>JAREIK010002830.1:1886701-2449201 GCA_029783825.1 Sapria himalayana
TATAAATATTAAATGTGTAAATATGTAAATATGTAAATATATAAATATATAAATATGTAAATATGTAAATTTGTAAATATATGAAAATATGAATATGTGAATATATGAATATCTGAATATGTGAATATATGAACATATGAATATTTGAACATATGAATATGTGAATATGTGAATATGTGAAAATATGAATATATGAACATATGAATATATGAATATGTGAATATATTACTATGTTAATATCTGAATATATGAATATATGAATATATTAATAAGTGAATATACGAATAAGCAAATATATGAATATATGAATATGTGAATATGTGAATATGTGAATATGTGAATATATGAACTTATGAATATTTTAATTTGTGAATATGTGAATATGTGAATATGTGAATCTGTGAATATATGAATATATGAATAATTAAATATGTGAATATGTGAATATGTGATTATATGAATATGTGAATATGTGAATATGTGAATATGTGAATATATGAATATTTTAATTTGTGAATATGTGAATCTGTGAATCTGTGAATATATGAATATATGAATAATTAAATATGTGAATATGTGAATATGTGAATATGTGAATATGTGAATAATTGAATAATTGAATAATTGAATAATTCAATACACGAATATATAAATATATGAATATATGAATATATACATTTATATATTTATACATATACATACACATACATACATACACACACACACACACACACACATATATATATATTGTAGGTAATGAAAAAGCTGATAAGAATAGACTGATCATATATATATATATATTCATATAATTATATATGTTCATTTATTTATATATTTAAATACATTTATGCATATATTTATAATTATTATATTTTTTTTCAATTAAGAGATGATTACATGCCTAATAAATTTCAACGTTTAAAAATTAATTCTAATCTTACTATCCCATTAATTTTAAAGTTTCAAAATTGTTTCAAACCATTTTAATTTTTATTTTAAAATGAAAACCCACGTGGCAAATTTGGGTTTATGAGTTTTTCGGCTCAAAAGCATAATATTTTTTGTTTTGGGTAATATATTTTTCTAAAATTAATAAAATAGATCAAAACATAAATATTTTAATTTTTTGTCTTTTAACAAAATCAAAACAAAATTATTTTTTGATTTGGTGCACATTTTTTTAATCATAAAAAATTTAGTTATTTTTTTTAATAATTTTTTAAGTTAATGTGAGTAAACATAATTTACTATTAATCCAAAAGCATAACTTTATTTGGTAAAATTAAGTTAAGAGACACTATTTTAAAAATATATAAACATAAGCCTCATCTCGCTAAAATTTTATCATAAAGTCCCTCAAAATAAATTTTATTTATTTTTTGTACCAATAAAAAAATAAACTAAAAAAATAACCTTCTTCCTTCACATCATTATTAAAATAATAATAAAAATAACATTTTTTTTTTCAAAAATTCTGTTATATATATGTGTGTGTGTGTGTGTGTGTGTGTGTACAATTATATGTATGATGATAATCTTATAAATCTATGTATTTATAAGGATAATTATACATGTTTATACATGTTTATAAACATACATTTAATAAAGATGTTTATATGTATACGCATATGTTTTTTATAAATATATTTATAAACAAGACAATATAAATATTAATAAACATATAAAGATATACATTTATACATCATTCCAAAAAACACATATACTATATATGTGTGTAAAGTAGGCATGTTTAAACATATAGTATACATATGCATTTACATGTATAAACATGTTTATACAAAAAAATATATATATTTTATTTTTCAAAACATATAAATGATATACAATTTTAAGGTAATGTTTAAACATATATAAACACTTAAAAGTATGTATGCACACACATATATAAATATATATTACACTTTAAACTTGTTTATATTATATATAAATGGGCGTGTGTGTGTGTGCGTGTGTGTGTCTGTGTGTGTATAAATATAAAATACATGAACACACACACATATATAAACATATAGCACACTTAAATTTGAATTATACACACACACACACATATAGATTGACACACACACACACACATTGATATATATATATATATATATATATATATATATATATATGTGTGTGTGTGTGTGTGTGTGTGTGTGTGTGTGAGTGAGTGTGTGTGTGTGTTTGTGTAATTCAAATTTAAGTGTACTATATGTTTATATATGTGTGTGTGCACATATTATATATATAAATATATAAATAAACAAATAGATATATATATATATATATATATAATATGTGCACACACACACACACATATATATAAACATATAGTACACTTAAATTTGAATTGTACACACACACACACACACATATTGACACACACACATTCATATATATGTGTGTGTGTGCATGTATATCAATCAATCTATGTGTTTCTATTTATATATTTATATATGTATACATAGACATAGACACACACACATAGACACACACATTTATATGTGTGTACATAAATAAATAAATAAGTACACGCACGCACATATGTAAATATATATATATATATATATATATATCGATACATATTTGCATATGTTTATATATAATTATATTAATGAATTGTGCTATAAATATTTATTAATTTATCCCAAAATAAATGAAATGTTGTGTGCATTCGGACATCAGTCTCATCATGATGGGTTTAAAGAATATTTTACCAAGAAGTAAATAGTTTCATAAAATTGATTTCCAATTTTAAAATTGTGATTTATTTTATTTTTTAAATATTTTTGGGTCAAAATTAGATTGATGCATTTAATGCTCTAAAACTTAATTATTTTAAAGTTCGATATTTTTTTTATTTTTTAAAAATAAAGTTTTTTTATTTACTTTACTTTTAATGTCCCAAAATATAAATCTTTCTTTGTTTGTTTTAATAATGATGTGTAAATGCAGGGGTCTTTTGGATTTAAAATACGAAGTACATTGTATACCAAAACATAAATATTTTTTGATTTGATGCATCTTTTTCAAATATTTAAAAATTAGTTATTTTTTGTTAATTTGTTTAAGTTGAGCATTGGCTAAATATTTTTTGTTAATTTAAAGTACATTGCAATTGGCTAAATCAGGTAACAACATCATTTAAAAACAAAAATAAGCAAAGATTGTTGAGCATTCTATATGAATGCAATTGATTAAATACGAGACTATAAAACAAGTTTAGGATCATTTGACAAAAGTTTATTCAAGAATTTTGCAAAACAATATCAATTAGAATTTGACACGAGGATAATTCAACAAAATAATATTAGTATTCCAGAATTTTATTTTAAGATGTCCGACCTTTGGGATTCGTTAGTACTCATAGAATTTGAGTTCCTTTAGAATAATGCTTAGTATGTAACTCGTAGAGAGGGACAACATCTTGTCCATATCTCAATAGCTTTTCATGATGAATTTGAAGATCTTTGAAGAAATATTTTGCATTGTTAGCCCAATACATTTTTTGATACAATTATGAGAGAACTCTTTGATGAGAAAACTGCCTTAAGACATAAGAAAAAAAAAGATATTCCTCAACATCTAATATATTTGTTCTTGTTCCTAGTAAGCATATTTTGAATATCAATCTAAACTATAGGGATAAGTTAGTCTTGATGATCACAACTTTTGTAAGAATAAAGGAAACTTGAAGGCTTAATGTCCTAAACTATTGTCTAATGCTCTAGCATACCATCAATATTTTCCAACACAATCACATTGTTATCCTCAGTGGCATACATCATCATCTCCACCACATTGACATTCTCAATGGCACCATTCTCATATGACATCTTTCATATAGCAGTTTCTACAATTCCTCACTACACAATTACCATCACAATTATAACCCATATCCACTCCATCTACAACATGTCCTGAATGCTCCATATATTTCTTCTTCCGTATGGGTCTTAGATTTTGGTGCTTCCCATCACATGTCACTTTCTTTAGTATCATTTGTATCTATGCCACAATCTCCTTCCCCTACCTTTGTTTTGATAGCTAATGATACTCACATGCCTTTACCAGGTGTTGGTTCTGTATGCATTCCTCATTTATTTTTTTCTAATGTTCTTTGTGTTCCAAAACTTACTATGAATTTTGTATATATGAGTCAGCTTTGTGATTCTAGTTATTATGTTTATTTCTCTTCCACTTATTGTTATGGGTAAGATCCTCCCTAGAGGCTGATTGGGATAAGCCATAGGCAAGGGGATAATATGTCTTGGACAAGCTAAAAGTTTTAGATGTAGCTGCATTGACTGTTGATTTTCCTTCTTCCGGTTTAATTGATTCCTCTCATCCATTTTACTTGCGACACTCTAAACTTCATGTTTTAGTCTTTAGATTAAAATTTTTAGTTTATTAATGATCTTTGAGAAATTTAGAAAATTGTGATATTTATAATTATAAAGGTTGTAAAGTTGTAAAGTTTTCAGCTTTACCTTTTAATCCAAACATGTCTTCTTCTATTGCACCATTTGACTTGATTCATTATAATGTATAAGGACCTTCTCTTGTGGTCATATATGGGGATTTCAGATATTATGTTTCTTTTTTGATGATCATACAAGATATTATTGGGTTTACATAATGAAATGTAGATATGATTTTATCAATATTTATACTATCTTTTGAGCATTAATTATAACTCCATACTTTGCTATAACAAAATATTTTCATTCTGATTTAGGTGGAGAATATACATATATAACATTTTTTGAACTGCTCTTTTATTATGGGACCAAGCACCAATCTTCATGTACTGATATCCCACAATAGAATGAAGTAGCGGAAAAAAAAAATAGACATACTATTAAAATATCTCTCTTTTCTATAATCTGCTAGCATCCCAAATCCTTTTTAGGATAAAGTTATTCTCATACTTAATCAACATAATACATACTATTCATACTCCAAATTTGTTATTCTATGAAAAATTACATGAACATTCTCTTAACTATTCCTTCGATACCATGTGAAAATTAGAAGAAGACATTATAAAATATAAAATTATGGCTAATGTTCTTTCTTACATTGAATTTCTTAAAATAAAAATATGTATACTAAATAATGTGTATAGTCTATTATACCCTTATTAAAAATAATAAATAATTAATATATATTTCTAACAAGTGTGAGTAAACTAATTTTACTATTAAACCAAAAACATATATATTTTTTTTCCATATTGTATTGTGTTTGTTTAATATTATTATTATTTTATAATAAGAATGAGGGACAAACACAAAACAATCTTTGATGAATTTATCGCATAAGGAAAAAAAATAAAAATTAAATGTTAAAAAGCAAACAAGTTTACAACTAATATGCATATCATTTAAACCATTTAAACTGTTAAAGCAACTTATAACCCCCAATTGTTTCTTGTTGGGTCTCTTACACACGCTTGCTTTTCTCTCCTTGCAGGAAACATGGAAAATTCTGTGACACAGTCATCGATGATGAACTTGGATGATTTAAAAGCCATAGAGCTTTTAGGCAGCGGGGCAACCGGAACCGTTCTTCTCGTCTACAATCACGTCACCGATCCATCAGTGCGATATCCCGGAGCACTGAAACTCGTCCCTAAACCAACAACACAACAAGAACAAGGCAGCCATGGCGCCGTCCAACGTGCACGATGGGAGATGTCTATTCTATCATACTTTTCTGCTTCCTCTACTCATCCCTTCCTCCATCACCTCGTCTGCTCGTTCGAAACAAATGATTTCATCGCATGGATTGTGCCCTACTGTTCTGGAGGAGATCTCCATCGCCATTTCCACCGTCATAAGGATGGTGGCTTCTCTACTGCAACAATTTGATTTTACTCGGCGGAGATCATCTCTGCGCTGGAACGCCTCCACGAACTTGGCATAGTTTACCACGATCTTAAACCAGAGAACGTGCTCATCCAAAGTATCGGACACCTGACGCTCACCGATTTCGATCTCTCAAAGCGATTAACCGAAAGTAAAGCTTCAGATTCTTCTCCTACTGATCTTCTTTGTTCCCTGGAAATTACCAGCTTAAAGCATCGAAATTCCGATAATGTTCCTAATCGTTCTTTGAGAAATAGTTGATGGAAGAAATCATTCGGGTCAAGTTTCAGAAAGTCGAGGATATTGTTCCGATGGAATTCCAAGAAACGAAGCTCCAATCATCTCCACCTTCCAGCTGATAATCAATGCAACATGACGTCATTTGCGTCCAATTTCAAAGAACCTAGTTCTTGTTCTAATCATCTGCATTCTTCGGGGGAGATGCATCCGTGCCAAAATTCTTCAAGCCGCTTTATTGGGAAACAATTGGAGACCGAGCAATCCCCTCGAACTAGTTCGGTGAAGCGGTCGATAAACAACATTGTTGCTCAAGACCGAGATGGCTCGTTCGTCGGAACCAATGAGTACGTCTTGCCTGAGATGGTGAGAGGAGAAGCACACGAGTTTGCTGTGGATTGGTGGGCCTGGGAATTCTGACCTACGAGATGAGATACGGAGCAACGCCGTTCAAGGGTAAATTGATACGAAATCGACAATAAATTATATGGACTTAAAAATCCAAGCGGAATGAAATGAAATAAAAGAAATAAATCTAAAACTTTAATAAGAATAATTTCTTATTAGTTAAAGATTCAAGAGAATGAAATGAAGGATAATGGTAAATCTTTGAGAAATACAAAAAAGTCGATTAGGAACCTAATGGCAACGAACACCAATAGACCCACTAATACTAAACTTACAAAGACTTCACAAGTAATGCAAATTAATCACTTACCTAATGATTGAGAGGCGAGGCAACGAACCTTCCGAGAACTAAATCCGAAAAACCCGATTTTTGGAGTGTTCCACACAAGAGAGTTATTCACTCACAAGCACAAAACAATATAAAGAAAATTCAAAGAGTGTTTATATATTTCATCAAAGGGTGTCCTTACAAAATGAATTACAAGGAGTTTATATGGGGAACAAACTAGCTAAGAAATATTATTTTTTTTTTGCCAGCGCAACATTGTTTGAAAACAATGTATCTCCGTAATCCAAGGCTCAAATTGAACACGGTTTCTTGCGTTGAACAGATAACTTGATGTAGTTTGTCCATGTCAAATTTCAAAGCATTCCGACAAGTATTCGAATTTTGGTGAATTTTCAAAGTTAATTAGTCATTGCTGCCAGCACCACCTTTTGGAAAATTTGTATCTCCTTCATCTGAGGTCCAAATGGGACACGGTTTGTTGCATTGGAAACCTTCCTTAATGTAGTTGTCCTAGTTAAAATTTCATAATTTTTGTATTTGTATCCGATTTCTGGTGAAGTTTGCAATGCTGGGTCAAGTTGATGATCCAAGTAGAGTATTTGTCTTTCTTTCAAATTCACCAACTTGTTTTTCCTTGTTTAAGACTTCAATAATAATTTGGACTTGTTTTTGAAAGGCTTTAGTATGACTTCGAGTGATTGGACCAAGGGGTAGTATGATTTGGTCTTGAATTTCTGCATCAGTCCCCTCTTCTTGAAAAGGTTGATCCTTCAACCTTGGCTCCGTTTCATCTCCTACATCTTACAAACTTAAATCAGCTACAATAAAAGTTGCATGAACATTATACTCACCTGGTAATTCAAGTTTATAGGCATTGTCTCCAATTTTTTTTAAGACTTGAAATGGTCCATCTCCCCTCGGTAACAATTTGGATTTTCGTTCCTCCGGAAACCTTTCTTTGCGCATATGGAGCCAAACCCAATCTCCAGGTTGGAAGATCACTTGCTTGCGTCGTTGGTTCACCCTCCGAGTGGTTCGATCATTCACCTTTTCCAAGTTTTCCTTTACCTTGACATGAATTTTCTTCACAAACTGAGCTTGATCCCTACCATGAGTGTTCTTTTGCTCATTGCTAGGCAATGGCAATAAATCAAGAGGGGTTAGAGGATTAAACCCATAAACAATTTCAAATGGACTCATGTTAGTAGAAGAATGCATAGATCGATTATATGCAAATTCAATATGAGGTAAACATTCTTCCCAATTGGCTAAATTTTTCCCAATAACACTTCTTAGTAATGCTCCTAATATTCTATTAACTACTTCAGTTTGTCCATCTGTTTGAGGATGACTGGAAGTAGAGAATAAGAGTTTTGTCCCAATTTTTCCCCAAAAGCCTTTCCAAAAATAACTTAAAAATTTTGCATCTCGGTCCGAAATAATGATTTTGGGAATTCCATGCAAACGAACCACTTCTTTGAAAAAGAGATTTGAAATATGTTTTGCATCATTTGTCTTAGTGCATGCAATAAAATGAGCCATTTTGGAAAAACGGTCAATTACGACAAAAATTGCATCTTTGTCTCGTTTGGTTCGTGGAAGGCCAAGAACAAAATCCATGGAGATATCAACCCAAGGTGTATCTGGGATAGGAAGTGGTGTGTATAATCCATGAGGGCGAGACTTAGATTTTGCTTGTCGACAAGTGATGCACTTTCCTATGTACTTTGCCACATTCTTAGCCATTCTGGGCCAATAGAAACATTCCTGCAATAAATTACAAGTCTTGGTGACACCAAAGTGTCCCATTAAACCACCCTCATGAGCTTCAATAATTAAAAGATCACGAATAGATCCACAAGGTATACAAAGTCGATCGCAATAGAACAAATATCCATCATGCTTATAAAATTTTCCATGTCCCCCCTTTTCACATAAAGCATAAATTTCCCCAAAATCTTTATCATTATCATATAATGCTTTAATATGTGAGAATCCAAGAAATTGAGAAGTGGCAAAAGAAATCAAAGCGTACCTTCTAGAAAGGGCATCAGCTACCACATTCTCTTTACCTTTCTTGTACTTGATAGTGTAGGGAAAAGTGTCGATGAAAGATACCCACCGAATGTGCCTCTTACTCAATTGACTTTGTCCTTTCAAGTGTTTCAAGGACTCATGGTCGGTGTGGACAACAAACTCATTTGCTCTCAAGTAGTGTTGCCAAGTCTCAAATGCTCTCACCAAGGAATAAAGCTCTTTATCATAAGTAGAATAATTGAGCATGGCACCATGAAGCTTCTCACTGAAGTATGCCACCAGCTTCTTCTCTTGCATAAGAACCGCTCCAATACCTATACCTGAAGCATCACATTCAATTTCAAAAGGTTTATTAAAATCAGGTAGCATCAAAATGGGTGCATGTGTGAGGTGATACTTTAAGGTATTGAATGAATTTTCTTGAGCACTTCCCCATTTAAAAGGGACATCCTTTTTGATAATAGATGTTAATGGGGCTGCCAAAGTGCTAAAATCCTTCACAAATCGGCGGTAGAAGCTCGCTAGGCCATGAAAGCTTCGAATATCTGAGATATTTGATGGTGTTGGCCATTCTTGGATGGCCTTGATTTTTGAATCGTCCACCTTCACTCCTTCATTACTAATAACAAAACCCAAAAATATACAATGGTCTACACCAAATGTACACTTTTGAGGGTTAGCAAACAAATGCTCCAATCGTAAAACATTTAATACCTCGCGCAAATGCTCAATATGCTCATCCATATTTTTGCTATAAATAAGAATGTCATCAAAGTAAACTACAACAAACTTTCCAATGAAAGGTCTAAGAACATGATTCATTAGTCGCATGAATGTACTTGGTGCATTAGTTAAACCAAAAGGCATAACTAACCACTCATATAATCCAAACTTTGTTTTAAATGCAATTTTCCACTCATCACCTGGTTTCATTAGAATTTGATGGTAACCACTCTTTAAATCAATCTTTGAGAAGATGCATGAACCATGTAATTCATCTAGCATATCATCTAACCTTGGAATAGGATGTCGGTATTTTACCGTTATGGCATTAACGGCTCGGTAATCTACGCACATTCGCCACCCTCCATCTTTCTTTGGAACCAAAAGTACTGGAACTACACATGGGCTCATACTTTCTCGAACCCAACCCTTTTCAAGTAACTCTTCGACCTGCCTTTGTATTTCTTTAGATTCTTCAGGATTTGTTCGGTAAGCTGGTCAGTTGGGAATGGAAGCTCCTGGAACAAAGTCGATTTGATGCTCAATACCTCTCATAGATGGTAGCCCATTCGGTAACTCCTCCGGAAAGATATCTTCAAATTCCTTCAAGAGATCATCAAAAACTTTGGGAAGAGAAGAGGTTAGTTCATTAGATGAAAAAATATAAGCTCCCTTGAAATGTAACAAAATAATGTGGTTTCAACACTTATTTTTTTTGCCTCTTTTACCCCTACCAATAATTTCTTTTTTTCTTTTTCCCTCTCCTTTTTTTCTCCAAACTCTTGGGAGTATTGTTTTTGAATATATGCCTGGTCTTCATGAACCTCTTTCGGAGATAGTAGTTTAAGGACCACTTTTTTTCCACCATGATCAAGTAAAAAGTGATTGTGGAACCCATCATAGGAAACTCGCCTATCATATTGCCAAGGTCGCCCAAGCAAAATGTGACATGCTTGCATTGGGATGATATCACAACATACCTCATCTTGATAATCCTTTATTCGAATGTTAAGGATCACTTGCCGATTGACTTTCACTTCACCACTATTATTGAGCCATTGAAGTTTATATGGCTTTGGATGGAGCGTTGTTTGAAGTCCCAGCTTTTTGACCAAATAGTCACTTGCCACATTTGTACAACTTCCATTATCAATAATGAGGCTCTATTTTTTATCTCCGATGTAGCATCGACTATGAAATATGTTCTCCCTTTGCTTCTCAGGTTCCTCTTGTTTTGGCAATGTGCTAAGAGCCCGCAATGCCACACAATTTAGTCCACTCCCGGCTGAATGAATGCTACCAGCATCATCATCACTATCTTCTTCATTTGGCTCTTCATCATCGGCAGACTCTATGTCTCCCGAATCCGAGATGATCATTACTCGCTTATTTGGACCTTGAGTGGAAATATGTCCCTTTCCTTGGCACCGGAAACAAGTGATATCTCGATGTCGGATCTCCTTCCCATCATTCCCCTTAGGCTTAGGTGGTTCAGCATTGACAAGAGATTTTCCCTTGTCTTCTCGATCTCGATTGCCTTGATGGTTCGGTATGAACCGATTATCCCTTTTTGGCCAAGTCTTTGTTGGATAAGTTTGTGGAAGCTTACCCCTCCTCCTTAGTTGTTTCTCCACTTGGCTAGCCCGGTGGATCAAATCCTCTAAGTCACCATAATTGTGTAGATCAACAATATCGGCAATATCACGATTTAACCCATTTAAGAAACGGGAACATTTGGCATTATCACTCTCCTCAACCTCGGCTTGAATCAATGCCGTTTCCAACTCATTGGCATAATCCTCCACACTTTTGGATCCTTGAGTAAGTTGTTGTAACTTTCTCAAGGCATCCCGTTGGTAGCTTCGAGGTACAAATTTCGCTCTCATAGCCACCTTCAATCGTTCCCACGATCTCAAAGGGCCTTCCCCCATTTTTCGTCGAGTAGAACACAATTGTTCCCACCAAATAAGAGCATATCCAGAAAATTCCAACACCGCCAATCGTACCTTATGCTCATCGATGTAGTTGTAGCAATCGAATATATTCTCGATCCTTTGTTCCCACTCAAAGTAGGCCTCTGGATCCGTGTCTCCTTTGAATGAAGGAATAGAGACCTTGATGTTCCTCATGGGGTCATGATTCATAGAATTTCTCCTTGGTTGTCGTGGAATGTATGGTTCATATTCACCAATAATTGACTCCACCTCATCTTCACAAATAAGATTATTTTTGTTACCCCGCAAAGATTCCTTTTCTCGATCTTGTAGACCATAGTTGGTAACATGTGCTCCCTCAATCCGGGTAACTCGGTCGTTAAGACCCCGAATGCTCCCTTGCACATCTGTTAATTGACGACTAAGTCGTTCAAATAGTTCTTGGATGTTTACTCCATCATCACGAGCATCACTAGTTCTTGACATTGTGAAATATTTTCCTCATCCACTCGTGTTTACTCTCAACTCAACAAAATGTCACTCACCCTCGTGTTTTCACTCCTCTCTTTAATGATCTCACCACTCACTAATGTGGAAGTTCAAGTAATTCGGAAGTGTTCTCGAAATCAATTGCCAACAATCAATAAGAAATGATTTTTATAAGGAGACCAATGAAGGACATGAAATCACACGAAGCAATGTGGATTTCTTGCCTCGATCAAGAAAGCTAAGACTCAATGAATAATCAAAATATAAAATAATAATAATAATAATAATAATCTCTTTTACAATAAGTAATGGGCTTTTCTTTTCTTTTTTTTTTTTGGTAATTTTTTTATTTCTTTTTTTTTTATTTCTTCTTCTTTTCTTTTGCACTTTTTTTTTTCTCTTTTTTTTTTCAGGAAAGTCCCACAACTAGGAAGTTGGAGATTTCTAACCTCTGATACCAATTTGATACGAAATCAACAATAAACTAGATGGACTTAAAAATCCAAGCGGAATGAAATGAAATAAAAGAAATAAATCTAAAACTTTAATAAGAATAATTTCTTATTGGTTAAAGATTCAAGAGAATGAAATGAAGGATAATGGTAAATCTTTGAGAAATACAAAAAAGTCGATTAGGAACCTAATGGCAACGAACACCAATAGACCCACTAATACTAAACTTACAAAGACTTCACAAGTAATGCAAATCAATCGCTTACCTAATGATTGAGAGGCAACGAACCTTCCGATAACTAAATCCGAAAAACCCGATTTTTGGAGTGTTCCACACAAGAGAGTTATTCACTCACAAGCACAAAACAATATAAAGAAAACTCAAAGAGTGTTTATATATTTCATCAAAGGGTGTCCTTACAAAATGAATTACAAGGGGTTTATATAGGGAACAAACTAGCTAAGAAATATTTTTTTTTTTTGCCAGCGCAACATTGTTTGAAAACAATGTATCTCCGTAATCCAAGGCTCAAATTGAACACGGTTTCTTGCGTTGAACAGATAACTTGATGTAGTTTGTCCATGTCAAATTTCAAAGCATTCCGACAAGTATTCGAATTTTGGTGAATTTTCAAAGTTAATTAGTCATTGCTGCCAGCACCACCTTTTGGAAAATTTGTATCTCCTTCATCTGAGGTCCAAATGGGACACGGTTTGTTGCATTGGAAACCATCCTTAATGTAGTTGTCCTAGTTAAAATTTCATAATTTTTGGATTTGTATCCGATTTCTGGTGAAGTTTGCAATGCTGGGTCAAGTTGATGATCCAAGTAGAGTATTTGTCTTTCTTTCAAATTCACCAACTTGTTTTTCATTGTTTAAGACTTCAATAATAATTTGGACTTGTTTTTGAAAGTCCTTAGTTTGACTTCGAGTGATTGGACCAAGCGGTAGTATGATTTGGTCTTGAATTTCTGCATCAGAAATGCCGGAAAGAGACGTTTTAGAACATATTGACGAAAGAGCCGTTGTTCGTTGGGGAGCAGGATGCTCTGGTCGATTTGATCAGACGATTGTTGGAGAAGAATCCCGAGAGAAGGTTGGGGACCAGAAAAGGTGCTTCAGCGATTAAGTCCCACCAGTTTTTTGAAGGGGTAAAGGGGGACTGCTTAACAGAGATCTACCGGCCGCCACATATTCCGGCAACCTACGACGGCGACTTAGCTGAAAAAGCAAGCCGATCCAAAGCGCTTGATATAAGAGATTATTTTCCTGCCACGAATTTTTTTGCAGAGTTTTAATTAATTCAAAATTATTTAAAATAAATTGCTTTATTGTTCAAATATACACACACATTCATTCTATCTCATCTCATATTTTATCAACATATTTTTCATTACTATTAAAAAATGGTAAATTATGTTTCAATCTACTAACTAAAATATAATTATAAAAAACAACATACTTTTCCAAATTATATAATATATACCAAAATATATATAAACTTATATAAATGTATTTAAAATTATATAATTCTTTATAAATAACCCTAGATAAAATGTTTATAAGCTATGTAAATTAATATAATTGAATATAAATGTGGATAAATATTTTTGAATGTTTATTAACATATACACTCTTAGAAATGTATATAAATAATGTAAATGTTTTTAATTTTAATTGATCAAAAATATAAATATTTTTCGTTTCAATAAAATGTATACATATTTTCAGACCATAGCATCAAATGATCAAAACATAATTTTTACTGTTCTTTTATCCATTCAAATTAATTTTCTATCAACATAATAATCATTTATATCTAAAAGTGCATTTATTATCAATTAATAAAAATATTAATAATGATTATGCAAGCAAGAATTAATGATTGATATAAAAAAAATCATAAAATTTTATTATAATTATCAAATTATAAATTTCAAAAATCGAAAAAATTGTAATAAAATTAAAACTATGAAATATAAAATTATAAATATATCATAAACATCAACAATATATCATAAAAAGCAAGAATTAATGTTTAGAATTTATGAAATTTAAAATATTCCACTTCAAGCAATTCATTCATGATGTACTATTTGTCCATACTAAACTAAGATGAAACCAAGCTGCGATAAGATCAATCTTCAAAAATTGGTCCAAATTCATTTTAATGCTCGACTACCATTTCATTGAGTTCTACTATTATACCTTTGTTATGATACTCCAAAACCAATTCTTTGGCTTGCTGAATTAATTAAAAGAGATTCCAAATCATAGAAATTTCTTGATATACCTCAATGTGTCGAGATATATCAAGGTAAATTTATTGAGGATTATTTAAAAAATGACTAATTAAAATAATTGCATAAGTTATATATAGTTTAATAATAATCAAATAATTACTATTCTCTATAATTCTTTTATAAATAGTAGATTAAACTAGATGAGTCATATTGAACAAGTAATTAGTATATGAATCAATCAGAGAATCTACTAGAACCAACCTAAAAACCAATAGATGTAAAAGTATTAACCACATATTTTCTTCGTAACAAAACACTCATTCTCATGGAGCATGCTACCTCTATCTTAAAAAAAAAGACCAATATTCTTTAGTTTGTTGATTTCCAACTTATTATTTCTCATGATCACAATATTATCCACGTACACAATAAACATAATTATTTACAACACACTTGTATAAATCAAATGAGGTAGTTACTTATGAAAATCTCATAAACTAAGCTCTAAGTGACTGTAGTAAGTTAAATAGTGTCTTTCACAATCTACAAACTTATTTAAATAGTTCTACTCAAAACCAAGATGATTGCTCCATATATATCTCATCTTCAATATGACAATGAAAAAAATATATTTTTTCACATCTAGTTGATGTATACTCTATCATTATGATGCTCTAGTGAAATAAGAATGCATATAGAAATTATTTTTCCTACTAGAAAGAATATTCTAGTAATCTACACTAAACATCTGATTGAATTCCTCTAATAGAATACTCATTTTAAAGTGATATATCCTTAAGTATGGTATATTTTTATAGTGACCACTCTTTTGCAGCTAACAACTCATATTCTTGAAGATCTTAATATTAGATCTCAAGTTTCATTGGAGTGAATGACATCAATCTCTTCCAATATAATATGATATCATCCTGAGTATGATAATGTTTCAAAAGGAGACATGTGTGTCATATCATTATGATAAGAAATATGGAAAAAATAAAGTAGTGGAGAAGGCATTATTTTGACAAAGCATTTGAGATCAAGTACTGAGTATAAATTATATGTCATTTTAGAAAAATGATAGGAAAGTCATGATCATAAGGATTGACTATAGAATTATCTGGCTTCTGAATAGGTTTGTTTGAGGTCTAAGTAGGTTGATGTGTCATTTGTGTCAAGTCTCTAAATCTGTTGTAATCAAGTCTTTTGGTCATCTGGTCATCATGAGCCTAAACTAGAGTAGACTGGTGGATTATTGTGTCATCTGAACTTGATAGAGGTTTTTTTTTTCCTAAGATTGAATTAAAGTAGATTCGTGGATTATTGTGTCATCTAAACTCGATAAATATTTTCTTTCCTAAGGAACCTCATTCTCTTTAACATTAATATTTTTTATGCTTATTGATACATGCGTTAACTCTATAAGAATATCATCATAATGTTAACTAATAAAGCTCATATATAGTTGATGAATGAATTTCTTTCTTAACTGGAGATCCAAATAAAACTATAGAAAATTAAAAAAAAGTATGTTTCCACATATATCTCCCACACTCTCATTTTTCCTAAGCTTACTAAAAATTGAGTTATACAAAAAAAGAAAAAAGAAAAAGTCATCACTCACTAAAATTTGACCAAATACTGGTGATGAATACTTGTACTCCTTTTAGGTAATAAAATATAAAATAAAGATAAATCTCAAAGTACTAGGTACGATCTTATCTTATTATAAGGAGATATCATGAATAAAATAAATACTCACTAACTTTGAGAGACTACCTTAAATAATTTATATCCATGATATATGATCTAAAAGGACACAAACTAAAAAATAAAAAAAAATGCATCTTGTCCGAGGTATCTCTACAAGATATCTATTCATTCTTTTTGCAATCTATCTATGGTATTGTGCTAGCATGATAGGAAGAACTATGTATGTTCCCATGATCCATATAAAAAGTATGAAAACTATTGTGATAGGAAGTACTATATATGATCTCGTGATCCATATAAAAAGTACAAAACTATTAGATATATACTCTAATATATTCACTTTTTTATTTATTTTATATTGGTATTACATTGATTTTTTATCAATTTATAAAATAAATTCAAAATTTAAAAAATATGACATAGACCAAACATAAAAAATGATGTATTTACTAAAATTCTTTCAGATATTTGTGAATAATACTTGTATTCCTTTTATATAATGAAACAACCAACAAAGATATATTTCATACTCTTACTATTGAGAAATAGTAAAAAAATACATATCATTGATGAGTTAGTTTGTTGTTAACATCATATCTATTTAAAAAAAGTTTGAAACACTCCTACTAAATAGGAGTATCCGAGTTATTTTAATTAGATAATTAATTGTCCTTTTTTTAAAAACACCATTCTACAATAGTGTGTCATGATAGGAAGTACTATGCATGATCTTGCAAATCGCAATCCAAATAAAAAGTGAGGAACTATCATATATATACTATAATACATTATTCTTTCTTATTTATTTTATATTTTTATTAAACTAATTATTTATTATTCTATAAAATGAATACAAATTTAAAAAAAGCAGCATAGACTGCAAAAAATTGACCATGTAAATCATGATTAATTATCAATAGAAGTAACAAAATATCTAAAATTTTCTCGGGTTTCATTTCTACTAGGTCACCATATATTTCAATATATCAGATCAAATCATATTTTAGTCACACTAGCTAGTTTTTCAGGATAAAAAACATTGATATATATTTCATAACTAACACACCTAATATTCTATGATAGAAATTTACTTAAGATTAATATAAAGGTACTCTCAACTTTACCAATGATTGATGACCAAGTTGAGAATATAGAAGCAAAATATTTAACATACTCAAACACTTAGTAAGAGGTCCTACCACACAACCAACTAGAGGTGTCAAACGGGCTGGTCCGGCACGGCTCGGCCCTTTTTTTTTGGGCATGTTCGTGCTACCGTGCCCGGTCCTACACGGTTTAAAAATTGCCGAGCCCGGCACGGCCCGTAGGCACGGCGGGCCGTGCCGTGCCTTGCCTGGCCCGCTCGTGCATGCATGTCCGAGCGGTTCGGGATATGGGAAGACCGCGGGTCGGGTCGAATCAGACACGACCCGCGGTCTTTTTATGCGGGAGGGGCTTCCTGGGGTCGGGCTCACGGGACACCCGTCATGGGTCAGTCCCGTGCCGGGGTGCCGTGCCGCGTGCCGAACCATGTCTGGTCAGGCACGGCACGGCTCAGGCCGGGCACGGCCTGCGCCTAACCCGGGCACGGCACGGGCCCGGGCACGGAATTTTTCCGTGCCGGGCCGGCCCAGGCACGGTTGAACCGTGCCGTGCCTCGTTCCGGGCCGGGCTGGCCCGGCCCGGTTGACACATGTACAACCAACCTTGATTACATTAAAGATAATCTTCCTCAAATTATTCTGACTTTGCAAATAAATATCAATAGAATAAACTATAAAATTAGAATAATATTATCTAGAAAGAAACATAATTAATAGAATAATTGAGAATAATCAAAATATGAGAAAAAAAATAAAAAATCAATTTAAATATTATCATACCTAATAATATTTGAGGATTTGTCATTTAATACCATAATTTTTAACAAGCATGCAAAAAATAATAAAAAGAGGATGATTATTAGTAATGTGAGTATTGTCTCGTGTATTGACAATCTAAGAATCTAAAGTGAAATATTGAGCAACAAAATTGATATTACCTGAAGAATAAAAAGTGTTCATTATTGTCATAGAATATAGTTTTATATACTCATCTCCAATAAGTTTAATGATGGATAACATTATAAGAACTCCTAAATAACTTTAATAGTCAGTATATCTCTCTCACCATCTTATAGTACTTTTAGCTCACTCTATAAAAATAGTTGTTAATACCACTTTCTAGTACGTCTTTTCTTCTTATAATTTATGTATTATAAAAAAAAATATTATATATCTATTTTCTATATATTGTTGTCATATCATAACTTTCCACAATTAACACAACTAGTAATTTGTGTCACAATCATAGCTCCAAAATTCTACCCTCGCTACTTTTTCTATACATCTTCTTTTCTAGATCTAATATGTATAGGTTTTCCTACACACAACAAGGAATAAATTGCCATGCATTTATGTTACTTTTTGTCCACATGATGAGCATTTGATGAAGAAGGGAAGAGTGGAAGGTGTGGGTGCATCTGTATGTTATTGTTTGTCTCATGCCTAAGGTTGCTTTCTTTGGTGCATACATAGAATAACTTTGATATGTTATTCTGTGTGTTGCTATGTGTTGCATAGAATGTGTTATTGTTGGCCCGCGCGCGCACACACAAACACACATGTTGCACAGTATGTATTATGTTGTTATAGTGTCATTATTCTCTCTCTAAAAGTCTTATGATTTATACTCCCTAGAGTTTTGACTTTTATATCTTTTAATAATTCTAAAAATCACAAAAAAAAAAACTCCAATAAAACTCTAATGAAAAAAGTATATGATATGCCCACATATAGTGGACTCATTGGATTGAAATAATGTTGTGTCTTTGTGAGGGTGTCAAATTTTATTATTGATTGATATGATTTCAAAATTTCATTGGATGATTGTCTCTTATCAAATATAATCTCACAAATATATGAGTTGTATAAATAGTAATATGACATAAGTCTAAGTATTGATGTAATATGAATTTCATTGGTAGTTTGAGTAATCAATAGTAAATAAACTATTGTATGAGTTGAGTTGAGTTGATAAACTTAAGTTGTTTATGAAGATATTAAGACTCTATGGTTGGCCAAATTTCTTGTGCATGATTATAATTCATTAGTATTTGGTCCATGTTGTGTTTGATTTTTTTTTAAAAAAATAGATTAGTATGAAATTATCTAAGTATTCTTTTGGTATATACAGTGGTTATTATTATTAGACTATTATTATGAAGAATATAATCTCATAGTTGTACTTTTGATATTTCACTACTAAAACTATACATTATTTTATCCATAGGTCATTTTCATATTTATTCCTTTTAGAAAAATCATTAATTACTCTTGATGATTATATCAAATATACACTTATATTTTCCGACCTCTAATATCTTATAGATACGAGATGATGTGATAACAAATATCTTTACACTTTGACTTTATAAGTATCATACTTATGATAATTAACATATATCTTCTCATGAATCACATATATATAAATTATACAAAATAAATTAACTTTCATGTTTGTCACTATCATATAGATCACCTCCTCTTGTGAGTACCGAATGACTTATATATTTCTCATGAATAACACATGATTCTCACACTATATAAAACTCAAATTAGACATTCTTTTTAATTCACACATCACTTGAGAATAGTTCTTATAGAATATGCATAATGGATTAGTTGTATATATGTTCATATTTTGGTTTCATTAGTGCAATACATGAACAATTAAACTTATCTTAATCTTGAGGTTTTAGACATAGGTTTATCTTATGCATAAAGTTTAGAAGGGTTGTACTTCCTTTTTATCATACCATATGAGTGTGTCCCATGGCATACATGTCACCATTCACTATTACTGAAATGCTTATACCTACAATATAGTGAAAATCCTAAATTTTAGTTTTATATAATATCCATATGTATCAATATCTAAACAAAAATATTTACATAAACATTTACCATATGAAATTACATATTCATCACATACAAAAACAAAATGCAACATTAGATCTCAATTTAGCTTAATATTGAAGAATATTTTGCATAAGTTATTTTAAAAGGCATCTCATGGAATCAAGAGTTCCCAATGCAAGCTCTAGGAGAAATCTAAGTTTCAAAACTTAACTCAAATAATTATTGTTCATCTTGTCTTGGATTTGACACTAATTGGAGGTTAGAGTCATACCGCTTAGGGTTGTTGCTGTTGGCTCAAAATCCAATTCCCCCTCCTTTTTGTTCTTTTCCTTCCAAGTATTGTTTAAATACTTTGAAGATTTTGTGCGATACTTTCAGTTGGAAGTCATGATATTGGATTGAGGTCATGACTTTTGTGTCTCATCAAATTTTATTTGGAGTACCAAAGTCATAATAGTAATGGATACTATGACTCAAGTAACTCTACTTTGGAGCAAAATATCATGACACTGAGAATGGACATGATAGTGTTGTGACAAAGTTTCACAACACTGAGAATGACCATGACTAATGTTTTCTCTTTACAACAAAATATTGAGATACTGAAAATAACTATGACTCATGCATTTATTCTTTGTAGCACAAAGTCGAGCCACTGAGAATAACTATGACTTTCGTGATTTTTATCTGGAGAACAAAATTATGATGCTAGAAATGAATGCAGCCAGAGTAAATGCTCATAAAAAAATCATGGCAAAAATAATAGCATGACTCAAAATACAAGGTATTTTGGTTGTGTAATGAATAAATTTTTACACTGTAATTTACTACAACTAATTAGACAAGTGAGATACTTCGCTACTATGACATAAAAATAATATCATTGATATTATATGTTTTAGAGATATTGTGACTGCAACTCAAAGAAAATATAAATATTACCATGAATAAATTTGTAGAGTTATTTCCAAGAAAAGATGAAACAATTACTCAATAAGATAATGAAATATGTAATTAAGTCGTGATATAGAAAATATTATGACTCTACATCATTTCTCTCTCCCTTTTAAGCTTTCACTCTACCAAGGCTATCAATTTTATCTAAAATAATTAAGATTTCACTAGCATTCTTCAAAATCTTTCAAAATATATATTTAGTAAAATCTTTCCAATAAAAACATCAATCCTTACAAATATACAAATAAATATACTCTAAACCATCTAAAAAGTTAGTACATGAAGTACCGAATAGATATCCCATAAATTGGGTGGTAGTGCATCTATATATAATACAAATATTAGATGTGCATGGATGACATTCAATCTAGGTGGCTCATACTCTAGCTAGCATTTATTTTGAACCCACATTTGAGGCATCGAGTTGCCTTCTTCCTAGTAGCTTTTTTTCCCCAGTAACCCTTTCCCACTATATACCAATATCAATTATTATTAGTTCCAAGTGGGTGGCCATTATAAAGACTGACCATGATGTGAGGATATATCACCCAAAACAAGATTTGTTGTGATGGGGCTGATTCAAACTTTTGGAGTGGATTTAGCATTATACTCTCTCTAATATCCAAGATAGTCTCTATTTGAATATTCATGTCTATTGTTGCTTCTTATTGATAGATGATACTTTAGTTAGAAGTGAACAATATTTTTCTTCATGACAATCTTAAGAACATATATATAAAGTAATCACCTAATTTCTGAGCAAAGACAAAGTTATCTAACTTATTTTACCAATTATGGAAGACTATGACTTACCATTATCACAAAGAGTTTGGTATAAGATTTTTAGCCATAGTAACTTCTTTTAGTTTGCAAAAGTTTGATACAAATTATTACTTATTTAATCAAAAATATTCATATGATAGACTTATTTTATCGACTATATATGTATATAACACTTTCATTATGAAAAATGATGGGAGTCATTCAACACTATGAGTACCTATAGTAAAAAATTCAAATAAAAGATCTTGAATATCTCAAATATTTTTTTAAGGATGAAGAATTTTATGGTAGTCAAATATCATATTATCACATAAAAAATATCTTACAGACTCTCTTAGATGTTTGTTTTTTGAGTTGTACTCTAACAAATATTTTAATTGAGCTAGGCAAAAATATTTTATCAGATATAAGTCCTCATATTGACACAAATACTTATAAAAGAATTATATGAAAGATTAAATAAATGATTATCACCATACCAGAAATAACTTATGAAATTAATATAATAAATTATTTTTTATATTCTCCACTAATTATTCACCTTGATATAATTTTTTGTATACCTAAATATGTTAAAATGTTTCTAAGACTTATCATTTCATTCCATGATTATAAACAACTTAGCTACCTAGATTATCAAATGTAAGTTGAGCATGAACTTGGAAAGATAAGATATCTACTATAAATTACTATCTTTTTCTTTGAGATAATATTATCTTCTAGAAAAATTAAACACATATCATATTCTCAAGATCTAGTGAGGCAATCTAGTATTCTACACGATGAGAATACATAAAAATTAATTATTTCTTTGTGAGATAGAAGATCTAGAATGTGACTATAGTCACAATCTATATTTTATAACATATCATCTATTCAACATATTCAAGTTCATGCTCAATATCTTTTGTATCAATATAGTCAAAAGTTCATGCACAATCTATAAAGCTTCAACTTATTTTCCTATACTTGATATTCTAGATATTTACAAAATAATTTATGGGAGTGTTAACGTATTTTATTTTGTTTTGTATCAATATTTTTTTTGTTTCTTTAAGATGGGAGCACCCACTATATGAATTATACTCAATCACTATTTTTACATATTCATAGAGAAATAGGTAGAGTATCAAATGATGAGTGATATGTATTTTTTATTTTTATTTTTTTCTTTGTTTCATAGTGTGTTTCATGCTTTAATTTCTTTGACGATTCACTTGCTAAATATGATATGAAAGGATCATTTAGTGTTCTTTTACCTTGCCTTAGCAAGTTGGTCCATCTACAAATCAAACTTTAAAAACATTACAATTTTTTTTCCTTTTTTATATGAAGCTATTAAATCTCATTTTTAAAAAAAGTTCAAATAAAATGTTTAATCTTCTCTTAGAATTCCACAAGAAGAAAAATTGACTCAATGTAGATTGTTGAGAATTGGCATTCCCCCATAGAAAATTTTTCTAGCAACCCCAAACATGAAATTCTTGGGTTTATATCATATGTTTTCATCCACAACCAAATCACTTCAAAACTTGTTGATTCAAATAAAGATGCTTATGAATGTGAATTTCCAATTATCTTCAAAAGAATTCAAGATTTTTTGGTACTTTTGGTCTTCTCTCTCTTATGTACTTTTACACATACATTTCTAAAAGATATGTCAATTTTTATTCTCTTGATAAACTTAATATTCTTAAGTCTTTGTTTTTTAAGATATTATCTCATTTAGAATGATAATAAATCATGTTGAAAAACATGATGTCTATTCACTCTTTCAAGACTTGTATCTAATTTCTTGAAATGGATGATAATATGGATTGGTATTTTTTTTTTGTGAAAATTTGACAAAATAAGAAGGTTAATCACCACAAAACCCAAGAGATAGTAAATGTATATACTCAAATATTTAACATTGACTACTGCAACATTATTGCTCTCACATGGTCAAAAAGATCTCGGCACAAATATTATTACCTTGAAAAATCTCATCGTTAATTTGCACATTAAATCGACATGAAGAATGTAGTTTTTTTCTTAAATATAAAGAAGATAAGCTATATATTGCTAAATTCACTAGATTCTTTGCTCAATGAAAGACTAATTTTTATTGATAGATTGAGAAATTATTTATGGAGGCAATTGCAATCACAAAAACCTCATTTGATAAATTCTCAATTTTTTTAACATGGTTGACTTGCATTATATTATTCATGCTATTACTATAAAAGATTGGAGATATGACTCAATTTATTAATGATATCAAATGTATATACTCAAGATATAACAAACATGTTTAACATTGACTACTTGAATATTTTTGCTGTCATGTGGTCAAAAAGATCTCCACACAAATATTATTACTTTGCAAAATCTCACCTTTAATTTGCACGATAAATCGACATGAGAAATGTAGTTTTTTTTTCATGAATATAATGAAGATAAGATTTTTGTTGATAAATCCACTAGATTATTTGCTATGCGAAAGACTAATTTTTATTGATTGACTTAGAAAATTATTATGAATGCATAAGCAATCACAAAAACCTCATTTGATAAATTCTCAATTTATTTAATGTTTCTACTATGCATTATTATTCATGCTATTACTATAAGAGATAGGAGACATGATCAATTTATTAATGATTTATATTAATGACATTATTATTATATTTATTATTATTATTATTATTATTTTTTTTTAAGTTGAGAAATACTTGATCAAAGCATTTTTTTTTTGCAATATTCCATTCTAAAAAATTAAATTTTAGATTGTTATGGTTTGATTTTATTTTTTTTATTATTTATTTTTATTTTATTTTCATTAATTAGGAGCACTTAACATGTAAGTTGCATCAAAATCATATATATATATATATATATATATATATATATATATATATATAGTTGAATCAAAATTATTAAATTTTGCATTTCCTCCTTCCAAAAATCCACAAGGGCTAATATCCTAATTAATAATCCATTACACAATGTATCAAATGCATTTCTAATGAGGTAACGACATCACACATGCCATTAGGCGGGGATGCAACTTCCACGAGTGCTTCAGGTTTGCACAGGTAGCGGTGGCACCAATTTATAAATATTGTTCAATACTATTTTTTTTCATTGTTCACAAATGTGCTTGAGTAATTATAGTCATTTGATGTTCAACATCCACTTTTAGATGTGTAATCAAAGGTTTGGTGTCCCTCTACAACATTTCGTATGCCAACACCCATACAAAATCATTACCAAATTGGTTAAGGCTCAATTAAGGATCGTGAGATGCTTAGGCTAGTGTTATTATGTTTTTTTTTATTGTTTGGCATAAAGACGTATGATTTATGGTCTTATAATATATTTTATGTGCTTTTAAAAAGTGTTCAAGTGCTTATTATTTCATTTGGGCAAGTTTGTCTGTGCAACTGTCATGGTGTAGCTATCATGCATTTTTTTTTTGTGAATTACTCTTGCTAAAATGAATTATTATAATTCACATAAAAGATTAATGATGGACAAGTATACAAAGTAGTCTTCCTCGATGATTTTTTGGTTTGCGGTCCAACAATACATGAGGCACATGTTGGATGAGTCACCTCAAGTAGAGTTTGATGAGCGGATTAATACATAATTATTATAGTATTTATGATAGTGAATTAAGTTGAGTATGTCCAACATGTTTAGTTCTTGTTACACATTAAAGAAGGTTTGGAGTTTAACTTCGTTAGTTAATCAAATGAGGATGTCTCAAGGTTGAGAGAATGTACAAGATACAGCTAGGCCTTCCATTGATACACATACTGACATTGATATAATTACTCATGAAGAGTATTCCAAACTTCTTTCTTTGGACAGTATTGGCTCTAGTTGACATAATAATATGTTTGATTTTATCTTCTCATCACATTACTTTGGATTTCTAAGTCATAGATTCAAGAGTCAATACACATACTTTTATTCATCATATTTTCTCTACTTTCTTTGTAGAATTTAAAACATCTTATATTATGATGATCAACATCATCAAAAATATGTTTTACTCTGCTTATACATGAGATGTGAATCTCTTTAGAAGAGGGAAAAAGAAATAAAGATTGAGATCATTAAATTTAATGATCTCAATCTAAAATTATATACTAGGTAGATGAGTCTATAATCTTTCCCATATGAGTTTTTTGTCGTATTAGGTGATCTAGTTGAGAGTAGTGATTTGAAACTTCTAATTGCAATATTGAAGAAATCAAAAATATGCTTTATTCAGATCTATTGTCTCGAATAAACTATTATTCTTATTTTGATACTAAATATTCTAGTTTCTTATCATCTAATATCTACATAATTCTGAATACTCTTTTTGAGACACATAATTATTCAAGATGATGATTGACTATATTGAATGAACTAATTACAATTACATTTAATCATTAATGAAAACCCATTCCAAAACCTTTAGGTAAACTAATAGTAAAATGCATATGAGTGTACACATTAAATATAAGACCTAGAGAAAAGATTGATTAGGTAAAAACTAAATTGGTGATGATGAAATTTACACAAACTTATGATGTTGACAACTATGATAATTTTTCCCTTGTGATCATTTTGACCACTATGCTTAGGTTACTAATTTTTATTATTATATCTCACGAGTAGATTGTATATCAGCTTGATATAAGAAATATATTCTTCATAGTGATTTTGATAAAGAAATACTTTGTAACAACCACAAATATTTAATATTTTTGAAAGCTTAAGTTTAGTGTGTATATTACAAAAGACTATTTGTGGCCTAAAGTAGTCTCATTAGACATAGTTTAGAATTTATATGACACTTATTACCATTACTCTTAAAAGATTACATGTTAGACACTTCATATTTTTTTTGATGTATATCAAGAGGTCAATATGTGATACTATTAGTGTATATCGATGATATCTTGTACGACCTTTCTTTCTCAAATTAGATATACTTCAGATATTTTATTTGACCTCTATATATCAGAATGTACACATATTGACTTATCACTTGATCTATGTATAAAATTATTTATAAATGTCGATTTAGATGTTGATTCTTCTAGATATAGAAGGATCATGAGAAAATTAAATTATTTTATAGTACCATGCAAGATATCACTCACTGTATTAGTATAGTTAGTCATTTATAAGATTTTCTCATACAAATTCATATGAAAATAGTTCTTAAGATTCTCATGTATCTAAAGAATATTTTAAGACATGATATTATATTTATAAATCAGAAGCATACCTGAACAGAGATATTTAGATTCCAGTTAAATTTCAACGATCACAAAGAAAATATGTGTTAAAGGTTTCTATACTTTTTTTTTGCAGGTAATCTTGTCTTGGAAAATTAAGAAGCAGAGTTATTTTAAAATTTTATTCCAAGACAAAATACATAGCTATGACATTGACTACTTGTGGTGTTTAGTTGATCAATCATTTCTCGAAAGAATTTTTTTCTACTAATTCAGAGATCGATAATACTTCATTGTGATAACCAAATAACTCAACACATTGTTGTCTACCTAATATTTCATGAACATATGAAGTATATTGAGATTAATTATTATTTTATTTGGGAAAATGTCCATGATAATTTGATAAGCACTACCAAAATACCTACTAGTGAAGAATTTATAAATATCCCCATGAAAACTAAGAGATAATCATAAGTAACTTTTGTCTCCTTTAAAATATGTGTTTCTAACATGTAACTATGAGCTTGATAGAAATATTGACTTTTGGTTTTTTTTTTGTTTTTTAATAATTACTTTTATTTTTTTAATTATTTTGGTGCATCTGACATGTGGGATGCCACAAATCATATATATAGTTGTTGTATTTTCAATGTTTATTTTTTTTAATAATATAAAATTTTTTATTTTTATATTCTTCTAATCTTTTCCATTTTCATTCATGTCTTCCCCCTTCCTAAAATCCACAAGGGCTAAAACTCTAATTGGCCCTTGCAAAGAGACACTCAAGTAATTTATAAGGAACAAAATTAATTAGACTTTTTGAGGAATTATTCAATCCCATGTAAAGTATGTCTTTGAAATTTCAGCAAATTTTGATTTTCCAATGTTATAGTTTATGCTTATCTTTATGTTTATGTTATGGTTCTTATGAGAACACTCATTGTGTATATGCTTTTATCCATTTATGTTTGTTTTGTGACTTATAATGTGAGTTATAGCTTGAATTTTTTATGTGATTTATAGCTTGCAGAGAGAACCAAATTGCATAAATTTGGGTGAAATTTAGGCTTGCACTTTCTATGGATTTATGGTTTTGTTAGGTGTCGTGATATTATATCTTTCATCCTTAGAGCTCTCTTCAGGGCCATAGCTTCATAAAAAATTTTAGTTAGAGCCAAGAACTTTGAGAAAGTTGTGGTACTATTAGCCCCAAAACATCTAGAATTCTTTTATATTAAATTGTCTTTGTCGCTCTTTCCTACTTCTAAGAAATATAGAATAGTTATTCATTATATTTGATTTAGCATCACTTTGTAGTTCGTTTACTTATTTTCTCTTCATTGATAATGCCAATTATCCAATTTGATTCTCTATATTTCTTATCACCAAATTTATTTGATCTATTCTAACTTCAAGCATCCCCATCTGATTATCTTGGGTATTATTCATCATTTTCAATTATGCTAAGATGGCACACATACCTTCTTCCAAGCTTGTTTTCTCTTCTCTTCATGAAAATTGATAATTAAAGCTTGAGTTTTGTTAATTATTATAGTTCACTATATTGTTCCTAATATTTCTTAAGGATCGCTCAATATTTTGCAACCAACACCTATAGCCTACATATAAAAATTTCTCATGATTTCTCTTGCTAGGATGGTAATTCATTGGGACATTATTGTTGTGTCGAAATATATACCAATTTTTTTTTTTTTGCATTTGGTTGGCTTATTCCATTTAATAAATGAGATCCAAGTCCACTAATTCATGTGGATGTAAAATGATGATATCTTTCAATACTTTTTTTTATTCCACTTCCATTTGGATGTCAAACTTCTTTAAAATAACTTCCAACTTTTCAATTATGGGGAACTAGTCCAACTCTAATATTCTATCTTTGTCTTCTCCCAAATGAATAATCTATTGAAGTTAGTTAATTATTTTTTGCTAGCTCCTCAAAAAAATAATATGCCTCCTTTAGCAATTTATTCATAATTGACCCTTCAACAGCTATATCAACTATGCATCTCATCATGTAGTACAACTTATTATAGAAAATTTGAGTTTGGAACCATAACTTGAATCCATTTTGATGACACCGCCTCAATAACTACTTTAAAATGGTCTCAATCATCATATAAATACTCATGATCATCTTGTTGTATTTGGCTTATTTAACTTTATAATTGAGAAATAATTTGAGGTAGAAAAAACTAAGTAAAAAAGCACTCACTAGTTAATTCCAACTCTATTGAGCTATGAGTTAAATATTGAAACCAACTTCATGCCTTATTCCTTAATAAAAACAAATATAATTATAACCTTATTGCATTTTGGCTAACTCTATTCATTTTACCATGTAACAAAGCTCCAAAAATATCACATGTCCACTAGGATACTTCGATACCCTTCCAATGTACCAATGATACTAAACCATAACTATAAGACTTAACTACAACTTAAAGTATTTTCTTCCACCTATTACAAATAAATACACAAATAGCTATCTATCATCATGAATCTCTAATAGCCTCTCAATGTGGGGTAGTGGATAGGTTGTTGAACAGCTATCCCATTACCACCTTAGAGGTCCAAGTTACTTCTAGTTTTCTTCATCGATTCTTTATCATCTCTTTATCTAAAAATTTTCTTCTAGTTCTTTTGATTTCTAGGTTCAAAGTGGTTTGCTCAGTCACAGAGCTTCGGCTCATAAAAGGGTGCTTAAAAAATGAAAAGAATACAAGCAAAGTACCAATATATAATTATCACTCCTAACAAGTTAACAAGACTTACCACTTAGATTTGAAAAGAGTTGTCAAACTCAATGCTATCTAAACTTCTAAAAATGAATTATCTTTTTACAAAGATAATTATACCAACTCATGTTGACTAACCAAGCTAAACAATCCCTGATAATAATACCAAAAAATTTTTGTAGCAATATTACACTATCTAATTTTTATTAGTTCAGTGGTCTTCCAAATACTTATTGACGAACGTATAATCCTAAAATGAATGTTCTATATAATGTTAATCTCATTTGAGAACTAATTCTTCTAAGATATATACAATGAATTGATGTGTAAAAGTATGTGCACTTTTGTCTTCATAAGTACCATATTCATAACAATTAGCATATCAAAATTTTAGGTTTTAACACATAGGTTTATCTTAATCATTGTATTTGGAAGGAATGTCACTTCCTTCCTACCATATATATGAGTGAGCCTTGTGGTTTACCTATTACCGTCTACCACAATAATCTTGTACAAACCTCCTAATAGTCAATACTCTATTTCAAATTCTATTCAATAACTAATCCATCAATATGAATAATACAACATAACTCAAAATACATCAATTACTATAAAATCATTATCACATCACATAAATCAAGTTACACAAATCCTAGACTACCACTTTCTTAATAAACATTTTTGAATCTACCCTAGATAGAGGGGTAGTTTGAGAGTCATGCCCACCAACTCTATAAATTAACATTAAGGAAGTGTAAAAGTCATTCATAGGATTTGATAGATGTACTATGACTTAGATTATCGCTTTGAGGAAGAATAAAAAAATTGTGAGATCTCTAGAATTTCTCCCTTTTCTTTTATACTCAAGTGATTCTATATTACTTTTAGTAGAAATTCATAGCTTTCAGATGAAAGCTATGTATTTGACCTTTATTTCTCAAGTTTGAGGCTGTGACTCAAGAAAATGACAATCATTCTACTCCCAATCTTTTTATAATATAAAGTCAATACATTGAACAATGACTATGACTCGTGCTTAATGTTTTTGTAATGAAAAGTTAAAGTGTTGTGATGTGGATGACGCATCATTTGTCTTTTTTATTCTTCAGAAAGGGCTTTGACACTAAGAATGAAAATGAAGCATGATGTGTATAGTCGCAACACTCATATGGTAATGGTCATGGTATTGGCATTGGACTCTCTTGGTCATTATATGGCCGAGTTTGGTGTTCAAACTACCAAATATTTTTATCTATTATAATAGTTTATGATAATTTGTAAGCATAAAATATATAGGAATTATGTAATAATTTCATGACTTTAGAGTAGAGAATTTGATAAATAATCTTGAAATCAAAAAAAAATTTGGAACTACTTAGATGAAGGGGTAGAATATGTAGTATTGCATAGTTTTGGCATCCATTCTTTGCCAAAACTCTACTTAAATAGTCATGATAATCTTTGTACATTATTATCCTACCAACTTATTAGCACAAAACTTCTACTATGCAACATATTTTTTATGGTTATAATATTATCATGGAGTTGTGGCCATACTTATCTCATAGATTTTTTATGGATGTAATAATAATTATACATCGTAACAACTAAGTATCCCACAAATACTAAAGGTCTTGGCCAAGTTGAAGGATCATGGTTTTATCTTTAATATGACTCGGTAGTCTCAAATCAGAAATGTAGCATTTTTATAAAGTCATAACTTTTAAGCTACAAATAATTACAAAGCCAAAACTACTTAGCCCAAAACCATGAGAATTATTCAGTGTCATGACTTTAGGGATAGTAAATATCATAAATGATATTACTCAGGTATAACTATTTTCCAAGGCCATGATTCTTCTCTTCAAATAATATAATGTTGTGACTTTTACATATAGGCTAATAGCTGATGGCAAAACAACTTTGCAGTGCCATGAAGACAAAATATATGAGAGAAGTGAAGCCTAGTGTTGTGGTCACTCACAATAACATTAACACTTCGAATAGATGAAAGACAAAGTCTGTACCAAGACAATTTTTTTTTTGTATTACACTCACTTGATACACAATTTTTTTTTGATAAATAATAAAAAAAAGGTTACTTGATACCTAAGATAGACCTCCTCAGTGCCACAACTATTTATTAGTTGTTGTTGTCATATAATGGTCAAGAAAGATGCCAATGTTGGGGATATTTCAATTTGTTAAGGCCATATTATTAATATGAGATGCCCTTCACCACGCCAAGATCTTTACTAGTACTCTAGCTTCTTATAAAAAAATAAGAAGGAAAATATATAAAGCTGTAACTACTTCACAATACTACAACTTTATGTTACAAAGATATTATAACCAAGTCATGATTATTATCCAATGTAATTAGTTTATATTAGAGAAAGATTGAGATACATTCCATCATCATGATTGTTTTTCAAAGTTACAACCTCAAGTTCAAGAGAAGATTAAGGCCAAAGTTGAGACTTTTTCTAAAAGGCATGGCTTTTTGCTTGAAGTTTTTCATAATCACCTGACTATAAAAGTGAAAGATAAGAAATTTTTTTGAAATTTTTTTTGCTTTTTTTCTCTCCTACATACAACAAAATCATGATGTAACTACCAAACTCTAGAACTAAATTTTGCACTCCATATGAGTTCCACAAGAAAGCAAGGAATACAATATTTAATGCAATCCCTAGAGTTGGAGGGTATAACTCTCAAACCCCTCCTCTCTAGGGAAGATTTAGTAATTTTTACTAAAATAGCATGTGATTTAATATTTATTTAAATTAATTTATGTGATGGGACAATAATTTTTTTATTAATGAACATGTTTAATTAATAATGTATTATGGGTCTTGATGGATATATAATTAAATAAAACTTTAACTAAGGTTTTGATTATTGGTGAGCTTGTACAAGATTAGCATGGTTGATGGTGATAGGTAAACCATAAGGCTAACTCAAGTATATGATATAAAAGAAGTGATAGCACTTCTAACTATGAGATGTGTGAGACAAATATATATATTAAACCCCAAAATTTTGGTTTGTTAATTATTATGAGTATGGTCCTTATGAAACCCAAAGGTATAAATACTTTTACATGTCAATCCTTTGTATATATCTTAAAAAAACTAGTTCTTGATTGAAATGGATATTGTAAAAAAAAAATTTTTAGAGTTTTAACTTTAGTGTGTAGCAATTTCATCATTGAGGAAAATTGTGATAGGAAATCCTTAGGATACTCATGAGTATATTGTGACTCATAAGGTGATAAAAACCCTTATACATTGCCTTCACTCATATGATTCACATATGTGAAACTTAAAGAAAAACATATGTTAATAATTCGAGTATGGTATGTACAAAGCCAAAACTATAAATACTTACAATCTATATCAATTCTTAGTCTTTATTATACTTGAGGCTTCAGAATAAAAATATAAATATGAATCAACCATTAAGGAAAGTTGATGAAGTTGCCTAAATGGTATCAGATTGTAAATACTTTTCATGCATAGATGATTTATTATCTCGATGGTGATGCACCGAGGTGATAACCATGAGAAGACTACCATTAGGATGTGCTCAATAAAGACAACCACCTTGTATACTATTAGGAAAATGAGTCTTTGTATATAACCCCAACAAATATTTTATGTCCATATAAAATATAAGTCTAGTTTTTTTAAATATACATCATATAGATTAAATGAATAAACTCATAGGCCTAAGATTGTCTAATAATCTGAAGATCTATTTTACTTGAAATAAATTGTCTTATTATTGAGTAATCAAACTACCAATACAATCAATACAAGATCGATATCAAAATCAAAGTCATCTTTACTACTTATACGACTCGTGTACTAGTAGATCTTTATTAATAGGATACTTTCATTGATGAGCTTATGGAACACCACCTAACTGATAAATTAGATACCATAATAAAGTCCCAATAAGTTTTTGGTATTACTACTAGGGATCGTTTAGTTTGGTTAGTAAATATGAGTTGATGTGATTATCCATGTAAAAGGATTATTGCATTTTAGTAATTTAGGTACCATTGAGTTTGATAAATTTCTCAAATTCTAAATATTATGCCTTATTAAATTATTTGGAAAGTGGATGGTTGTATTTTAATTTTTATTTGTATTTTTTTCATTTTTGTTTTTTAATCATCTTTTTATGAGTTGAAGCTCTAAAATTGAGCCAATCTTTTTGGAATTAGAAATCAAAAGAACTAAAATAGAAATTGCTAGACAAAGGATAAATAAAGACCTTATAAAAAGCATTATATTTAATAGAGAGACCCAAGGTAGTATTGCACAAGCTATTCAATAGCTTATCCACCACCATATCTTGTGAGACTATTAGAGACCCATGGTGATAGATAGTTATTTGGGTATTCAAGTGGTATTGGTGAAGGCTAACAACTTCAATTTGAAATTGAGTCTTATAGCTATGACTTAGAAGCACTAGTACTGTAGAAGGCCATCAAATGATCTTAATTGATATGACATATTATTTTTGGAACTATGTAATATGATAGAAATGAATGGAGTTAGTATTGATGATTGATGGTATTTTTATTTCCATTTTTATTAAGTAATAAGATATGGAGTTGGTTCCATTATTTATCTCAAGGTTCCATTATAAGTTGGGATGAAATAGTGAAAATAGTTTTCACTAAATTCTTCCCACCTCAAATTAGTTCTCAACTATGGAGCAAGATAAATTAATTTCAAAAAGGCGAGCATCAAATATCATATGATACTTTGGATCATTTTAAGGAGTTATTGAGGAGATGTCCTCAATATGGATTTGTATTGTGGATCTAAGCTCAAACTTTCTATAATTGGCTAAACTATATCATAAAATATATGGTTGATGCAGTTGTTAGATGGTCAATTATGAATAAATCCCCAATTGAGACAATATTAATTTGAGGAGCTAGTAAAAAATAACTACTAAACTTCAATAAATCACTCATTAGGGAGAAGAAAAGTTGGAATGTTGGAGTTGGATTAGTTCACCGCAATTGAAGTAAAGATAGAAACTCTTTTAATGAAGTATGAAGCCCAAGATGAAAGAAAAAGAGTATCATGAGAGATCACAAAATATAAAAAATATAAGAAGAGAATACAAAGCAAATGGTATGTGTTTCAACCCACCAATAATGTCCCAATGCATTACCATTCAAATATAAAAAATTATGATATTTTTTTCATATGAAGGCTATCAAAGTATGCTGTATAATATTGGATAATCTTCTAGAAATATTGGCAATAATGAGATGAGGTGCAATAATCAAGGAAGCTCGAGTTTTAATTGTTAACTATCACTAAGAGAAGAGAATGCAAATTTGGAAGAAGGCATCCATATTATCTTGGTAGAATTGAAGAAAAGAAATGATGCCAAATACAATTTGATGAGAGTGATTGAAGTGGGAATAGCTCAAATGAGTTCATTTATGAAGAATATAAAGACTCAACTTGGACAATTTTCATTATCATTGAAGGTAAATCCAATGAAGTAAATCCAAGTGATATGAATAACCAAGTGATATAGAAGTAAATACATGGAATTGCTCTTGTATATTACATAAAAGTATTAAAGAGCTACAAAAGTAAATTGAATCAAATAATTCTACAACTTTTGGGGGTGATTGCATTGTGACTTTCCCAAAGTATTCACTTCAAAGCTACAAAGTATATTTTGAATAATAGAATTCTAGAATATTTTTAGGGTGATAATATCGTGACTTTCCAAAAAGTTATGACTTTGACTAAAGGTTTCCAAGAAGCTATGGCCCATTAAAAGAGAACTAGAAGAATAATAGATATGAGGCCACAACACTTAATAAAGCCACAACTTTAGAAGAAGTGTGAGCCCAAATTTTACTTAGAAATGTAATAAAGGTAAACAAAGAAACACATGTACGAATAGAGGTTACTTGGGTCTATGGAGATATATAAAAGAATCAAAATGAAGCTATAGGTAAGGTGTTGATAAATCTTGTATTTATACAATGATTTAGAATGGAAAAATTAGATGAACAATTTGAGAAGTTTTTCAATATATTTTGCAAGTTAGGAGTGAATATACCATTTGTTAAAGGTCTTGCTCAAATACTAAACTAAATGAAATTTATTATATGAAAGATATAATAACTTGTTTGAACAAGTTGGAGATTTAAGGGACTATGATTATGATTAATAAATGTTGAGAAATCATTCAGAGAAAGCTTTTTAAGAAATTAAAGGATCCCATAAGTTTTATTATACCTTACATTATTAGAGATCACATATTTCAGAAAGTATTATATGACTTAGGATCAAATATCAATTTGATGCCCCTATCAATTACTCAAAGATTGAATTTTGGCAAAATTACTTCAACATCTGTCTGACTCCAAATGGTGGATTGGACTATCAAGCACCTGCTTATTGAAAATGTATTGACTAAGATGATTTTATTTTTTTTCTAGTAGTTTACATTGTATTAGATATGGAAGAGAACAACTATGCATCATTAATATTGTGATCTTTTTTTTTTTCTACTTCATAAGTCCTTATCAATATTAAGAAAGAAAAGTTTACTCTTTGTGTCAGTAAAAAATAAGTAAAATTTAATGTTTATAATGGATTAGGGGATCTAAATAATAATGATATGGTATGTTGTAGAATAGAAAATCTCTTCTATACTATAATGGAATAAAATATAGAATTTTAATGTAAAGATTTTTTAGCATACTATTGGCTAGATGAAAAAATGGAGATGAAATAGAAAAATAACTCCAGAGATGGGATAGTGATGAAGATGAGAAATGCGAAGAAGAATAATTATTTTGGAGTTATAAAAATAAGGAAATAGAAGAAAATAACAATTATGAGGATATGAAATTATTCAAAGCTGTGACCTCGAAGAATCTTATGTTAACAATTTCAAGGAAGCTAAAGGAATAATGAAAAAAAGATAAAGTTGATATATAAATCATGGAGGATCCAATTGAAGACAAATCCATGGCCATACATAGTACTACAACTTTTTAATTACAAAATGAAAATGGTCAATCGAAGCTTGAAGACAATATTGTGGTTTTGCATAGGGCCGAGACTTTGGTATTACAGAATAAAAATGACTAAGAAAAGCTTGAAGACCAAATTGTAGTTGTGCCTAGTGTCACAACTTTGGAGATACAAAATAAATTAGATCATCATACGCCTAAAGACAAGCTATAGCTATGCACAACACTACCCAGCTCTATAAATTTGGGGACTTTTTTTATTTTTTGTTAAAAAATAAAAAAAGTAAAGAAAAGCTTCAAGACAAAGCCATAGATATACCCAGCTCTATAAATTTGGGGATCTAAGAAGAAAAGGGGTTATCCAACAGAGAAGAAGAAGCTATGACATTCACAAATATTGTGGTGTTCAACAAAGAAAAGGACCAAGGAAAAAGTTTAGTTGAACCAAGATCAAAGTATGAAATAAACAAAAATCAGGTAAAATAGTATACTAAAATGCTAGCTGGATGTCAAAAATTTTAGATGGAGAAAAAGGGATTTTGATAGACTAGCTATGGATGTTGATGGTAGTACTACTTAGGAGGAAATCCATGATTTTTTCTGTATGTGTGATATAATATATATTTATAAATACCAAAAAAATAAAGAATTTATAAGTGTAGATGTGGAACCGAAAGACCTACAAGTGTAGATGTGGAACTCAAACCCCATCATGACTAATAATATGTCTGCTTGAAGTTTCTCCATTATTTTTTGACTTGACCCTACATCACTCAAACATAGTCCTAGAATTTTTATAGAATTTAAAGAATTTTTGTTGGAGAGAGAAATTATTGCTCGGGAAAGAATAATTATTTTAGTGTGTGAGTTTATTCGATGTTCAAATGACCAAATATTCTTATATATTTTGGTATTTTATGATGATGCTGTGTAGAGATGAAAATGAAGAAATTATGAATTGATTTCATAACTTTAGAATTATAGTGAATTTTGATGATTAGTCATGAAATCAATAGTTTTTTGAAGATATTTAGTTGAAAGTAAAATATGAAGTTTTAGATAGTTTTGATGTCCATTCTTGATTGAAACTCTACCTAATTAATTGCGATAATTTTTAAATAATGAATCTACCAACTCGTTAGCACAATACTTCTATTATGCAACACACTCTTTGTGGCTTTAATATTATTATGGAGTCACAACCACACTTATCTCATAAAAATAATATAATAATGATATTAATTCTAAGTTATAAAAATCAAGTACCTCACTGATGTTAAAGGTTGTGTCTAGGTCCAAACATCATAACTTTATCTTTAATGGCTTGTAGTCTTATGTCAAAGTCATAGCCTTTTTCCAAAACCATATCTTTTGAGTTATAAGAATTTATGGAGCTAAAACTACTTAGACCAAAGCTATAGTAATTATTCAGCACTATGACTTTTGTGTCACTTAATGCTATTCAAGGCAATACTCGAGTTTGACTATTTTCCAAGGTCATACCTTATCCTTAAAAAAAAGGTAAAACTATGACTTTTATATATGGGCTAGTTGTTAGTACTACAACATCCTTACAATGCCATGATGGCATGATATATAAGAGAAGTGAGTGACAGTGCCATAGTCATCAATAATTCCATAAACACTTGAAACTTATGTGGAGAAAATTTTGAGCCATGACTATAGTGTTATGGCCATATGATACATAAGAGAAACCTTCTTAGTATCTTGGTTATTTTCAGACATGTGATCACATAATGATCAAGAAAGACAAATATCAATGCTGATGCTATTCCACCATGCCATGGCCATATAACCATATGAGATACCCTTCACCAAGCCGCTTCATTTCCTAGCACTATGGCACCTTATGAAGAACAAGAAGACAGGTGCATGAAGCCAAAGGCACATCACATTACTATGACTTTATGTTATAGAGATATTAGGCTCAAGTCATAATCATTATTAAATATCATGACTTTGTGTTACACAAAGATTGATATGTATTCTAGAGTCATGACTATTTTTTAGAATCACGACGTCAAGCTCAAAAGATAAAGTCTAAAGTTGTGACTTTCTTCTAAAAGCTATACCTATTACTTTGAGTAATACAAAATCACATGAGTATATAAGTGAAAAATAAAGAAATTCATAAAAAAAATATCTCTTTCTTCATCTTTCTCTCTCTCTCTCTCTCTATCCATTCAACAAGCAAAGTCATGTCATAATCACCAAATAATAGGGGTAAATTTTGTGCTCCCTAAGAGTTTTAAAAGAAATCAAGAGACATAAAATTTAATGCAATTCCTAAAGTTGGGGGGCATGACTCTCAAGTCTCAAACCCCCCTCTCTAGGGCACATTTAAAATTTTTTACTAAAATAACATGTGTTTTAGAGTTTGTGTAAATTGATTTATATAAATGATTATTAATATTATATATATAAATGATAACTAGCCCATCAAGATATCTTTGATACAAGCAAACAATGTTCTTGGGTTATCTCTCAAGAAATGCTACATTTAATATCTATAACTAGCCCATCAAGATATCTTTTCTTCTATTTGAGATTTTGATGTCCATGTTACCTTCTTAGTATACTATTTTATTTTTTTATTTGTTACTTCATTTGCTCAGTTTCATCTTTACTTGTTTCTTAGGTTTTTTATTTAATATATGTCATGACTTTAATGAATGTCATGACTTATTTTTCCATATTGGCTTGTTCCTTTCCTTCCCGACACTCCAAAGTTATGATGTTGAGTACAACTATAACTTTCTACTAAAACTTTTCTTTGTCATTTTCTTCATGTATCCTTAAGAGTTGTGGCATTAATTACAACCATAGATTTTTCATTAAGCTTTTACTTTCCCTTTTCATTTTGTAATTCCAAAGCTAGGTTTTGTGCACAACATCGTTTTGTTTTTATGTTCTTTTTTTGCCCTTTTAATTTTTCAACTCCAAAGTTATGGTGATGTACATAGCCACAGTTTTATTATTAAGCTTCTAATGAACTTATTTATTCTGTATCACCAAAATAATGATATTTTGTACAACCATGAATTTGTTTTTAAAATTTTAGTAGCCATTTTTATTCTATAACGCCAAAAGTCATGGTGTTGTGCACAACCATGACTTTAACTAAGTCTTTTGTTTGCAATTTTTGTTATATATCTCAAAATTTATGGTATTATGTATGGCTGCAGAATTTTCTATGATTGGATAATCCATGATTTCTATCTGAATCTTGTCTTTTAAAAGTATTCACTTAGGTTCCTTGGAATTTCACCTCAAGATTTTTTTGAGGTAACGGCTTCAAAAAATGTTGCGATATAATAATTGTAATCTTCTTCTTTTTTGTTTTTTTTTTGCAACTGAGAAAATCCTTACTTTCCATATTTATCATCACCATCACTTTAATAGCTCCATTATTGTTTTTCCACTTCATCTCATTCATATTCATCTGATCAGTAATCTTATATAAGATCATTTCATTAGAAATTAACTTTTTATTACATTGTAGTACTGAATAGATTGTCTATTCATCAACAACCCATTAAATTATCATCTAGACTTTGTAAGTTATTTTAAAAATTGAACTTTACTTGCTCCTCATAGACACAAATAATGAACCTCACTTTCTTAACACCAAAATAATGAGTTTTCTTAATGTCAAAAATGGCCATTACAATATTAATAGTACATAAATCTACTCCTTCATACCAATATAATAAAATCTATTGGAAAAATAAATATATTCACCTTAACTAATATAACTTCAATTATCATATTAAAGGAAATTGATAGTCTATTCATCTATTTGGAGTGAAAGATATGTAGTAAATTTAATGAGATTTAATCTTAATACAATTGATAAGGTTATCAAATTGACACTTAATATGAAATTGCATAATACTTTTTGAAATGTATATACTATAGTAGTGCAAGGTATAGTAAAATTTGCGAAGTTTTTTATTTTTCTAGGAAGTTTTCTTTGAATTATTTTATTATACTTCTTAAGATATATTTATGATCACATATGTCTCTAACTTTCTCTTATAACTCATTATGTCCATTATAAATGTTACGTAGTTCAACATTTAGGCGAGAATTTTAGCAAATAATATATTAACTTATAGCTTTGATAATATATTAAAAAACTTCTCAAGTATTGGTCCAATTTCTCATTTCTAAACCATTGTGAAATTAGAAAATTCATCGAAAATTTACCTTTTGTTTCATTTTTATTCATTTTTTTATCTTTATAGCTTCATGTAATCTCCATTTGCTCCCATATTTCTTCATTTCCCTCGTTCGTATGTTTAATTGAAAGTTGGGCTTATACTATTTGTGGAGTCATAACTTTGTAAGGTATCATGATATCATTTCCTTTATCATTTGTGCTCTCTTTAGTAGAGGTCATGGCTTCTTGATAAAATTGATTCACGACCATGACTTTTGAGAATGTCGAAGTACTATCAACCATGGCATCATATCCCAAAAACTCATTGATGATAATATCTCATCAATAGAGATCAATAAGTGTATCTGTGATATTAGTAGTAATAAGAACTTTCATCAAGATAACAATCACATCTTGATTATATCTACAGTTCAATTATTAAATAATGAGATAACTCAATTCTATAAAAATGAATATTTTTATTATATGATCAATCATAGATAAACATGTTTATTCATTTAATTTATGTGTTCAGATTAGATCAAATTATTTTATATGTAGATAGAATAGAAGTTGGGATATTATTCTATTACTTCATTCACTAATATCATATAAGGAGGTTATCATAATTGAGATCATCCTAGTGCTTTTCCCCTAAAAACTATTCCATTTGTACTTCACTAGTGAAAAAATAAATTATGTCTAATTAAGACTCATTCACAATCTTATTCCTATTATATAACTCATTAATTGCTTTTGATGATTACTTCACATGCAAACTCTTATTCTCCAGCTTAATGTAAAATAAATATCAAGAATTAATATGGTTTATAAGTATTTAAACTTTAAACTTCATAATTATTATATTTGGATAATTAACATTTGTTTCCCTTATGTTTCACCGATATAAATCATAAGAGTGAACGAAACTGATAAAAATTATCACAATCATATGAGGCAGAATATACTAGCATATATCTCGAGGATTACATGTCATCATCCTCTTCAGTGAAAATTTAAATATCATACTAAAAGTGAAATCATTAGGTTAATATTCTATATAATATTCATTCCAAATGAGAACTAGTTCTTCTAAGATATGTATAATTGATTGATATATAAAATAAATCATATTTTCAACTTCGTAAGTATCATAATCACAATAATTAATATACCTAAATGTTTGGTTTTAACATATAGTAGCTTTATCTCTCAATAGACAATTGGAAGCATTATTACTTACTTCCTAATGTATGTATGAGTGAGCCTTATAGTTTAATTATCATAATTCATCATAATAATCTTGTGCAAATTAAATAATAGACAAAATCATCCTTCAAGTTCTATCTAATCATTCAACAATCAATATTCATAATATGCTATTAATCAAAACATATCCTTTCAAGTAAAACAATTATCACATCACATAAACTAAGTTATACAACCCGTAGACAACATGTCATTTTGATAGAAATTATCGAATATAATCTAGAAAGTTTAGTTTGAGACCATGTTCCCCCTCCCCCCCCCCCCCCCCCCCCCCCCCCCCCCCCCCCGCATTAGGTCTTATATCCCTTGTTTGCTAATGAAACCCCTGAAGATTCCAAAATTCATACTTATAATTTGGTAGCTATATTATGACTTTGCATGTTTTGTAGATGAAGACGAAGAAAAAGAGAGATATCTAAAATTTGTCTCTCTTAATATATTACACTCTAGCAATTTTGCATTTCTTTTAGTAGGAATTTGTGACTTTAGAAGAAAGTTACAACTTTGGTATATATCACTTTTGTTTGAGATTGTATCTCTAGAAAATGATTGTGACTTTGGATTGTATTCTAATCTCTTTGTAAAATAATGTCTTGATACTAGGCAATGACTATGACTTGAGTATAATATCTTTTTAACCTTAAGGTGCAAAAACTATGAATTGGGTGTAATTTCATTCATTTTCCTTTATTGTTCTTAAAAATTATCATGATGGTAGGATAGGCCATGGAAATTTGAATACCCTTGATTTTAAATTACAATTATGACACTAGGGAATGGTCATGACGGTAGCATTAGTTTCTCTTTAACATTACATGGCTAGGATGTAGGTATATGTTGGTGGCATTGAGAAGGCCTCTAGTGTGTATTCTATGGCCATGTAGAGGTTTCAAATGAGTCGTACCATGCATGCACTAGCATGGATTTTAGCCTGAGTCATTTCATGTCGACATGGCTCTGACAATGGGTAGTCTATCATGGCCCATTGGGATGTATTTTTGCTTGATCAGACCTCGTCCATTGAAGGCTATCCCAGTTCATTCTAGGCTAGCTTGGGTTAGGCCAAACTTGTCTTGTTCATTCTAGGCTTGCAGCTAGCCTAGAAAATGGATTGGGCCACTCAGGCCAAAACTAGCCCAAATGTACCATCATGGATGATTGTGTCATGTATCACCTAACATGCAAAAATGTTTGGCCTGACACGACATGAGCCACACTACAGGCTAGCCCATTGCTTGATTCTGAACCATATCATGTTATGCCAAGCACAATTAAACCTCATCATGCAAATTGTCATGGGTGGGCTGCCCATTCCAGTTGACATTTTTATGGTCATGACACTAATAAATTATTGTGACACAAACTTGCTCTTTCATATATGTGCACTAAACTCTAAATAAATTAATTTTAGGTGTACTCAAAATATTGAAACAATTACACCCCTAACTCACTCCACGTCAAAAAAAAATGTAATTCTTTTCCCCCATTCATCTTGCTCTCCTCTTGTCCATCTCTCCCATTTTTTGTCTCCCCATCACCATTGCCCCTTCCTTTCTCACCCCTTCTCAATCTACCCCTTCCTATCTCGCCCTTTCTAAAAATATGTGTGTGTGTGTGTGTACATGTATGTATATATATATATATATATATATATATATATATATATATATATATATATATATATATATATATATATATATATATCTATCTATCTAAATATGCATGTATACATGTATATACACACTATTTCAAAATTACACACATATATGTATGTATATATATATATATATATATGTATGTATGTATGTATGTATATATATATATATGTATGTATGTATATATATATACATACAAATGTACAAAAGTATGTATATGCATGTGTATATATAATTGTAGAGCAGTGTATATTCACACACACACACACACATGATGGTGAATGTTTAGATATTATTCTAGATAAACAAATGTTTACCTAGAAGACCAAAAAAATATATATCTTGAATCTCAAATAATGAACAAAGGATGTCATTTTATTCTAAATGCAACAAGGAATGACAATAAAAATACTTGTAAAAATTTTATGTTTTGATGTATTATTTTAATTTTGTTATTGTGTTATGATATCTCTTTTGTAACAATTATTTATTTCATTTTGTTGCTAACATGCTTTTGTTGAATATTTTTTTACTTATTATCTTTTATACATGTTTAATATTTGTATTTATTCTATACTATTTAAATCGTTATCATTTATTCATGTTGAATGTTTGTTTTGTTGTTGGATATTGTATAATTAATATATAATTAAAATGAGATTTTGATTTTAACTAAAATCACTTTTAATAAAATTTCATTTGGCTGAGCATTATGTTATAAATATAAAAACAAATAATAAATTTTTTGTGTAATACATTTTTATTTCTTCTAAAAAATTTTGCTAAGATATCTGTGTGATATAGTTTTATTTTACAAAGATAAATGTTTAATAATTAAATTTATTTACAGAATAGAATTTGTACTTCATAAATTTATATTCAATATGTGATATTTATTATAAATAATAAATATTTAAAATTAATTCATTATTTATGAAAAATTACATTATCACTTTTTTTAAAACAATTAAAAACAATAATTATATAAAAAACCAACTTCATATATGATTTAGATCATCATCTATTTATATTGAACAAACAATAATTATTTAAACTATTATCAATGTACTAGTTCTCATAATGACTCCAAAGTTAAATGTACTTGGTCACGATCACTACTGAGATTATTGACCAGTGTAAAAGTTTGTCATATGCTTCTACGTGAGGGTTGGTAAGAGTTTAGGGTTTAGGGTTTAGGTAAGGGCTGATTGGGGGGAGGGTGGAAAAAAAACTATCAAAACTCAATCAGTGTTTCATCCTTCTGTTTGGGGCGACTTATTTCTTACAGATATCATTGATATTAATGAGGTAATTTTACGTAGGCATGCATATGTGCAAAGCACACAGATACTAACCTTTGCCTTTCTTCCTTTTAAATACGCAACCTTCCATTTCCATGCATTATCTATTTGTGCATATAAATTTTGTATTTAGAGTAGATGGTAAATGTTTGGCATTAAGAAGATGAAATCCTGAAAGAAGTGGTTAGAAGAATGCTCATAGTAGGTTCTGAGGAGCCTGCAAAAAAATAAGCTTGATTGATGACATACAAAGATTAGGAATTGGCTACCATTACCAAGAAGAAATTGAACTAGAGCTGCAACAAATTCACAAGGCTAAAACAATATATGATAGTGATGATCTCTGTGTTGCTTCCCTGTGATTTTGCTTGCTGAGACTCCATGGCTATCCTATTTTGAGAGGGAAATTTATGACAAGATGAAGATGGCCAATGAGTTCTTTAGGTTAATTTCTGAGATTTCATGTTTGAGGCTTATAATGTTTATATTTTTCGTGTTGTAAATAATTTGATGTGTTCAGAAAGTTCAAAGATGAGAATGATCACTTTAAAGAAAATTTGGTGCATGATACAGCTGCCATCTTAAGTTTGTAAAAAGCTTCATATTTTAGTGCTCATGAAGATAACATATTCGATGAAGCCCAGATTTTCACCAGAACTCACCTTCTTTCCATTGTAAAGCAATTGAAATCTCCTTTTTCGAATGAATTTGCTCATGCTTTGAGGTGGCCTCTGCGTAGAAGCTTACCAATTATGGAGTCGATAGATTACTCAATCATCTACATGCATAAAGAGCACATCCAAGAAGTCTCGAAGTTGGCAAAGTTGGATTTCAACATCAGACAGAAGTTGCACTAGAAAGAACTAAATATCCTCACTAAGTAAGAAATTAGAATTGTTTGAATTTATATTTCCTACTTTCATTTAAACAAATAAATTAAACTTATTTTAAATTCAAAATTTTCAAAAAAAAAAATAATATTTGCAATTAATAATTATTAGAAGTTGAAAAATAATAATATACTAAAATAAACTTAATAAAATTTTAAATTTGTAATTCAATATTTTAAATTCAAAATTTATAATATACATGATCAATAATTTTTAAAAAATAATATAATTTGATGTTGTAATCATAGGACTGCAACTTTTGCGAATTAGATCAATTTGTTTTGGGTTATTTAGCTTCGATATTGTTGGGTTAGGTCAAGTCGAACTATATCATTTATAAGAATAAAAAATCTAATAAAAATAAATATAATCATCATGATATTCATGCACTCAGAGAAGTTTAATTTTATTTCTTCAATAAATCTAGTCCGCTTACAAACCTAATCATCAGGATCAAAGGGTGAGAGCAGGGATATCCTTATTCATGCTCTCAGAGGAGTAGCAGTAATAATTTTATGTCTTTGTAAGAGAAATGTGTAAGTTCTTAAAGGAAATTAAAGAAGGATACAAATGTCAAACCTAAAAATATTATTATTTTAGTTTGATTTTGACATGATCAAATGTTATCATATTCGAATGGAGACTAATGAGGAATAAAATGTCCCTATTATTCATATTCAAATTAAATGATATTATCATGTTTGTTATCATATTTGTTTTGGAGTTAATTGTATTGACATTCTAAATTATGTATTGATTTAAGGTGGTGGATTGAGTTGGGCTTGATGACAAAGTTGGCCTTTGGAAGAGATAGGCTGGTGGAATGCTACTTTTGGGCATTGGGCACCTTCCATGTGCCCAAATTTGTCTATGCACGAAAAATGTTAACCAAGCTGAATATTTTTTTTATCTATTATTGATGACATGTATGATGCCTATGCCACAATTGATGAGCTTGAATTATTCACAAGAGCAGTTGAAAGGTATTTTTTTACCCTCCCTCGAATTAATTGATTGCTTATCTGCACAAAACACAAAGATGACTAAATATAACTTGCATTGCTTCTTGTATAATTACTTTAAGGTGGGATATGGCCATGGAAGATGAACTTCCAAATTATATGAAGAGTTGCTTTCAAGCAATGGTAGACATCTTTGATGAAATGACCAAAAACCCAATAAAGAAGGAAGAACATTTTGTGTTCAGTTTGCGAAAGAAGTGGTATTTATATGGTTTTTGTGTGCATCACTAAACTCTAACTTTTTGTTACATCCATTACATCCATGGTTTCGATTCCTATTGATCTATTTGCACATGAAGTAACAATCTACTCACATTAGTTATTTCATTAAGGTAAGTCTTTTGTTTGTGATTCATGTGTTGATAAATGAAGGTACAAATCAGAGCATATATCACAAAAGCAAGATGGGTGAATTCAAATTATGTGCCATCCATTGAAGAATACTTGCCAATTTCAAAAATTAGCATTGGTTATATTGTTTTTTTGGAATATTCATATTCTTATGTGGCATAGGGGCTAGTGAGAAAGTTTCGAATGGCTTTTTGCTCAACCCAACAAGTTTATCAATGCTATATCAACTATCTCAAGGCTTTTGGATGATATAAAATCTAATGAGTTAATCTTTTTTTTTATGGTTATGCTTTTTGATTACGATCAAGTGTAGTTTGAACTCTTCACATCGCACTAGCCTAGATTTTATGATTTCATTCAATGATGAACAATCAATTTATGAAACTCACCACTTGATGTAGAGAATTAATGAGATCAAAACTCATTCAATTTTGCTCACACGAAATAAAACCCACCTTTATAGTTTTAATTAGAGTCAAACCTACAGAGTTAGCTTTATTTGCATTGGGTTGAGTTGGACCTACCAAGTTAGCTTTAGGTGCATTGGGTTAAGTCAGACCTACCAAACTATCTTTAGGTGCATTTGGTCAAGTTGAATTTGGCATCTAGGTTGATTATATTGGTCAAGCAGCATGAGACTTGTCTAGGTAAATGGGTTGATAGAGCTTTAGGTGTGAGGCATGTGTGGAAAGATGCAACTTCTCACAACAAATTAGCATATCATTGTGGATATTACTTCTCATTCACTAGTAAAAAGTAGTTTCAAAACAATTAAACTTTATTTATCTAAAAAAAAAAAATTGGCTAGGGATGAGAATGAGCTTGATTTTTTATTAAGCTTTATTTTTTAAAAATTATAAAGCATTAGAAATCACATTTATTGGTTTCAAAATCACAAGTTAATTTTTCCAAAAAGAATTAATAGAAAAATAAGTGAATCAAAATCTCAATTTTTTATTTAAGATGAAATTTTGATCATTAAAAAATCTTTTTTTTTTGATTTTTTTTTTTGCTTATTTCAAAGTAATTTATATATTAAGACTCAATATTTTGATTTTTTTTTTCTTAAGAGTTTATTTTTTAATTTCAATATGCAGTTGGAGCAAAAAAGGGTGCATGTGACTTCTGCTATTCAGTGCTACATGAATCAACATGTCACAATTAGGGACATTTTATCAATTCAAGAACTAAATGGATAACTTATGGGAGGCTATATTTGAAGAACTTTTTGAACTAACTAGAATTTCAAAGCTCATTCTTGGAAATAATCTCAGCTTCTTTTGTGTCATGGAAATTATTTACAAATATATTGATAGCTGCACCACTTCCAAGACTATCATGAAAGATAATCTCTCCTCACTATGACTTTTTCCCATTAATGTTTAAAAACCTATGTATATGGATTTTAAATTATCCAATAAAATGTGATATGTTGTATCATCATTGTATAATGAACTCGCCTTTTTTTTATCCCCTCCAACCAATTTCCTACTATCCCTAGGCCCCTATGTCAGGGCCTTAGGGCCATAGGGTCAGAGCAGGTAAGGACTCGTACAAGCAGTATAAATAGAATGCTCACTAAAGACACACTCGGGCATATATCCATTATTCATATAAATCAAACTCGTGTCCTCTAGGGTTTAGTAATTTGTTTCTTTTTGTCAATCAAATTATCATAATATTAGTAATGAACCTTTTATTGATTATTGTCTAACTCGAATTTATTTTTAATTATATTCTTCCATAGGACATTACTAAGTGATTAAGAGAAATAAAAATCATATCCTCTCATTGTCTTTACTTAGTTTTAATTTTTCTTATAAAAAAAGTAGCATTTTATGATGCAAAAAATATATATAATCAACATTTAAAATATTATATTTTTTTATCACTTGAATTATATTTTATTAAAATAAAAAACATTCATTTAAAATAACAAAATTAAAATAAAAAAACAATAATTTTTAAAATTATATTTAAATATAATTGAGGTGCTGGGTAGGGTTTCTAGCCTTCATACTAATATTTAGTTAAAAAAATTACAAACCCATTACAAACATATTTATTAAAATTATAAACTCATTTCAATTGAGTTGGAGAGTGACCAATTTTTTTAAAAAAAATTAAAACTCGTGAAATTTCTAGAAAATGTCATCCATTAACTTTGTCTTTTTCATTTTGTATTAACAATAGCTAAAACTTATTCATAGTTTTTATAGAGTTGGTAAAAAAGAAGCTTTTATTGTCACTTCTTGCATGATTGATTGTATTGGTAGACATAAATATGTTTTAATACCACAATTTTTTTACGTTATAAAGTTCAATAAACATTATCAAGTTCTATAATAGTTGCTAGCCATGTGATGGAGATTTACTCATGTACAGAGAATAATGACCATGAATTGACAGCTTAAATAGTGGAGAATGTTGTATTTGTTTAGTCACCAAATTTTGTTGGTTACATGGTGTCACAAAAGTTCTTTGAAAAAAGTGTATCGTTAATAGAGATCCACAAGTATATAAGTCATAAAATAGTAAAGAATACTCTCAACTAGTTATACATCACACAAAAATTATGTTGACTATTCAATTATTCAAAAGTGAGATAACTCAATTCTTGTAAAATATATATTTTAATCGTGGAAACAATATTAGATCTAAGAGTTTATTCATTATTTTATATGATATATATTCAAATTGACTCAAATAATATTATGTTTAGACACAAAATAAATATTAAGGTGTTGTGCAATGAATCATTGATCTAATGGCATCCAACGTTGTTAACAATATTGATCACAACCTAATGGTTTGTCTCCTTGTAGCTATCCTTTCGGTATATCACCACTGAGATAATAAAATATCTCTACTTGAGTTTCATTCACAATCATATACTTTTTATCCAACTCAGTAATTTCTCTTGATAATTACTTATTATACACACTCTTATTTTATAGTCTTTTGTGTCATAAAGACCGGTAATTGATATTTTTTATAAATATTTGCATTTTAGCTTTGTAAGTGATTTACTCAAACAATTAATATGTTTCCTTAATTTTTACTGGTTGGAACCAAATGAATCAAAGTAACTCACAATGACTATCATTAACTTATGAGTCATAGCATACTTGTACATATCTTAATTATTATATATTACCATCCTTATCAAGAATAATTCTACTCCCATACTAAAGTAAAACCCTTAATAGAATAATACATATATTATTAATCCTAATCAAAAAATAAATCTTCTAAGATGTGTACAATGAATTGTCAAATAAAAATATTTTGAATTTCAGCTAAATGTACCGTACTCACAATATTTAAAATACCAAAATTTAGGATTTTAACATATAAATTTATATCAAACATCATAATTAGATGGGTTGTCACTTCCTTCTTAATATATGCGTGGGTGTGCTGTATCATTTATATATCACCAACCACTATGATAATCTCAAATAAAACTACCAACAATCAAAATATTAGTTGAAGTTATATTTAATCATCCACCCATTTATATCCATAACACAACATAAATCAAAACACATATATTAACTTATAACTATTCTCATACCACATAAACAAAGTTACACAAATCATAAATCATATGCTATTTTGATAAAAATATTCAAATATATCTTAGAGGGAGGGTTTGAGTGTTACGCCCCAAACTATATGGATTAATATTAAGTCTTTCATCTCTTGCTTTCTTGTTAAACTCCTATGGAGTGTTAAATTTGCCCTTAAGATTTGATAGATGCATTGTGAATTTTTTTATTGATTGGAGGAAGAAGAAATGAATAAATTTTTAAAACCCTTCTTTATTCCTTCTTATACTTCAGAGATTCTATATTATTTTAAGTAAGAAATCATATTTTTTGGAGAAAGTTATAACTTTAGTCTTAATCTCTTAAGTTTGAGGTCATTATTCTTGAAAATCATCATGGATCTAAAATGTATCACAATCTTATTATAAAACAAAGTTGTGGCATTAGGCATGGCCTTGATTTCATCTTAATATTTCTATAACACAGAGTCATTGTACTATGAAATTATCATAGCTTCATGAATTCGTCCTTTTTGATCTTTATAAAGGGTCAAGGCAATAGTAAAGTCCATGATATTTTGAATGACCTTTCATATCATTATATTGTCTGGCTTTAGTTAACATCTGTGAAATTGGAATTAGCCTTTCTTGATTGTTATATTGTCAGGGCATTGGAAAATAATCATGGCATTAAAAATGCCTCCCATGTGTATTTATCACAATGGTGGTGAGAAAAATTCATGACACAAAAATTAGGCTTTCATATGTCTCAAGTCTCCACAACATTTTGAGTTGCTCTAACTCTTCATTTTTTCATATATCATATTATAATATCACTTCATAGATATTGCAGCACTGACAATTAGTCTAAATATAAATGTCATAGTTTTGTATTCCTTTGACTATATGAGTCATGGCCTTGGAGAATGACATATTTGAGTAATACATTCTATAATATTTTGTATCACAAAACCCATGGTATTTCATTATTTTCAGGTTTTGGCCCGAGTACCTTTGGATACATAATTTTTTATAGCTCAAAATTCATAACTTTGTAAAAATGATATAACTCATACTTGAGGGCACCAAGCCATTTTAAAGATAAACTTGCATTGATAAGACATGACCATTAGTTTTAGTATTAGTGGGTATTTAATTGTTGTGACATAAAATTTATGTTGTAGGCATTTTAATTTATTAGAAAAGTATAGTTGTGTTTCAATGATAATATCAAAACTACAAAGAATATGTTAAATAATAAAAAGAATATGCTAATGAGTTGATATGATTATGACATAGAAAAATTATATTGACTAATTAGGTATAGTTCTAATCATGACTGAATATTTAAACTATGCAAGACTTTATACCATACCCCTCATCCAAACTCTTCCAGAGACATGTTGATTTTATGATTATTCATTAAAATTTATCAAATATTCTAAGTCACAAAGTTGATCATTATTTATTCTATTTCTATGCCTATGCATCATTATAATTTGCCAAAATATATAATAATGTTTGGGTAGTTTAATTACCAAATTAAACTCAATAATAAAATAATTGCTCATCCCCAAATAATAACTTCCCCTCCATAACAAAGAATTTTTTAACATCTTTAAGAAATTTTATGATTATGTTTTAGTATCATATGGTCTAAAAATAGTGGAACACATTTAAGTAGACATATTAATAATTGTGATGGAGTGAGTTCTAAGACATTACTTGTGGGTCAATAGATGTGTACAATCATTAATATTATATATATAAATGAAAATTATATGAAACAAGAAAAAAATGTTGTTGGGTTATCTTACAAGAAATGTTACAGATAATATCTATAACTAGCCTATCAAAATATATTTTCTTCTATCTGAGATCTTTGATGTCCATTCTACCTTCTCAGTATACTATATTATTTTGTTTATTTGTTCCTTCTTTTGGTCTTTTTCATCTTTACTTGTTTCTTAGGTTTTTTTCTTCACTTGATGTCATGATTTTAATAAATGTCAATATTTCCTTTTCTATATTGGCTTGTTCCTTTTCTTCTTGACTCTCCAAAATTATGATGCTGAATACAAGTGCAACTTTGTACTAAAACATTTCTGTCATTTTTTTTCATGTATGCCTAAAAGTTGTGGCACTAAGTACAACCACAAATTTGTCATTCAATATAATTTAAAACCTCATTGGGTAATTATTTCTCATTCAATATAGTTTAAAAACATGTTGGTCATACAAATAATAAAATAGATATAGATATAAATATTGATCACATAAAAATTATATATGAAGTTTGATCAACCAATAGTGAACTACTAGTTTCTCAAGTTAAGTAGACTTCAATTTTTGAAACGACACTTGTTTGGCACTCCACATGCATATTTTTTGGGTCATTTGACAGGTATATCTAATTGTATTTATATTTAATCTAGTATTTATTGAAGAAATTTTACTATGTTTATATTTTAAAAAATTTGACAAATATTAATGAAAAAAATAGTTATTTAAAGTGAAATTAAGACTTAGTGGAGCAAAGTATAACGGGGAGATATGGAGTCAACAATCTATGTCTGACTTAGTGACAAATATTTTAATATGCAATACAAACATTTTTTACCATGGTATTTTCTCGAGTCATAAATGCATTATATCTAAAAAACTTATGAATAATATTTTCCAATTGTAATAGCCAATAACTTCACTAGTACAAATAATCATGGAAAATTTCACAGTTGCAACTTATTTGATCCAAAACCAAAATAACAAATACCAAGTCCATTATTTTGTCATGATGTTTTTGTTCTAAAGATAACCTACACAAGTTATCTTTTTTTAATGCAAACTTTTTTAATTTCATAACCTAATAATATTGAGAATAAATACACAAGTGATAGCAAATCAATGCGACAATAGCTGAGTTACAAAAAGTAACTCAAAAATCAAAGGCAATATTCATTGCAATCTCAATGCTATGATACTTGAAACATCTAAGATCAATGCTAAAACAAATTCTTGTCATTACATTAATTATAGAGAATAATTAAGTTATTCCTATCAAACTTATCACTATGACACGTTGTTCATAAAGTCGCAACCAAAACCAAGGCCAGCTTTAATATCACAACTTATAAAGATAAAAGAAGAATAAGAAAATATATAAATCATACATAGCAAAAACCCTAAACATAACTTCATGTATCATAAAACAAATCCAAGTAATCTTCAACTATAATTAGCATTATATATTTATATTTTTGAATGTTCATTGAGAAGACCTCAATCTATGAGATGTTTCAAAAACAACTCATGATTCTCCCTAAAATCTAGCTAAATTGAGATACAAGATTAGTGAATATAATTATATTGTGATGAATCTATAATTATATGATTTATGTTATGTATTGTTGTCTAGATAATCACCACAAATATGTAATCGGAAAAAAATCACTCAATACTAGCATATAATAATTACAATTTCCATTCATTCCTAATATCTTTGATATTATCAAAGAATTACATCAATAATCTATGTTGCATTAACAAGTTTCTAAAGTATGAAACAAATATTAGTACCTATATACACATAATATAATATAGTATTACACAGAATTAAATATGTTCAAACAAATCAATACATATTTTCAACCAATATATATGTATAAGGGGTGAATTTATGTCTATATACCAAATAGTATCCGTACAAAAAATATTTAAACAAAAAACCATTACAGGATTATGTAGATGGAATTTTATGTGAATATTTATTAATTAAACCCACCACAACAAATGATAATACAAATACAGGATTAAATCCATTAACAAATAGCAAAAAGAGGAATTAAATAACAAGAATAATAACTCGTAGTGAAGACTTGTCAAGCAACAGAATTGTTAGATTTACTATATGTTTATGATGTAGTTGAGTTGGTCAATTTGGTTGTTAATAATTCCTTGTTATTAGGGACACAGTTAGTGGTTTGTTAGGTCTGACCTGGTATGTAGCATACAGGTGCTCTTTTTCTGTTTTATTTTTTTTCGTGGACTTCAAGTAGTTGTATGGCTATATAAGCCAACCTCTTATGCATAATAAAAGAATCTCTCTTGAGTTAGTAAGTTTTCATTGTTAACTCTCAATATATCTACACGTGGTATCGGAGGGAGGTTCTTGCAGCAGCAAAGAAGATGACAACCGAAGGGAATTTTGTGCAGCCAGCCATCCCTCGCTTCGATGGACACTATGACCATTGGAGCATGTTGATGGAGAATTTCCTGCGATCTAAGGAATATTGGGGGCTGGTAGAGACTGGCTATGTTGAGCCAGAGAGTGGAGTGGCGCAGACAGAAGCACAGCAAAAGAGGCTAGATGAATTGAAGCTGAAAGATCTGAAAGTCAAAAATTATCTCTTTCAGGCTATAGATCGTGTGACTCTCGAAACCATCCTCAAGAAAAATACTGCAAAAGACATTTGGGACTCACTGAAACAGAAGTTTTCAGGGACAGCCCGTGTCAAACGTGCTCAATTACAAGCTCTTCGCAGAGAGTTTGAAATTCTTGCAATGAAAGAAGGAGAAACTGTTGACGAATATTTTGGGCGAACATTGGTGATTACAAACAAAATGCGACTTCATGGGGAAAGAATGGAGGATGTAGTGATCGTGGAAAAAATTCTTCGCTCCATGACCCCTAAGTTCGCTTATGTTGTATGCTCCATCGAAGAATCTCGAGATGTTACCACTCTCTCCGTCGACGACTTACAAAGCTCTTTGTTGGTCCATGAACAAAGAATGACTAGCTCTGTTGTTGAAGAAAAATTATTGAAAGCTTCACTTGGTGAAGACACTCGACGGGAGACTACCTTCCCATATGGACGAGGTCGTGGCCGTGGGAGAGGCTATGGACGTGGACGAGGTCGTTGGCGTGATACACAAGCCTCCAAACAGGAAGGTACGTGGGACAAATCCAATGTAGAATGCTTTCGGTGTCATAAACGTGGTCACTATCAATATGAGTGCCCTGACCTCGCTGGAAAAGAAGAAACAAATTTTGTTGAATCTGAAGAGGTGCTCTTGATGGCATACGTTCAGAAGGAGGCTACCAACTCAGAAATCTGGTACTTGGACTCTGGTTGTAGCAATCACATGAGTGGTAACAAATCTCTATTCTCTGAATTAAATGAAACTTTTCGAGAACATGTCAAGTTGGGAGATAATTCCATTGTTGCTGTGATGGGCAAAGGAAACATACACATACATTTTGATAAGCATGTGTGTAAACTGACAGATGTGTTTTACATTCCAAATTTGAAAAACAACCTCATCAGTATGGGACAGCTGCATGAACACGGGTACAACATGAGACTTGAAAGTGGCTGTTGGCAAATTCAGCACTCATCAGAAGGTCTCATCACTAAAGTCATAATGACAAGGAATCGTATGTTTCCTCTCCATTCTCCTCGACCTGTCTCAAGGTGTCTCTCAGCTCGGGTACAAGACAACAATTGGTTGTGGCATTGCCGATATGGTCACTTGAATTTCAGTGGGCTGAAAACTCTATATCAGAAGAACATGGTCATTGGCCTACCTCCTATTCAACTTCAAACTGACATATGTGATAAATGCACTGTAGGCAAGCAGCCTTGTGACTCTTTTCCCACTGCTCCAGCATGGCGAGCTAAACATATCTTGGAGTTAGTTCATTCCGATTTATGCGGACCTATCAACCCAGCTTCATGTAGTGGGAAGAGGTACTTTCTTACCTTCATTGATGATTACAGTCGCAAAACGTGGGTCTATCTTTTACATGAAAAATCTGAAGCTTTTGCTGCCTTTCAAAGCTTTAAATCCAAAGTAGAAAAGATGACAGACTATTCTATTAAATGTCTTCGCACTGATCGTGGTGGTGAGTTTAACTCACGAGAATTCGTGACATATTGTGAGCAACATGGCATTCAGCGTCAACTCACTGCAGCCTACACGCCCAACAAAATGGCGTGGCCGAGAGGAAAAATCGCACTATTCTCAATATGGTATGTAGCATGATGGTAAGACAAAATCTTCCCAAAACTTTTTGGCCCGAAGCTGTCAATTGGAGTGTGCATATTCTAAATCGAAGTCCCACCTTTGCAGTCAAAGCCATGACTCCTGAAGAAGCTTGGTCTAACCGTAAGCCTTCTGTAGCTCACTTTAAAATTTTTGGTTGCATAGGCTATACACATGTACCAGATTCAATTAGAACAAAGCTGGATGACAAAAGCAAGCGCTGCATCTTTCTTGGCATCAGTGAAGAGTCAAAGGCTTTCCGCATGTATAACCCCATCACAAAGAAACTCATCATTAGTCGTGACGTCCGGTTTGCAGAAGGTCAAACCTGGGATTGGCATAACACCACACCTAATCTTGAAAGCTCTTTAGCTGCCGCAGACGATACCGGCGTAAATGCTAGTAAACAAACTAGTATAATATTGGAGGAAGGCAGCATTGACACAGTTGACCAGCCACACATGGGCACCACATCCACAGCACAAGCTGGTGTCACCTGTGACACGTCTGCAGCACAGGCGGGTATGTTAACACCTTCTTCCGCCGCAACACCGCCACCTCCCCACATTGAAGATCAGCCACTTTCTTCACACAAACGACTAGCACGGCGGCCAGCCAGGTTGATGGATTATGTGAGTGGAGATGAATTATCAGATGATGACTCCTTTGCACATTTGGCTTTGTTTGCTGGCAGCGATCCTATCACTTTCGTTGAGGCAGTTCGATCACCCATATGGAAGCAAGCCATGGATATCGAGATAGAGTCCATTGAGAAAAATGACACATGGAAACTTACAGATTTACCTCCCGGAGAGAAGACAGTGGGTGTCAAATAGATATACAAAAGAAAGCTCAATGAAAAAGGTGAAATTGTTAAACACAAGGCACGGCTAGTGGCAAAGGGTTACACACAAGAATATGGAATTGATTATACGGAGGTCTTTGCCCCAGTTGCCCGTCTTGATACCATCCGTTTGGTGATGTCTCTTGCAGCTCAAAATTGCTGGACCATTTTTCAGCTTGATGTGAAATCTGCTTTTCTTCATGGTGAGCTCACGGAACCAGTTTTCATTGACCAACCTCCAGGATACATCCAGCCGGGGAATGAGCACAAGGTATACAAGTTAAGAAAGGCGCTATATGGCTTAAAGCAAGCCCCAAGAGCATGGTACAGTCGCATCGAGGCTTTCTTTCTCAAAATTGGCTTCAAGAAATGCCCATTTGAGCAAACCTTATTCATCCAAATCAGGGAGGGAGGTAAAATTCTCATAGTTTGTTTGTACGTAGATGATTTGATTTTTACCGGAAATAATGAAGACATGTTCTTGGAATTTAAAAATTCCATGATGAAGGAATTTGACATGACTGATTTGGGTAGAATGTCCTATTTTTTGGGCATCGAGGTAGCCCAAACCTCGAATGGGATTTTTATTTGTCAAAAGAAATATGTCCAAGATGTTCTTAAAAGGTTTCAGATGGAAGGGTGCAATCATGTCTATAATCCTATTGTTCCTGGCTGTCATCTCACAAAAGATATTGAAGGAGAAAGAATTGACAGCACCTTCTACAAGCAGATAATCGGTAGCCTCATGTACTTGTCTGCAACGAGGCCAGATATAATGTATGTCACCAGCCTTCTAAGCCGATTCATGGAAGAACCGACCATGCTGCACTTTCAAGCTGCCAAAAGAGTTCTTCGTTATTTAAAAGGTACAAGCAACTTTGGGATTCTTTATAAAAGGAAGAAGGGTAACAACTTGGTTGGATATAGTGATAGTGATTATGCAGGGGATTTGGAGGATAGGAAAAGCACATCCGGCTATGTGTTTTTCCTCAATTCTGGAGCAATATCATGGTCTTCTAAAAAACAGCCGGTAGTCTCTTTGTCAACTACAGAAGCTGAATATATCGCAGCTGCATCTTGCGCGTGTCAAGCTATATGGCTAAGAAGATTGCTTGAAAATTTGAAGTATGTTTCACGTGGTCCTACGGCAATTCATTGTGACAACAGTTCTGCTATTCAACTTTCAAAAAATCCGGTACTACATGGCAAAAGCAAACACATTGATATCAGGTTCCATTTTCTCCGTGAACTCACAAAGGAAGGCACAGTTGAGTTAATATATTGTCAGAGTTCAAAGCAAATTGCTGACATATTTACAAAACCATTGAAGCTTGAGACATTTGTGAGGCTGCGGGGTCTACTTGGTGTTTGTTCTGAATCTGAGATAAACTGATGTTTTGTGTATAGCATCAGTTTACGGGAGGGTGTTAGATTTACTATATGTTTATGATGTAGTTGAGTTGGTCAATTTGGTTGTTAATAATTCCTTGTTATTAGGGACACAGTTAGTGGTTTGTTAGGTCTGACCTGGTATGTAGCATACAGGTGCTCTTTTTCTGTTTTATTTTTTTTCGTGGACTTCAAGTAGTTGTATGGCTATATAAGCCAACCTCTTATGCATAATAAAAGAATATCTCTTGAGTTAGTAAGTTTTCATTGTTAACTCTCAATATATCTACAAGAATGGAGTGAGGGGTGTGGGAAATTTAACTAGACAATTAATTAAAAAAATTTAAATATTGATTGCTAGCTCAGTGCCATCTTGATCGCCCTTGCATCTAAAACGTTATTTTATAAGATAAACCAAGCAATTAGGTCACCACCATTTAATGGGAACACATTCAGAGATCATTCGATTTTATTGAATATGAAAAAGTAATGCACTTTGATTCTGCCGTCAACTAGCTACATCGGGATGTGGGAGATCGCCTGATCGCTACCAGAACCAACAGGAACGCCGGCGTAATGCCAATTTTTTTAAAAAAATTATTTTTTAAGATAAAACAAGTAACTAAAATATTTTTTTAAAAAAATCTAGGTCCCAAAAACATTAAAAAAAAAGGAATAACAATATTACAAATATAGGAAAATATTATTTTTTTGGTACCTCAAAAATTAAAACCCAATTTTATCTCCATGGTTGGAGTGTTAGTTTTCTTACCTCTAAAAAATAATTTTAATTTTTCAAATTAAAAGTTATATGTATATATATATATATGTGTGTGTGTGTGTGTGTGTATTCACACATGTACACATACACACATAACTAGATCTATAAATATATATGTTTATATATAAACCTATATGTATGTGTGTTTACATACATATTATTATATATATTTATAAATGTTTTATATTTATTGATATATATATATATCACTACAAGAAATGACGTAATTAAAAATGAAAATAGAAATGTTCAATCCCATTTTAAAAAATTTGAAATGAAAATAACATATTATACAAAAATTAGAAACGGACAAAAAATTCGTCACTAATTAATGATGATTTTTTTAATATTTTTAAATTCCATCACTAATTGTGATGTGCTGTTGTGGGCAGATATGGTTGCATTGCATTTAGCGAGAGAAATATATATATATATATATATATTAATTAAATACTTATTCATTTCTATATTTAGTGATACAAATTATTATTGTCACTAAATGTGAAACATTTCTATTATAATATCTCTGTCTAAGTAGTTAGTATAGATTATTAATTTTGAAATCATGAATTATTACAATATGAATTTTTATTTTTTGCTTAACTAATGCAATGTCATCTTATATATATATATATATATATCAAATTTTTAGTTTTATGTATATGAAAAAATTATAGCTTATGGCTTTTGATAAAGTGTGATATCTTCTTGCAAAAAATAGAATTGTTAAAGACTATTATGTTTAGTATAAATATGAGAAAATAATTTTGTCACAAATATCAAAATATTATCTACATAGAATTATTGATTAAAAAGTTACAATGGAATATGTCAATCCCAATAATACATATGAAGCAATGTTAAAGAATATTATTAATCTTTCATTCAATCCGAGTGTCGCTGATGACATCCCAATATCATCAACAAAATAATTTATAAAATACTAAAAGTATCTAAAGAAGAGGTTTGGTTAGGTAATCCATATATCCACTCAAAATTATCTATGATGGTTAGACTGTTGAATTTAAAGGAAAAACATCATTTTGATAAAATATGTCAGACGAATAATATCATTATTATATGAATTGTTACAAACGAATAATATCATAATAGATAATTTTTACTACAAAAAAAAGTTAATGAGAGATTTGGGGTTGTCTATGAAAAAATTACATTGATGCATTAATGTCTACATGATATATTGGGGCATTGACAGTAAAGTAATTATATGTAATTTCTATAACTATCTTTGGTACAAAATAAATACTGCATGTAAAAGGCAGAAAATAAATATTCTTCATAAGAAGATATATTATTTTTGTTTGACTCCCCATTTACAAATATTATTTACATCTAAAGCTATTGCTAATGACATGAGATGGAATTAAGAGTATATTATTGAAGATAATGTGATGCGATATTGCTTAGATTCTCTTTCTTGGAAATATTTTGATGATTATCATCAATCTTTTGCAGATAAAAGTCAAAATATTAAATTAGGACTCTACATATATTAATTTTAGCTATTTGGACAAATAGGAGAATAATACTCTTAATGGTTGATAAGAACATCTTTTTGTGTGTTATATTGCAAGATCTGAGAAACCCAAAAGATAGGTTCAATATATTTTTTGCATCCCATAATTGTGGTGCTCAAAAAATTATGGGAGGGTAGTGTCGAAACATATTATATCTTTAGAAGGTTGAACTTCAAATTGAGACCAATACTAATATAGAATATAATTGATATTCATACATATTCAATATTATCAGGATTGAGTACTACATGAAAAATTAGCTTGTCCTTAATTATTATATGGTAGACTCAGAAGCATTTTTTTAGAGCAAAAGAGAAAAAACTTCTTAGTTTGATAAATATCATAAGTTTTAATATGTGAAATATCCATTTTGGATGAATATTGATATATTTAGGAAAGACCATAAAGTTGCAAAATGTGCAATATCTTTGAGGTCAAGTACTAAAATATTAGATTTAATTGAAAGATATGAATTCAAAAATTTTATAGATATAGATATATATTGCATAAATATTCAAAAATTTTAAAAATTATCATTGTGATTGGGAGAAACAAATTATCTTTTAAGATTTGTCTTATTGGAAAACGAACCTATTTAGACGCAACTTAGGTGTGATGTACATTGACAAAAACTTTTTAAATTATATTTTTAAAACTATGCTAAATATGAAAGAAAAAAAAAGATAATATAAAATCAAGAAATGATTTGAAAGAGTTCTACTCATGTTCAGAATTACATATGGATGAATCAATGAATAAATTCACTAAGGCTTATTAAAATGTTGACAATGATACAAAAGAAACTTTATGCAAATGGTTGAAGAAGATCAAGTTCCCTAATAGATATGCATCTAATAAAATGACATTCTCATAATTATATGCAGACTTGAGCATTTATTTCCTCATAGCTTTTTTGATTCAATTGAATATCATCTGGTCCACTTACCTTATGAATATATGATAGGACATGTGTTTTATATATTTTATATTTAATATATAAATATATATTTTCTCATAAACTATTTTATATAATTATATTTATATATAAACCTATAAAGTACACACACACACACACACACACAACTAAATCTATAAATATATATGTTTATATATTAATCTATATGTATATGTGTTTACACACACACACACATATATATTATAAATATTTATCTTTATAGATATGCACACACATATCATATATTCCTATATATTGTATACACTATATATACTTAAATATGCATATAATATATAGTAATATATATTGTATATTGACACCAACATTATTTTTTGGAAGTTCATATTATTTGGATGATTAAAATTTATATAATCATCCACAAGACTATTAAGGTCATACTTAAAAGTGATAATCATATTAATGATAATAGTAATAAATACTTAATGAATGCATCGCAATTAGGTTTTGCAATAGGCAATTGTTCTAACACCTCAAGGATCGAATTAATAAAACCCATTGAATTCGAATCATTCATCCGAAAAATCCATATAGATTAAAAATTATGAATTTGAGGTGACCAGTCTTGAAACCAATTAGGCAAATAGGAATCAAATATAATAGTCTCTTCATTATTCTAAAATCAACTAGGATTAAAATTGATGAACTCGTTTAAAAAAAAAAAGAAAAATAAAAAAATGACCAATGGTATAATTGTCTAGTTGACAAAGGGGATATATACTCTTACTATGAAATCATTGATTAAATCTCTAAGGATGCCAGAGTAGGTCATTATTTATTAGTTAGCCTGCAAGGCTGATTTTTTAAAAAGTAGTCATGAAACTATGCCAGAAATAACATGATCAAGTTTACACCACAATATAATAAACAATCTGAAAGACAACAAAATATTGATGGAGAAGGTGAGGTGCATGAGGAGCTGGGTAGATTTGTATCTAATAATTTGGGCTAAAGTAGTTATCACAATAATGGCAGTGAAGGACCCGATATCATTTAAGGTGTTGTATAGAAGGAAGCATTGTATAGCTCACATTTGAATATTGGGGTGTGATGCATATATCTACATGCATGACAAAGGAAATAAAAAATCAACTAGACTTTCAAATCAGAGAAATGCAAGTTCATTAGTGATAAGGAAGACGATAAAGACCACAAGTTTTGGAACTCATAATCAAGAACAATCAATTTTAGTAGAGATGTCATGTTCATATAGTGCAAGAGTGGAAAAATAATAGTCAATCATAACATGGATGTTCTTATTGAAAAATTAAGGGCATGTTTGATAAACTATTGAAAATTTTCAAACTACTGAAAATTTTCAAACTATTGAAAATAAAAATTTTCCACATTTTTAATTTTTCAATATGTTTGATAACAAAATTTTTGGGAGCACTTAATTTTAAAATTTTAAATAAAAAATTATTGAGAATTATAAGTAGGTAAAGTCCTACTTAATGCAGAATAGAGAATAGGGTCAACAAATATTTTTTTAAATGAAAAAAAAATTGGACCAAAAAACCCTTTATAAATAATATACTTTTTTTCCATTAACAAAAAACAAACCCTAGGTTCTAACTAGCTCCAAATCGACCCTATCTCCCATGATTCCTCTGCTACGCCTCTACTATGGCTACAGATATAGAGTAGGTGTAACCTACAAAAAATTAATAATTATAGTAAAATATAAAAAATCATTAGAAACTCTATTTATATTGGACAATATGTAATCCAATGATAATAAGAGTAAATATGTAAAATACATCATTTTCAGCATTCAATATTTATAGCTATCAAATCATATATTTATATTCAGCATTCAATTATCAGTAATTTATCAAATAGTTTTTATCATAGAGATTCAATAATTATGAAATTCAGCACTTAATTTTTCAACACTTATTTTTCAGTGCTTAATTTTTTTTAGTTTTTCAAACATGTTCTAAGTTGCAATATCTTCCTATTGTGCTATTACAAAACATGTGGTGACATCCTCATGCCATGAAATTATAAAACATGTTGTAATATCTTTTAGTCATGACATCCTAGAATGTATCACAACTCTCTGCCAATAGTGGCATAGATTACAAATTTAGAAAGAAAGTATCTTTAAGTCGCAATATCATGAACATTGAACATCGGTGTTCATGATTAAGAGGTTATTTAGAAAGAATTTAAAAATTTAGTTGAAGAAGTAGTCGAGGATCCACCTTCATCGAGGAGATCTACATGGATTACAAATCCACTTAAAAGGTATGTTGATAGTGCATATCATGTTATTTATATCACAAGATGTGAGCCCAATACTGTGAAGAGTAAAGAGCATCCAAAAAATCAAAGTAGTGCAAGCTTTCCATAAAAGAGGAGCTTCAATCATTAGAGAAGTACAACACTTTGAGTCTTATGAAGTTGCCTTCTAATCAAAAGGCAAAAGGATGTAAGTAGGCATTCAAATAAAAAATATAGACTAAAGAAAAAATTGAGAAGTACAAGACAAGTATGATTACTATAGTATACTCTTAGGTTGAAGGCATTGACTATCATGAGATCTTCTCACTAGTAGTGAAGATGACCTCTATTCGGGTGGTGTTCGCCATTATATCTAGGTATGATCTGGAGGTTGAGTAGTTGGATGTGAAGATGACATTTCATCATGGACACATAGAGAAAGAGATCTTTATGAAGGAGTGGATTAGTTTTGTGGTGAAAAAGAAAAAAAACATAGTATGAATGATGAAAAAAACACTTTATGGGTTGAAGTAGTCTTTAAAAATATCATTTCAAAATTTTAGTTCGGATATCTTGCAACTGAAATTTATTATTAGTGAGGTAGACAACAATTATACAAAAAAAATGTTAGGTAAAAATGATGTTATTTCAACCATGTATATTTATGATATACTATTAGTTTGAAATTCCAAAGAGATGATCAATGTGGTGAAAGGATTGCTAGTAGAAAAGATTGACATGACATATTTTGAGATAGTAAACTTTATACTAGGCATATAGATTTATAGAGTTTAGAAAAGGAGAATATTATTTGTTATGTCTTGGGTAGCTGAAGTATGTTGAGAGTATATTTCAGAAGTACAATATGTTACATTACAAGCTGGTGAGAAATTCTATGGCTACTAGGATGAAGTTGACAATAGGCCAATCACATACTACTTTGCTAAAGAAAGAGGAGATGACTCTCATTCCATATGCTAATGTTTTTGAGAGTTAGATATATGTTATGATATGTATGAAATCAAATATTTCATATGTTGTGGTAGTACTAATCATGCATATGTTCAATCCTAAGAATGAGTATTGAAATGCTATTAATAGGATGCTCATGTATCTATGTAGAACCCATTTTGTGTTGAATTTTGGTAGAAATAATAACAAGCAAACTTTAAAAGTTATTGGAGTTGTTGATGCAGACTAGGGTAGAGATGTTGACATCAAGAGATCCACGAGTAGGTATATGTTTACTTTGTATGATGGATCAGTGAACTAGATGAGCAAGAGGCAAACTATTATTATCCTTTCATCCATTAAAGTAGAATACATGTTGCTCAAAATGCAAGTAATGAAGCTATTTGGATAATGAGATTGCATGGAGAGCTTGACTTCAAATAGAAGGAATCGAGGCCCAAATATGATAATAAGAATGGTATTCACTTAGCAAGGATTCCAAAATTTCATACTCAAATAAAGTAGATGTGTCAAATGGGCTGGGCCGGTCGGGCCGTTTTTTTTGAGCATGGGCGTGCTTTCGTGCCGGGCCACTATACCATGCCGTGCCTAGCCCAACATGGTTTAAAAAAGTTGAGCCCGGCACAGCGGGCTGTGCAGTGCCGTGCCTGTCCTGCTCAGGCCTGGCCTAGCCGTACGGGCCAAATCGGGATAGCGGGTCGGGTCCAATCAGACCCGACCCGCAGTCTTTTTTGCGGGAGGGGCGAAGCGAGGGGGACACGAGATGAATCCATGTCTGTGTGTCGTGCCATGGGCACCAAACCGTGCCAGGTCAGGCACGGCACGACAATGGTCGGGCACGGCACAAGCCCGGGCATGGGATTTTCCTGTGCCAGGCCGGCCCAGGCACGGCCAAACCTTGTCGTGCCGGAACGGGCCAACCCGGCCCGGTTGACACCTCTAAAATAAAGCATATCGACATCCAGTACTTCTTTATCAGAAAGTTGTAGATCAAAAGATGATTTGATTGGAGAAAGAGCACATGAAAAAGAACTACACAAATTACTTGACAAAGGTAGCTCGTACCAAAAAAATTCAATAATGCATAACTGAGACTAGGATAAAGAAGAAGTATTTTTCAAGTAGGAGAATATTATAATTAGCTTATACTTTTGAAGCTATAAATTACATTCAATATCATGACTTGAATTATGAAATCACGACCTAAACAAAATCATAACCGTTTTAATGTTGTTTTGACTAGAAGACCTTATGTTCAACATCATGATCTGAATTATATAGTTATGACCTAATTGGAATCACACTTGAATTTGTGCTATTATGATTGGAAGATATTTGTTTAGTGTCGTGAACTAAATTGTGAAGTTATGATTGAACAATGTCATAACATATGCTTGGTGTCACGACATAAATGTGAAGTCATGATTTAAACGAAGTAACATCTTATCTTATGTTTTTACGACTAGATGCCTTAAGGATTCAAGTCATGACCTTGTTCTTTAGTATTGCAACATGAAAAAGTTGTAACATGGATGTGATATTTTAACTTTAATTTTAGTTTAAAGAGATTTTCATGCGTTCTACGTTTTCTTCTCACCTATTCTTTTATATGATGTGTGCTTTATCTTTAGGACTTTTGTTTTCTAAATGAATGCCTAAATTACCATATCAAAATTCTTATAAAGGAGTATGATATGTGAAAGGCCTAAATAAAAATTTATTATATTCAGGTTGATTAGAAAATAGTGGGTGTCATACCCATTTTGTAAAAAGGACCATGAAATTAGTCAAGAGAGTGCTTATAAAAATTAAAAGTAGAAAATATAGTTGCAAATTTATATATGCTTAGAGGAGAAAGACAATAAGACGAAGTGTCTATGGTTTTAATGGGTTTCATAGAATAATTTGCCTCATGTCAGAACAAGTTTTGAAAATTCATGCTAGAAAAGTATTTTTTTTATGGCACAAAAACATTTCATTAGTATTACGTGAGCATTGTGTTACTTTTAATTAGAATAGATTGAAATTCATCAATTCAAATACTAGAAGTAAATTGATTTTAGAATTGATTTATTTTGATATTTGAGAAGTATTTGTTCTTTTACTAGAAAGGTGCAAGATAATTTATCTTATATTGTCAACTACTCAATAAAATATCGAGTGTATCCAATCAAAAGATAGTTAAATACATTTTTTAAATATTTAAAAAATAAGTAGAACTTGAATGTGAAAATAAGGTTAAGTGTCCAAAGATTATTAATGAAAGATAATATACTAGTATTGAATTTGATAATTATTATCAACAAGAATACATAAATAAAAAATACACAATGGTATATACTACTCCACCACAAAATAGAATAGCAGAGTGGATCAACAAAATATTATTAGAACAAATAAAAGTCATATTAGAAATTAAAGGGATGAGGAGTTAATTTGAAAAAAAGTAGTCAAGACTATTTTTTTTGTGATCAATCAGTTACCATCAACTATGATTGACTTGCTTATGCTGATAGAAAGAGGGATGGGTAAGAGAGATGATTATTCTCGCTTGCATAATACACATTAAAATCAAAATGAAATCCAAAATCCATAAAATATGTGGGATATGGTGATGGAGTAAATGGTAATATAAAAAATGATGCAAGCATAATCAAGTTTATAATTAGTAGAGATATTATGTTTTAAGAAGATATGCTATAAGGAAAAGAAAATGATAATATAGAAACAATAAGTTTCAATAGATATACAAAGCCAAAATATGAATAACTAAAGCTTAATAAATAAATAGTAGATAAGTATGAGATATTTAAAGCATGATGATCAAATTAAAAGATGAAAACCCCAACTTGACACTCAGAGTATGTTATAGAGAAAAATGTTCCATACTATCAACTAACATAGGATAAAGAACTATAAAGTTTCCATGAATCATGAGATCTTGTACATCTACATAAAGGAAGAAAGACCATTAAAAATAGATGGGGGTTTAAGATCAAATGTAATAATAATGATCAAGTGGAGTAGTATCCTATATGACTTGTAGTCAAAGTAAATGGTCATAAAGAAAAGTGTCGACTTCAACAAATTATTTTCTAACATTATTTGACTTACAAAAATTTTAGAAGTCCTAGCAATGTATGCTACATATGATTTATAATTAGAGAAGTAGGATGTGATAAATATGTTTTTTGGTGTAAATCTTGAAGAAGATATATATATAGTACAATCAATATGTTTTAAATAAAAATAAAAATAATGATTAGTTTGTAGTTTGAACAAATCTATATATGGCCTCAAACAAATACCAACATATTTGTATAAAATAATGAATCTTCAATCATGAATACTAGAAATAATAGACTTGGTTTATTTCCCTATACATATAACAAAATATCTAAGAATAATTTTATTATCTTACTATTGAATACGAATGATATAATGATAGCACGACCTAAAAATATATTGTATGCAATAATTGGATACATGCATAGCAATATATTATGAATTAAAGGATATGGTACTTATTATATACATGTATAGTCATTAATTTTAGTTATTTATCATATTCTTCTTATTTTTTATATTCTTCTTATTTTTTATATTCTTCTTATTCTTCCTATTCTTCTTATTTTTCTTATTCTGCTTATTTTTCTTATTCTTCTTATTCTACTTATTCTTCTTATTCTTCTTATTCTTCTTATTCTTCTTATTCTTCTTATTCTTCTTATTCTTCTTATTTTTCTTATTCTTCTTATTTTTTATATTCTTCTTATTCTTATATTCTTTTTATTCTTCTTATTTTTTTATTCATCTATTTCTTCTTATTATTCATAGTCATCTTATTCTTATTTTTATTAATATTCTTTATAATCATCGTATTCTTCTTTTTCTTCTTATTCTTATTATTCTTCTTATTCTTGTTATTATTATTATTATTATTCTTTTTATTCTTCTTATTTTTCTAATTTTTTAAATTTTTGTTATCCTTTTTACTCTTCTTATTCTACTAATTCTTATTATTCTTCTTATTCTTTTTATTCTAAATATTCTATTTATTCTTCTTATTCTTCTTTTTCTTCATATTCTTATTATTCATTTAATTCTTTTTATTCTTCTAATTTTTATTTCTATTTATTCTTATAATTTTTCTTATTCTTCTTATTCTTATTATTATTCTTATTCTTAATATTCTTTTTATTCTTTTTATTCAAGTATTTCTTCTTATTCTACTTTTTTACTTATTCTTCTTATTCATCTTATTCTACTTATTCTTTTTTATTCTTTTTATTCTTCTTATCATTCTTAGACTTCTTAATCTTCTTATTCTTCTTATTTTTATTATTATTAGTATTCTTATTATTTTATTAATTCTTCTTATTCTTCTTTTTTTATCAATTTCTTCATATTACTCTTAGTCATTTATTTCTTCTTTTTATTAATATTCTTCTTAATCATCTAATTCTTCTTTTTCTTCTTATTCTTATTATTCATCTTATTCTTCTTATTCTTTTTATTATTCTTATTCTTATTATTCTTCTTATTCTACATATTCTTAGTATTCTTCTTAGGCTTCTTATTTTTATTTTTTTTCGTATTTTTCTTATTCTTATTTTTCTTCTTATTATTATTATTATTCTGCTTGTTCTAATTATTATTATTATTATTCTTATTATTCTAATTCCTATCATTCAACTTATATTTCTTATTCTTATTTTTATTCTTATTCATACTATTTATCTTATTCATCTTATTTTTCTTATTCTTCATATTCTTTCTTTTTATCTTATTTTTTCTAATTCTTCTAATTCTTCTTATTCTACTTTTTTTTCTTATTCTTTTATTCTCCTTATTATTTTTATTATTTTTATTCTTCTTATTATTCTTATTCTTTTTATTCTACTTATTCGTCTTATTCTACTTATTCTTCTATTTCTTCTTATTCTTATTATTATTCTTATTCTTCTTATTATTCTTATTCTTTTTCTTCTTATTCTTCTTATTATTAATATTTATCTTATACTTCTTATTCTTCAAATATTTCTTTATCAACTTATTCTTGTTATTTTAATTATTCTACTTATTCTATATATTTTTTAATTAAATTATTATTATTATTCTTATTATTCTTATTCTTTTATTTTGCTTATTCTTCTTATTCTTCTTTTTCCTTTTATTCTTTTTATTCATCTTATTTTTCTTATTCTTATTATTTTTATTTTTCTTTTTATTCTTAATATTATATTTTTTGTATCATTTTTCTTATTCTTTTTTATTCTTATTATTCTTATTATTCTACATATTATTCTTATTCTTCTTATTTTTCTTAATCTTCTTATTCTAATTATTCTACTTATTTTTTTTTCTTATTTTTCTTATTCTATTAATTCTTCTTATTCTTCTTATTCTTATTTTTCAACTTATTTTGATAATTTTTCTCCTTCTTCATATTCTTCTTATTATTCTTATTTTTCTGATTTTGCTTATTATTATTTTTTTATTCTTTTTATTGTTGTTATTGTTATTATTGTAATACATTTTATTTATTTATTTATTTTTTTTTCTTATTCTTCTAATTCTTATTATTCTTTTTATTCTTTTTATTCTTCTTATTTGTCTTATTCTTCTAATTCTTTTTATTCTTCTTATTCTTCTTATTCTTCTTTCTTATTAATCTTTTTATTTTCTTAATAATAATAATATTATTATTATTATTCTCTTTATTCTTCTTATTTTTTTCTTCATCTATTTCTTCTAATTATTATTTGTCATCTTATACTTCTTTTTATTCAAATTCTACTTAATTATTTTATTCTTCTTTTACTTCTTATTTTTCTTATTCTTCTTATTTTTTTTATTCATCAATTTCTTCTAATTATTATTAGTCATCTTATAACTCTTTTTATTCATATTCAACTTAATCATCTTATTCTTCTTTTACTTCTTTTTTTTTCTTATTTTTATTATTCTTCTCATTCTTCTTATTCTTCTTAATCTTATTATTCTTATTATTCTTATCATTATTCTAATTATTATTATTATTATTATTATTTTACTTGTTCTTATTATTATTCTTATTATTCTTATTCATTGTAATTCTTATCATATTTCTTATTATTCTTTTTATTCTTAATCATCTTATTCTTCTATTTCTTTTTTTCTTCTTTTACTTCTTTTACTTCTTTTACTTCTTTTACTTCTTTTTCTTTTTTTTCTTTTTTTTCTTTTTTTTCTTCTTTTTCTTCTTTTTCTTTTTTTTCTTCTTTTTCTTGTTATTTTTCTTATTCTTATTATTCTTCTTATTCTTTTTATTCTTCTTATTCTTCTTATTCTTATAATTTTTATTATTCATATTATTCTTCTTTTTTTTCTTATTCTTCTTAATCAAAATATTCTTCTTATTTTTCTTTTTTTTCTTTTTATTGTTATTATAACTTATTATTTTTATTATTCATATTCTTCTAATTCATCTTATTCATTTTATTCTTCTTATACTTCTTATTCTTCGTATTCTTCATATTTTTTTTATTCTTCTTATTTTTCTTATTCTTCTTATTTTTCTTAATCATATTATTATTCTAATTATTCTTATTTTATTATTATTATTCTTATTCTTTTTATTTTTCTTATTTATCTAATTCTTTTTGGTCATCTTATTCTTCTTATTTTTATTAATCTTCTTATTCTTTTTATTCTTCATTTTCTTCTTATTATTCTTATTATTCTTATTCTTTGAATTCTTCTTATTTTTTTATTCTTCTTATTCTATTTATTCTTCTTATTTTTATTATTATTTTTATAATGCTTATTCTTCATATTTTTTCATATTCTTCATATTCTTTTTATTCTTCTTATTCTACTTATTCGTTTTATTCTTATTATTCTTCTAATTATTCTTATTGTTCTTATTGTTATTATTTTTCTTATTCTTTTTATTCTTTTTATTCTTATTATTATTCTAAGTCTCTAAATTTTTATTATTCTACTTTTTCTTCTAATTATTATTACTATTATATTATTATTATTATTCAAAGCCTTTTAAATCTTCGTATTCTATTTATTCTTCTAATTATTTACTTTCTTCTTATTCTTTTTATTCTTATTATTCTTATTATTATTTTTATTCTACTTATTCTACTAATTCATATTATTCTACTTATTTTTCATTCTACTAATTATTCTTATTCTAATTATTTTTCTTATTCATCTTATTCTTCTTATTTTCTTAATTTTCTTATTCTTAATATTCTTTTATTCTTCGTATACTTATTATTCTTCTTATTCTATTTATTCTATTATTCTTATTTTTATTCTTATTATTCTTATTGTTCATATTCCTTTAATACATCTAATTATTCTTATTTTTCTTTTACTACGTATACTTATAATTTTTTTTTTCAATTTCTTAATCTTATTATTATTCTTATTTTTCTTAATATTATTTTTATTATTATTCTTTTATTCTTCTTATTCTTCTCATTCTTCTTATTCTTCTCATTCTTCTTATTCTTCTCATTCTTCTCATTCTTCTTATTTTTCTCATTCTTCTTATTCTTCTCATTCTTCTTATTCTTCTCATTCTTCTTATTCTTCTCATTCTTCTTATTCTTCTCATTCTTCTTATTCTGCTCATTCTTCTTATTCTTCTTATTCTTCTTATTCTTCTTATTCTTCTTATTCTTTTTATTCTTCTTATTCTTCTTATTCTTCTTATTCTTTTTATTCTTTTTATCCTTCTAAATCTTCTTATTCTTCTTAATCTTCTTATTATTGTTATTCTTATAATTTTTCTAAAGCTTCTTATTCTTTTTATTTTTCTTATTAATCTTTTTCTTAATATTCTTATTATACTTTGTATTCTTCTTATTCTTCTTATTATTATTTTTAATTATCTTATTCTTCTTAGTTTTTTTATTCATCTATTTATTCTTATTATTCTTAGTCATCTTATTCTTCTTTTTATTCATATTTTTTCTAATCATCTTATTCTTCTTTTTCTTCTTATTTTTTTTATATTCTTATTTTTATATTCTTATTAATCTTGTTTTTCTTAATTTTCTTAATTTTCTTAATTTTCTTATTCTTCTTATTGTTATTATTCTTATTATTCTTATTGTTATTATTCTTTAACTCTTTTTATTTAATTTTATTCTTATTATTCTTTTTATTTAAATTTATTTTTATTATTTTTATTATACTTCTTTTTATTCATATTCTTCTTATTCTTCTTTTCTTTTTATTCTTTTTATTCTTCTTATTCTTTTTATTATTCTTATTATTCTTATTTTTCTTAATATTATTATTCTACTTATTCTTCTTAATCTTCTTATACTTCTTATTCTTTATTTTATTCTTCTTATTTTGTTTATTAATGTATTTATTCTTATTATTCATAGTCATCTTATTCTTCATTTTATTCATATTCTTATTATCATCTTATTCTTCTTTTTCATCTTATTCTTCTTATTATTCTTATTTTTTTTATTTTTTTTATTCTTCTTATTCTTCTTATTCATTTTTATTCTTCTTATACTATTTTTATTATTATTATTATTATTATTATTATTATTATTATTATTCTTCTTCTTCTTCTTTTTATTGTTCTTTTCTTTTTATTCTTTTTATTCTTTTTATTCTTTTTATTCTTTTTATTCTTTTTATTCTTTTTATTCTATTTATTCTTTTTATTCTATTTATTTTTCTTATTCTTCTTGTTATTATTATTATTTTTATTATTATTTTTATTTTTATTATTTTTATTATTTTTATTATTTTTATTATTTTTATTATTTTTATTATTTTTCAACCCACTCTTATTTTTTTTCTTACTATTGATATTCTTCTAATTCTTATTATTTTTCTTATTATTCTTATACTTATTATTGTTCATATTCTTTTTATTCTTTTTATTCTTCATATTCATCTTAATCTTCTGCTACTTCTTATTTTTCGTAATCAGAAGGATAAGAAGATTAAGAAGTATAGGAATAATTAGAATAATCAGAAGAATTAGAAAAATAAGAATTATAAAATGAATAAAGATAATAAGAAGAATAAGAAAAATGAGAAAAATAAGAAAAATAAAAAGAATAAGACAAATAAGAAGACTATTAAAAAATAATAAGAATTTAAAGAATTAGAAAAAAAGAAGAATAATTAAAAAAAAGAAGAATAAGATAATTAAGAAGAATTTGAATAAAAAGAAAAATAAGACGACTAAGAATAATAAAAAGAAATAGCAGAATAAAAAGAATAAGAAGAATAAAAAGAATAAGAAGAATAAGAAGAATAAGAAGAATAAAAAGATTAAGAAGATTAAAAAGAATAAGAAGATTAAGATGAATAAGAAGAACAAGAAGAATTAGAACAATAATAATAATAATAATTATTATTATTATTATAAGTATTAGAAGAATGTGTAGAATAAGAAAAATTAGAATTCATAGAATAAAAATAAGAATAAAAATAATAAGAAGAATAAAAAGATTTAGAATAATTATAAGAAGAAGACGCATAATAAGAATAAAAAGAATAAAAAGAATTAGAAGAATTAGAAGAATGAGTAGAATAAGATGAATTAGAATATTAAGAAGAATAAGAAAAATAAGCATAATAAAAAATATTAAAACACTTCGAAGAAAAAAAAGAATATGAATAATAAAAAGAATAAGGAGAATAAGAAGAATATAAAGAATATGAAGAATAAGATAAATAATATTAATTAGAAGAATAAGCATAATAAGAAGAATTAGAAAGACTTAAAAGAATAAAAAGAATAATATGAATAATAAGAATAAAAAGAATAACAATAATAAGATGAATAAAATGAATAAGAAGAATAAGAAGTATAAGAACAATAAGAAGAAAAAGAATAATAAGAAGATTAAGAAGAATATGAAGAATTAGAAGAATAAGAAGAATAGAAAAAATATAAAGAATAAGAAGAATTAGAAGAATAAGTAGAATAAGAATAATAAGCTGAAAAAGAAGAATAATAAAATTAAGAAGAAAAAAAAATTATAACAAGAATGAAAAGAATAATAAGAATGAAAAGAATAAGAAGAATGAAAAGAATAAAAATAATGAGAAAAATAAGAAAAATAAGAAGAATAAAAAGAATAATAAAAAATTAGAAGACTAAGAAAAATAATAAAAAAAAGAATAATAATAATTAGACAAATTAGAAGAATAAGTAGAAAACGAAGAATTAGAAGACATAGAATAATAATAATAATAATAGGAAGGACAAGAAAATTAATAGCAATAAGAAGATTAAGAAGATTAAGAATAATAATAAGAATAAGAATAAGAATAATAAGAAGAATAAGAAGAATAATAAAAGTAAAAAGAAAAAAAAGAATAAAAAAAATAAGAATTAGAAGAATAAGTAGAAAAAGAAAAATTAGAAGATTAAGAAGAATAATAAGAATAAACATAATAAGAAGAATTAGAAGACTTCAAAGAATAAGAAGAATTCGAAGAATATGAATAATGAGAAGAATAAAAAGAATAAAAAAAATAATAAAAATATGAAGAATAAACATAAAAAAAATTAAAAGAATTAGAAGAATATCAAGAATAACAATTATATGTATAATAAAAAGAATAAAAATAATTAGAAGAATAAGAAGAATAAAAAGAATAAGAAGAATAAGAAGATTAATAAGAACAAGAAGAAAAATAAGAATAAAATGAATAAAAGAATTAGAAGAATAATAATAATTAGAAGAATAAGCATAAAAAGAAGAATTAGAATACTTAAAAGAATAAGAATAAAAAGAATAATATGAATAATAAGAAGAATCAAAGAATAAGAAAAATAAGAAGAATAAGAAGAAGAAAAATAATAATAAAAAGAATAATAATAAGATGAATAATATGAATAAGAAGAATAAGAAGAATAAGAAGTATAAGAAGGATAAGAATAATAAAAAGATTAATAAAAATATGAAGAATAAGAAGAATTAGAAGAATAAGAAGAATAAGAAGAATTAAAAAAATAAGAATAATAAGAAGAATAGGAAGAATAAGAAGAATAAGAAGAATATAAAAAATAAGAAGAATAAGAAGAATAAGAAGAATAAGATGAATAAGAAGAATAAAATGAATAACAATAATAAGCTGAAAAAGAAGAATAAGAAGAATAAGAAAATTAAAAAGAATATAAAAAAATTATAAGTAGTATAAAAAGAAAAATAAGAAGAATTAGTAGAAAAGGAAGAATAAGAAGTATAATAAGAATAAGAAGAATAAGTAGAATAAGAATAAGTATAATAAATAGTATAAGAAGAATGAAAAGAATCAAAAGAATAAAAAAAATAAAAAAAATAAAAATAATAAAAATAAGAAGAATAAAAATAATATAAAAAATAACAAGACTAAGAAAAATAAGAAAATAAGAAGAATAAGAAGAATTAGAACATAAAGAAGAATAATAAGAAGAATAAAAAGATAAAGAAGAATAAGAAGAATTAGACAAATTAGAAGAATAAGAAGAATTAAAAAGACAGAATAATAATAATAATAGGAAGAATAAGAAAATTAAGAAAAATACAAAGATTAAGAAGATTAAGAATAATAAGAAGACTAAGAATAATAAAAAAAATAATAAGAATAATTAAAATAAAATTAATATGAAAAATAAGAAAAATAATAGGAATTAGAAGAATAAGTAGAATAAAAAGAATTAGAACATTAAGAAGAATAATAAGAATAAGCATAATAAGAAGAATTAGAAGACTTCTATGAATAATAAGAATTAGAAGAATATAAATAATAAGAAAAATAAGAAGAAAAAAATATGAAGAATAATAAGAATAAGAAGAATATACATAATAAAAAGAATTATAAGACTTTAGAAGAATATCAAGAATAACAAGAATATGAATAATAAAAAGAATAATAAGAATTAGAAGAATAAGAAGAAAAAGAAGAATAAGATAAATAAGAAGAATAAGATGAAGAAGAAGAATAAGAAGAATAATAAGATGAAGAAGAATAATAAGAATAAAAGAATGAGAAGAATAATAATAATTAAAAGAATAAGCATAATAAGAAGAATTAGAAGACTTAAAAGAATAAGAAGAATAAGAATAATTTGAATAATAAGAAGAATAAGAAGAAGAAGAATAATAATAATAATAATAATAATAATATGAATAATATGAATAAAAAGAAAAAAAGAAGTTAATAATAATAAGAAGAATAAGAATAATAAGAAGGTTAAGAAGAATATGAAGAATAGGAATAATAAGAAGAACAAAGAAGAATTATAAGAATAAGAAGAATAAGAAGAATAAGATGTATAAGAAGAATAAGTGGTAAAAGAAGAATAAAAAGAATAAGAAAATAAAGAAGATTACAAAAAAATTATAAGTAGTAGAATAAGAAAATTAAAAAGAATTAGAAGAATTAGAAGAATAAAAAAAATAAGAAGAATAAGAATAATAAGAATAATTAGGAGTATTAGAAGAATAAAAAGAATAAGATGAATAAGAAGAATAAGCTGAAAAAGAAAATTAAAAAAATTAAGAAGATTACAAAAAAATTATAAGAAGTAATATAAAAAGAAAAATAAGAAGAATAAGAAGAATTAGTATATGGGGAAAAATAAGAAGTAAAATAAGAATAAGAAGAATATGCATAAGAATAAGTATGATAATTATAATAAGAAGAATTAAAATAATAATAATAATAATAAAAAAAAATTAGAAAAATAAGAAGAATAAAAATAATAATAAATAAAAGTCTAAGAAAAATAACTATCATAAGAAGAATTAGTACAAAAAGAAGAATAATAAGAAAAAAAAGAATAAGTTTATTAAGATGAATTTGAATAAAAAGAAAAATAAGATGATTAAGAATAATAATAAGAACTAAAAGAAGAAAAATAAAAAGAAGAACAGGAAGAATAAGAAGAATAATAAAAATAAGAAGAATAAGTTCTTATTAATCTTCTTATTCTTCATATTTTCTTAATCTTTTTATTCTACTTATTCTTCTAATTCTTCTAATTCTTCAAATTCTTTTTATTCTTCTAATTCTTTTTATTCTTCTAATTCTTCTAATTCTTTTTATTCTTATTATTCTTATTATTCTTATTATTCTTCGAATTCTTATTTTATAATTCTTCTTATTCTTCTTATTTTTCTTATTCATTTTACTCTTATTATTCTTCTTATTCTTTTTATTCTTTTTACTCTTATTATTCTTCTTATTCTTCTTATTCTTTTTACTCTTATTATTCTTCTTATTCTTTTTACTCTTATTATTCTTCTTATTCTTTTTATTCTGCTATTTCTTCTTATTATTCTTAGTCATTATATTTTTATTTTTATTCATATTCTTCTTAATTATCATATTCTTCCTTTTTTCCTTATTCTTCTTTTTATTCTAATTCTTTTAATTCTTCTTATTTTATTAATTTTTTATAGTCTTTTTATTCTTCTTATTCTTTTTATTATTTTTATTTTTCTTATTTTTCTCATTATTCTTATTATTCTTATTTTTTTTCAATGTTCTTATTCTAATTATCATACTTATTCTTATTATTCTTATTCCTCTAATTCCTCTAATTCTTCTTTTTATACTACTTCTTATAATTTTATTTATTCTTCTTAATCTTCTTAATCTTCTTATATTTATTAGTCTTCTTGTTCTTATTATTCTTATTATTCTTATTATTCTTCTAATTCTAGTCATTGTTTATATTCTATTTATTCTACTTATTCTTCTCTTAATACTTATTCTTTTAATTTTTCTTAGTTTTCTTATTCATCTTATACTTCTTATTTTCTTATACTTATTATTCTTCTTATTTTTCTTATTCTTCTCATTCATCTTATTCATCTTATTCTTCTTATTCTTCTTATTCTTATTATTCTTATTATTCTTCTTATTCTTCTTATTCTTCTTATTCTTCTTATTCTTCTTATCCTTTTTATACTTTTTATTATTCTTATTCTTTTCATTCTTCCTATTCTTCTTATTCGTCCTATTCTTCTTATTCTTCCTATTCTACTATTTCTTCTTATTCTTCTTAATCTTCTTATTCTTCTTAATCTTCTTATTCTTCTCATCCTTCATTTTCTTCTTATTTTTCTTATTCTTATTATTATTATTTTTATTATTCATATTATTCATATTTTTTTATTCATCTATTTCATATTATTATTTTTAGTCATCTTATTCTTCTTTTTATTCATATTCTTTTTATTCATCTATTTCTTCCTTTTCTTCTTATTTTTCTTATTCTTCTTATTCTTATTATTCTTCTTATTCTTCTTATTCTTGTTATCTTCTTATTTTTATTTTTCTTCTTATTCTTATTTTTATTATTCTTATTATTCTTATTATTCTTATTATTCTTATTATTCTTCTTAATCTTCTTAATCTTCTTTTTCATCTTATTCTTCCTAATCTTTTTATTCTTCTTAGTCTTCGTAATCTTATTATTTTTTTATTCTTCTTATTCTTTTTATTTTTCTTATTCATCTATTTCATCTTAGTATTCTTAGTAATCTTATTCTTCGTATTCTTTTTATTCTTCTTATAATCTTCTTATTCTTCTTATTCTTCTTATTCTTCTTATTCTTTTTATTCTCTTTATTCTTCTTATTCTTCTTATTCTTCTTATTCTTCTTATTATTCTTAGTCTTCTTATTCTTCTTATTATTCTTTTTCTTCTTATTCTTCAATTCATCTTATTCTTCTTATTTTTTAATTTTTTTATTCTTTATATTCTTTATATTCTTTTTTTTTATTTTTCATATTCTATATATTCTTTTGATTTTTTACATTCTTATTATTATTTATATTCTTCTTATTCTTCCAAATCTTTTTATTTTTCTTATTCTTCTTATTTTTATTCTTTTTTTTATTTTTGTTAATCTTTTTAATTTTTTTTTGATCTATTTCTTCTTATTTTTCTTAATCATCTTAGTCTTCTTATTCTTCTCATTATTCTTAATCTTCTTATTAATCTTTTTCTTTCTAATCTTTTTATTCTTTGTATTCTTATTATTTTTTTATTTCTTCTTATTTTTTTTATTTATCTATTTCTTCTTATTATTCTTAGTCATCTTATTCTTCTTTTTATTCATATTCTTTTTATTCATCCTATTCTTCTTTTCCTTCTTATTCTTCTTATTCTTGTTATTCTTATTATTCTTGTTATTTTTCTTATTATTATTATTATTATTATTATTATTATTATTTGTCTTCTTACTCTTTTTATTCTTATTATTCTTCTTATTCTTTTTATATTGCTTAATCTTCTTATTCTTTTAATTCTTCTTATTCTTCTTAATCTTTTTATTCTATTATTATTCTAAGTCTTCTAATTCTTTTTATTCTACTTATTCTTCTTATTCTTATTATTCTTCTTTTTCTAATTATTCTTCTTATTCATCTTATTCTCTTATTATTCTATTTCTTTTTAATCATCTTATTCTTTTTTTTCTTCATATTCTTCTTTTTATTCTTCTTTTTCTTAGTTTTCTTATTCTTCTTATTATTTTTATTTTTATTATTTTTCTCATTATTCTTATTCTTCTTATTCTTCTCATTCTTCTAATTTTTCTTTTCCTTCTTATTCTTATTATTCTTCTTATTCTTTTTATTCTTATTATTTTATTTTTCTTATTCTTCTAATTCTATTTATTCTTCTTATTATTCATATTCTTTTAATTCATTATATTATTATTATTATTATTTTTATTTTTATTCTTCTTATTCTTCTTATTCTTCTTATTCTTCTTATTCTTCTTATTCTTATTATTCTTCAAATTCTTCAAATTCTTCTTATTCTTTTTATTCTTCTTTCTCTTCTTATTATTCATTTTCTTATTATTCTTCTAATCCATCTTATTCTTCTTATTCTTTAAATTTTTCTTATTATTTATATTCTTCTTATTCTTCTTTTTATTTTTTTATTTTTTTTATTTTATATATTCTTTTGATTCTTCATTTTCTTCTTATTATTTTTATTATTCTTATTCTTCTTATTCATCTTATTTATCTTATTCATCTTATTTATCTTATTCATCTTATTTATCTTATTCTTCTCATTCTTCTAATTATTATTATTGTTTTTATTGTTCTTCTTGTTCGTATTCTTCTTATTTTTTTATTTATCTTATTTTTTTTATTCTTTTTATTCTTCGTATTTTTTTTATTATTCTTATTCTTCTTTTTTTTTCTTTTTCTTTTTCTTTGTATTCTTCTTATTCTTCTCAATCTTCTTAACAAGGCTAAAAAAGTTGATGATAGTGACGATCTCCATGTTGCTTCCCTCCAATTTCACTTTCTGAAACTATTGCTTTACAACAACAAATCCATGTTTAACAAGGATTTAAGAGAGCAGATTAGTAGAGAAGAAGAAGAGCTTTGATGAAGAAGAAGAGATAATCTTGTGAGTGCTAGCAGCCGTGAGAAAACAAAGTAACCAATCCAATAAAAAATGTTTTATATGTTTAAAAGTAAAAAAAATAGCTTATATACTGTGCTTGATAATTAATAATCAACATAACTGTAAAACAATACTCTACAGCTTATATCGCGCATTCAATTATAAAATATTAGTAAGATCATATTGTTAATTTCACCAAGATGCCCAAACCAACAGAACCAAAGAGCCCAATCAATAGAAATGCCATAGCTATCCTGTTTTGAGCAGTAAATTAAAGACAACACGAAGTTGGCCAATGAGTTCTTTAGGTTAAATTCTGAGATTTCATGTTTGAGTCGTATAGTGATTATATTTTTCATGTTTCTTAATAACCAAAAGTGTCGAAAAGTTCAAAGATGAGAATGATCACTTTAAAGAAGATGTGGTGCTTGATATGGCTGCCATGCTAAGTTTGTATGAAGCTTCATATTTCAGCACTCATGAAGATAGCATATTGGCCTCTACTCAGAAACGTACTAATTATGAAGACTATAGATTACTCATTCATTTACGTTCATAAGGAGAACATCCAAGAAGTGTCTAATTCGGCAAAGTTGGATTTTAATATCAGAGAGAAGTTCCACCAGAAAGAACTAAATATCTTCTCTGAGTAAGAAATTAGAATTGTTTGATTCTTCATTAATGCTCAGAGTTAAAAGTTTATTTTATGTTTGTATTTGAAATCTATAATCATTAAATTTATCATAATTAAAATGTTGATTTTGAAATACTAATTTTAATTTTTATATTACAAAATATTTGTAATATTATTTAAAAATGTTCAAAATTTAAATTTATTTTGAATTTATATTTTGTACTTTAATTTAAACAACTAATTTAAACATATTTTAAATTCTAAATTTTTGAAAAATAATATTAAATATGCAATTAATAATTATTAGAAGTCAATTTTTTTGAATATCATATTATTCCCATAGGTTGGGGTTAAATAGGGAAAGATGGATTAGATTGAGGGTCAACCCAAACCTAATGCAATTTGATAATATGAAACTCAGGTTGAGATCAGTTCGTTTGGATTTGGGTTCTATAGGTTGGGTCGGGTCAGTTTAGGTTGGGTTGAGTCAGGTTAGGTTGAGTCAAACTGTATCATTTATAAAAACAAAAACTATAATAAAAATACTCAAAATTAAATAATTATAATTTTAAAATTATGATATATAAAATTAGAATATATATATATATATATCTATATCCATTTTTTAATTTTATTTTTTATGAAAACTCAAATTTTTATAATTTAAAATTAAACTTACATAGTAAAAACTTCCACTATTATATTTAGGTTATAAGTGTCAAATATTATATTAATATCTATAACAAGTAATAATCTAAATATTAGGCAATAATAACAATATGGATTTGGAATTGAAAAGCTAAGTCATTTTTTATGGGAGCACACTAAAAAAAGTGTTCATATGTCCAAGTTGTTATGTTTATAAATAGGACTAAATTAACAACCTAAGTGGGGTAAGTCTCATTTGGGGGTCAAATAGAAGTAGAACCCAACCAGAATTCTACTCTTGTTGCAAATTGGATTCTAGTTACTTGAGTTTATCTGGACCAACTTACAACACTAATCATCATGATTACATGGTGGGAGCAGGGATATCCTTATTCATGCACTTGTAGTGGTGACTATTTTATGTCATTGCTCAAAAAATATGTATGTTTTTAATGAAAAATAATGAAGGATACAAACGTCCAAACCTAAAAAAGTAATTATTTTAGTTTGATTTTGACATGCTCAGAATTTGTGATGATTATTCAAGATACAAAAGTCCCAACTATTCACATTCTATTACAATGATCTTATCATGTTTTTTTACCTTATTTGTATTTGATTTTTTGTATTTAAATTATATGTTATGTATCAATTTAAGGTAGTGGATTGAGTTGGGCTTGGTGACAAAGTTGTACTTTGGAAGAGATAGGCTGGTGGAGTGCTACTTTTGGGGCACTAGGAGCCTTCCAAGACCCCAAATTTGTCTCTGCATGAAGAATGTTAACCAAGGTGATTATTCTTCTATCTATTTTTGATGACATGTATAATACATATGGAACAATTAATGAACTTGAATTATTCACAAGAGCAGTTGAAAGGTATTTTTTACCCTACCTCAAATTAATTGATTGCCTATCTACACAAAACAAAATGATGACCAAACACAACTAATTACACAAAACAGAATGATGCCTATGGAACTTCAAAATTACATGAAGTTGTGCTTTTCAAGCAATGGTGAAAATCTGTGATTAACTTGACTGAGAAACTAATATAGAAGGAAGAACATTTTGTGTTCAGTATGCAAAAGTGGTATTTATATGGTTTTTGTGTGTATCACTAAGCTATAATTTTTCTTACATCCACTACATCTATGGTTTCGATTCCTATTGATCTATTTGCACATGAAGTAACAATCTACTCACTTTAGTTATTGCATTAAGGTAACTCTTTTGTTTGTGATTCATGTGTTGATAGCTGTAGGTGAGTATTCAAATAAAGGGGAGCACCTTGTTCAAAATAAAGCATATATCACAAAAGCAAGATGGGTGAATTCAATTATGTGACAACCATTCAAGAAAACTTGCCAATTGCCACAATTAACATTGGTTATTTCTTTGGAATATCCATACTTTTATGTGACATAGGGGAAATTTCTACCGAGGAAGTTTTCAAATGGCTTTTTGTTGAACCCAACAATTTTATCATTGCTATATCAACAATCTCAAGGCTTTTGGATGATATCAAATCTAAAGAGGTAATCATTTTGTTTTTCTTTTGGTTATACTTTTTGATTATGATCAAGTGTAGTTAGTTTGAACTCATGACATCGCACTAGCCTAGATTTTATGATTTCATTCAATGATGAACAATCAATTAGTAAAACTCATGACTTGATGTAGTGAATGAATGCGCTCAAAATTCATTCAATTTTTCTCACATGAAATAAAACCCACTTGTATAGTTTTAGTTCGAATCAAAATTACCGAGTTAGCTTAAGGTGCATTGGGTCAAATCAGTCCTATGAAATTATCTTTAGGTGCATTGGGTCCAGTCGAATTAGGCATCTTGGTTGATTATATTGATCATGCAACATGAGACTTCTCTAAGTAAATGGGTTGATAGAGCTTTATGTGCAAGGCATGTGTGGATTGATGCCACTTCTCCAATCAAATTAGCATATCATCGTGGATATTACTTCTCATTCACTAGTAAAAGTGGTTTCGAAACAATTAATATTTATATTTTTATAAAAACAAAATTGGTCAGGGATGAGAATGAGCTTGATTTTTCATTAAGCTTTATTTTTTAAAAATTACAAAGCATTAGAAATCATATTTATTGGTTTCAAATCAATAAGTATAATTTCTCCAAAAAAATTACAAGAAAAATAAGTGAACCAAATTTTCAAATTTTTATTTAAGATTAAAATTTGATCACGAATACATCTTTCATTTTCATTTTTTCCAAATTTAGAAGTATTTTAGATACTTAAAATTAATATTTTGTTTTTTTTCTTAGGAGTTAATTTTTAAATTTCAATATGCAGTTGGAGCAAAAAAGGGTGCATGTGGCTTTCGCTATTCAATGCTACATGAATCAACATGGTGTGTCCAAACAGAAGCAATTTAATCAATTGAAGAACATATTGGATAACTTGTGGAATGATATAAATGAAGACCTTCTTGAACCAACTAAAATTTCAATAATGAAAGAAATTCTCTCCTCACACATCCTATTTCCCTTTAATGTTTAAAAGCCTATAATTATGGATTTTAAATTATCCAATAAAATGTGTTATGTTGCATCATTATTGTATAATGAACTCGTTATTTTTTTTTATCCTCTCCATCCTATTCCCTACTATCCCTAGGCACCCATGTAAGGACCTTAGGGCCATAGAGTTAGAGCATGTAAAGTCCCAAGCAGTATAAATTGAATGCTCATTAATGACACACTTCGGGCATGTATCCATCATATCTTTGGATCAAACTTGTGTCCTTTAGGGTTTAGTAACTTTTTTCTTTTTGTCTATCAGATTATCATACTATTAGAAATGAACTATTTATTGATTATTCTGTAACTCAAAAATTTTTTTAATTATATTTTTTCATAATGCATTATTAAGTGATTAGGAGAAATAAAAATCATATCCTCTCATTGTCTTTACTTAGTTTAAATTTTTCTTATAAAAAAATTAGCAATTTATGATGCAACAAATATATATAATCAACATTTAAAATATTATATTTTTCTATCACTTGAGTTATATTTTATTAATATCAATCATTTAAAATAACAAAAATAAAATTAAAAAACAATAATTTTTAAAATTATGTTTAAATATAATTGAGGTGCTGGGTAGGTTTCCTCACCTTCATACCAATATTTAGTTAAAAAAATTACAAACTCATTACAAACATATTTATTAAGACTTTAAACTCATTACAATTGGATTGGATAGTGATCTATTAAAAAAAATTTAAAACTCATGAAATTTCTAAAAATACCATCAATGAATATTGCCTTTTTCATTTTGTATTAACATTAGCTAAAACTTGTTCATCATTTCTATAAAGTCCATCAAAAAGAAGCTTTTATGGTTTCTTCTTGCATGATTGATTGTATTGATAGACATTAATATGTTTTAATTCCACAATTTGTTTAAATTATAAAGTTCAAAAATATTATAAAAGTTCTACAATAGTTGCTAGCCATGTGATGGAGATTTACTCAAGTACAAAATAATAACCATGAATTGAGAGCTTAAATAGTGGAGAATGTTATGAATTTGTTTTGTCACCAAATTTTGTTGGTTACACGGTGTCGCAAAAGTTTTTTGGCAAGTGTAAATCATCAATAGAGATTCACAAGTATATGAATCATACAAATAGTTTAAAGGACTTTCAACTAGTTATACATCACACAAAAATTATGTTGACAATTCAATTATTCAAAAGTGAGATAATTCAATTCTTGTAAAATATATATTTTAATCGTGGAAACAATATTAGATCTAAAAGTTAATTCATTATTTTATATGATGTATATTCAAATGACTCAAATAATATTATGGTTAGATACAAAATAAATATAAAGGTGGTGTGCAATGAATCATTGATCTAATGGCATCCAATGTTATTATCAACATTGATCACAACCTAATGGTTTGTCTACTTGTAGCTATCCTTTCGGTATATCACCACTGAGATAATAAAATATCTCTACTTGAGTTTCATTCAAAATCATATAATTTTTATCCAATTCATTAATTTCTCTTGATGATTACTTCATATTCACACTCTTATTTTATAGTCTTTTGAGTAAAAAAGACCAATAATTGATATGATTTATAAATATTCACATTTTAGCTTTGTAAGCGATATACTCACACAATCAACACATTTCCTTAAGTTTTACTGGTTGGAACCAAATGAATCAAAGTAACTCATAACAGCTATCATTTCCTTATGAGTCATAACATACTTGTACATCTCTCAAGTATTATCTATTACCATCCTTATCAAGAATAATTATACTCTCATATTAAAGTGAACCCCTTACAAAAATAATACATATATTATTAATCCTAATCAAAAACTAATTATTCTAAGATGAGCTCAATGAATCATTATATAAAAATATTTTGACTTTCAGCTACATAAGTAGCATACTCATAATATTAAAAATACCAAAATTTAGGATTTTAACATATACATTTATATCAAACATCATAGTTAGATGGGCTGTCACTTCTTAATAAATGAGTGGGTGAGCCATATGATTTACCTATCACCATCCACTATAATAATCTATAGCAAAACTACCAACAATCAAAATATTAGTCGAAGTTATATTTGACACATCCATAAGGGAATTTCAAAATTTTAACCCATTCACACAATATATGTCTTACTTTCTTATCAAGTGTGTAACAAGCTTTATGGAATTTTCCTATTTCCTGATTCAGTTTCAAATCAGGATGCCGACATTAATCATTTAGCTCTTGTCTTGATTTTAAAGTTTCTTTTATTTTTTCGTCTACATTAAGGACAGTATTGAAAATATTGTCAACAATTTTTTTTTTAAATATGCATTACATCTAAATTATGATGAATTAAATTGGACTTCCAATAGAGCAAGTCCAAAATATACTACGTTTCCTCCAGCCAAATAATTTTTCTATTGGTCCATTACTTCCAGTAGCATCCTTTTTAGTTACATTCTTCAAACCCAAACTATGAATCTCTGTAATAATATCATCTCATGAACGAACTGCTAGTGCAACTATCATCACAGTTTTATTTATTTGAAATGTAGTTCTATTTATTCGAAATGCAGTTCTATTTCTTTGAAATGGATGATTCGTAGGTAGAAACTTATGATGACTATCAAACCATGATTGTTTACCACTAAATTTGATGGTAAATGCATCAGAATTTGTCATGCAATATAGGCATGTGAATCGTCCTGCAGTACTCCAGCCAGACAACATTGAATATGCGGGAAAGTTACTTACCATCCATATAAGAGCTACCCTCATAATGAAATTTTGCTTCTTTGAGATATCATATGTATTCACGCCAATATCCCATAAATGATTTAACTTTGTAATAAGAGGCTGCAAGAAAACATCCAGCATGTCTTTCTGATTTTTGACCCTGGAATCAATATTGACAAAAATACATATTGCTCCTTCATACACAACCATGGAGGCAAGTTATAAGGTACCCCTTCACTGGCCATGTTGAATATTATTGTCTAGATTGCCCAAATGGCTGAAATCCATCAGTGTAGAGACTCAACCTCACATTTTCACTTTTTGTTGCAAAATCTTGATGTATATAGTTAAAATGCTTCCAAGCAGGTGAATTTGATGGATGAAGCATTACCCCTTCTTCAACCTCATGCCCAGAATGCCACCTCATATCATTTTCTGTAGCATTTAATGCATATAGTCTCTATAATTGAGGAATTAATGGAAAATAATACATATTCTTAAAGACAATCTTCAATTTTTGTCGCATATCTACAACACGAGGTGCCTTTCTAAATCGAGGATGGTCACAAAACTTACAGCTAATTAAATCACTATCACTGCCCCAATATAACATCATCCATTTAAATAACAATCAATTTTTTCCACTGGTAAACCCATTCCTCGTAGTAACTTCTTAGTATTGTAAAAGTTGTTAGTGATCAAATTATTATTCGGAACAATCTCCTTCATCAGTTCTGTCACCTGATCAAATAATTTCTCAGACATATGAATTTCTGACTTAATGCTCATTTGTCAAGTCACAAGTGATAATTGTGAATGTGTTTTACAACAAGGCCACAATTCTTTATATGCAGTTTTGGGGTATTTCATAAAATTTTTGAGCATCAGGATTAGGTGGTTCATCCATGTAATCCATATTGAAGTCAGCACCAGCAGCTTCCATGATCATTCTATGGTATGTGTTTGATGATTCTTCTCTAGAAGCAAATGATTCAATACCCTCATTTTGGTCAATATTCAAAGCCATTGTACTTTCTCCATGATAAATCCAAACAAAATAATTTGGCACACCATATTTAGCCAAATGATATCTTATAGTGTTTGCACCACGAAAAGGGATATTCTGACACTTGCGATGATTATATGGACACTTAATTTTTTCTCCATCCATCAATCTCGATTGACTACATGCAAAATTGATGAAAGTTTCAAGCCAAGTCAAAAAATCTTTATTCAAAAAACCATTAATAATACTTCTGTATATCCACTGACGATCCGAGCTCATTTTTCCCTGTTTTATTTACAAAAAATAATGCCCAATCATTATTATAAATAAAACATTCTATTACTTCAAAATATACAAATAATTAAATAAAATTACTTACAAATGAATATTTAAAATTTAAATATCATGAATATCGAGGCATTGTGTTTGTAGAATCTACATTAATAGATAACGTAATTTTTATCACGATAAAGATTAATAGATATCACAGTTATACTAGATAAAGGGTGCAAAGTACGATAATGCACAAGAAATGAAAGCAAAAAAAAGACATTCAATGTTTGAAGGAGGAGAGGGAGAGAGAGAAAGAGATAAGGTGGGGAGAGAGAGAGAGGGGCAGAGAAATGGGGAGACTGGGGGAGAGAGAGAGAGAGAAGGAGAGAGAGGAGGGAGAGAGAGAGAGAGAGAGAGAGAGAAGGAGAGAGAGGAGGGAGAGAGAGGGGGAGAGAACTGGTTAAAGGGAGAGAGGGAAAGAGAGAAAGAGGGAGAGAGGGAAAGAGAGAAAGAGGGAGAGAGAGAGAGAGAGAGAGGGAGAGAGAGAGGGAGAGAGAGAGGGAGAGAGAGAGGGAGAGAGAGAGGGAGAGAGAGAGGGAGAGAGAGAGAGGGAGAGAGAGAAAGAACAAGCAAGAAAAGAGAGCGAGAAAGAAAATAACAAGAGAGAGTGTGTGACACATAAAGAAAAAGAGAAATTGAGTGACTGGAAGAATTAGAGAGGGAGAGAGAGACACATAAAGAGTGCAGCGTTAGAATGAAAAATTATATAAAAGAAAATAAAATTTCTTCAGTAAAAAACCTATCAAATATTACATTTTTGTCATACATGAGTTCATATTTGAGCCTGAGGCCCAAGGGCTGGGATTAGGTAAGAGTACGACCCTTATTTGTATTATACCATATATAAGACTGATCAACGGACACTCTCATTCTACGTCCTTATATATTGTTTTTTTTTGATAAATAAGGATGTGCTTATATATTGTTGATATTATATCTTATGCTATTTAATTTCAAATTAGTTCAACAAAATAATATTATCCCATATATAATTATATGTTAGGATACATATATTAAATGTAGTTATTAATAGTTACATATAGTTAAACATATAATTATATATAGATATATGCATACAAGTAGTTATAAGTAAATATAAATGAATGTATACAACGTTATAAACAATCATATAGATATACATATATGTATACATATATGTATACATAATTACAAATAAAGTTATATTTATTTATATAGAGTTATTTATAGTTATAAGAATATTTATATATAGTTATACACAAATAGTTAAACATTGTGTTGTATGTTTTTATACATATCATTATAAATATTGTTACATGTAGTTATAGATATAGTTATACATAGAGTTAAATTTATATTTATACATGTATGTATATATATTTGTTCATATAATTTCATATATTTATACATATAGTTATCTATAGGTATGGATATACTAAAATACATTTTTTATACTAATATATAAAAATGTATATTAAATATATGTTGTTAATTATATATTTAAATATATGTTATACATTAATAAAATAAAATTATGTATAGTTATATGTTATTATACATATAATATATATAGTTATAAAAAAGTATATATCATTAAACATTTAGTTATATATATATATATATATATATATATATATGTATGTATATGTATATATATATATATATATATATATATATATATATATATATATTCATATGAGTATATATATATTTTATACATAAATATATACAAAGTTATAAACAAGTAAATAGATTTACATATATGTATATCTAGTTAAAAATATAGTTATATTTAATTATATAAAGTGTTATTTAGTTTTACAAATATTTATATATAGTTATATACATATAATTAAAATGATGTTGTATGTTATTATACATGTAATTATAAATATAGTTACATGTGATTATACATATAGTTACACGTATAGTTAAACTTATATTTATACATGTATGTATATATATTGGTTCATATAATTTTATATATTTATACATATAGTTATGTATAGGTATGGATATACTAAAATACATTTTTGAATACTAATATATACAAATGTATATTAAATATAAGTTGTAAATTATATATTTAAATAAGTTATGTATAAAGCTTTTATAGTAATACATATAATAAGATACACTTATTTATAGTTATATGTTATTATACATATAGTATATATAACTATAAATATTTTTATATAGTTAAACATATAGTTAGATATAGATATATTCATACAAATAGTTATACATAAATATATAAAGTTATAAATAAATATATAGATTTACATATATGTATACATACTTACAAATATAGTTATATTTAATTATAAAGAATGTTATAAAGTTATACAATTATTTATATATAGTTATACAACTATTTATATATAGTCATACAACTACAAATATCTAAAATATGGTCATCAATGATGTTTAGAGAGAGAAAAAAAATACTTTATTTCTACAATTTTCCACATGAGCTAGACGTTACTTTGAATGACCATTTATTACCGCTTCTATAGCGAAGAGATGTTCTGCTAAAGCATCATAAATTTCTTTCATATATCTACATGTCCATATATGTATGTATGTATGTATATGTATGTGTGTGTGTGTGTAGAAAAAATATGAAGATTAATAAATATCGAGTATTCCCATAAAAAATAAAATAACTGAATAAAATAAATAAAAACTCACAATAATATAATATTATGAATAAAAATTATAAAATGACATTATGATTTATTAAATAAAATAAAAATTCACTTATAAATACAAAAAGAAACTATAAATACTCTTAATCAATATGAATCATCTCATCCTAGTATCTCAAGATAAAAAAAATATAAAATACAATATAATTCTCAATAGTTTTGAAATTTTTATTTTTATTTACAACTTATTAATGTTCTTTATAATTCATTTTCATGTATTATAATGATATGTTACTATTTTTTTATTATATTGTATTGATGTTATTGAAATTATAATAATTTATATTTATTTTATTAAGATATGAAATAATATTTAATAATATATATTATGGACTAAAAATTAATTAGTAAATATGTTTATATCATATTAAACTATAAAAGAGTACTCACATATATTCTCTAGTACTATAAATTAATGTTTCATTAATGATACATACATTTCCATAATATTTCTCATATTTTTTTATTTTCTTTATTACTATTTATTACAAGATACATCTGCAACAAATTTTGTGAAACATGAAACTTAGATTCTAGCTTGTAGGTTACAACTAATAGTTATGGTACTCAATTAATAAATACAATGTTCAATTAACAATTACTACTCATATTTATTAGTTTTTTAAATTGTTTAAAATAAACATATCGCAGCACAGAAAAATTATCGTGTGTTAAAAGATGATGTTATTAACATGGTAGGATAAAGGGTGTCCTAACGAAAGTTTTCGTAAGTATAAAACTCTTGTATGACATGAAATTCATCAACATTACTGAGATACCCAAACTCTTCATAATCCATAGTTGTTAATGGTATAAATTATAGTAATATAAATTTGGTAGAAGTTGAATTGTTAAAGTAGTAATAAACTACATTGTTATAGCTAAAATCATAAATCGAAGTTGATAAAACATTATTTGGTAGAAAAAAAATATATTGTCTTGCATGACATTGTGGGGATTATAAACATTAAAAATTTCTAAATATTTTTCATAGTTTTATATCCTTTATCTAAATCAAAAATGTTAGATTTAAAATATTATACTTTTTTTATCTACCTACCCTTCTCCCAAACTTAACCCAAAATTATCAATCCATTGCAATTTAACTAGGGATTGATCCCTAGCTAAAATTTCCTAGCTAAATCGATATTTTCTTGTAGTGATATGATATATATCAAAATATTATAATATAACAAGAGGCAAAAATAGTATCATATATTATTGAAATTATTGAGAAGGTATCAATAATATTGATGATATCAGACATATTCAAGCTACTTCAAATTTTATCAAATTATATCAAATATAATCTATTTCTATAAAAGAGTCTATGTTATTTTAGAAAAATATTAGCTGTCTTTGAATCAATATCATCAGATAATATTGAAAAACATTGTATATTGTTAAATATTATTATATAGCTTCTAAAAATATTATTCTATTAAATGAGTATGTTTGATAACTAATTTGTGTCGACTCTCTTTGGTGCACATTGAGTATTGTCGAACATTATCAAGAAGAAAATACACAAACAACATGGAAAATCTAACTTATGGATAAATATTGAAATTTGTTACGTATCATCTAATATCTTTATAAATCTCAAAATTAGTAATAATGGATATACATCAATCAAAATAGAATCATTGTTTAAACAAAATTTTCACATAATTATAAATATTAAGAAAAATTAGTAGAACATCCATTGAAAGACATTAGAAATCATTTATTTTCATGAAGAAATTATTTGTGATGATTATTTATGAAAACATAGTGTGCCTCATGGTATAAAAAGTGAGAAATTGTGATTAGGGTCTTGTAATATATATATATATATATATAATATGTGTGTGTGTGTGTGTGTGTAGGAAGCTCGGATATCAATAACTAGTATTGAAATATGACCGAATCCCAAAACTAGTTGGGTTTATTATGGTGATTTCAAATTTATAATTATTACATATAAATAGTTTTTCTATTTTTATGAATCTTTACTATTTCAGAGTGGAATTAAATAAATAGTGCACATGTATACACAAATGTTGCCCACATTGATAATAAAAATTAGAGGTCGACCAAAATAATTTTATAGTATATTCATAGATGTAATGCATAGTGCACACCACACATCATCACAAATAATTATACCTAGATACACATTGCTTAAATCAAATACCACATAATAAAAAACATAAATCAAAAAAATCATATCTTGATTTAACCATTCATAAGTGAAGTAAATTAAAATATAAAATAATTGGATTACTCAAGTATTTTTCAGAAGAAATTAGAGCAAAAACAATGCTTCATACTAAGCACACCATGAGCAATATCACATGCTCCACATCGAGCACACCTCAAGTAAAAAACATTGGCAACACTATATATACACTCTTTGAGTTTTTCATCAATTTTAATTTTGCATAAATTTAAATGCTAATTCTAGTATATATTTATATATAGAGTAGTATATATATAATCATTGTTACATGTTACATCATACACACACACACACACACACACACACACTATTGTAATATATTATTGCAGCAACATGTTACCACAGTATGTGTGTGTGTGTGTGTGTGTATTAGTAGTAGTAATATGTTATATGTATATGGATGATAATAAATAGGCATTCATCAATGATGAAAATTACTACCTAGTAATCAACAGTACACCATATGAAGATGATCTCAAAATAAGTTGTATGATATAGGTATTAATACAATCAATAAAAAAGACGATAAAATATTAAACTATTAGATTCTTGTAAGTCTTTCCATTATGCCCATTCGCGATTCATTTGAAACAAAACATAGTCTATTAATTCATAAATTGAGATTCAAGGTATTTAGAGTGAGGAGGGTATAATGAGAACTAAATGATGTCATACCCAATACATAGTATCTTTACAAATTAATGGCATGCTATTCATCTTAATACTTGATTATGATCATAAATATATCAACTCTTGGTTGGAGAATTTATATCAATCACCTCAATCATGGATTGACCAATCAATTGTAATGTTGCATGTGCATACTCAGTTAGGATACCCAACATTTACTAATTTCTACATGTGCACTTTCTATTCATGTTGTCATTGTTAATATAAGTCTGACTAGTGCGAACTCTAAAAACAACATTCATCAATATAGCCACTAGTAATGATTGACTCTTGGCAATGTTATATATTACCTAATCTTCCTTATGTTTTATTAGAAAGTTACATGTCTAATGATGATGTTCAACACAAAGTTAAGAATTGAAGGACTCAACCAAATTATTTTTTGTTTTATCTCATATTTTTTTTTGGGAACTTAGATATTGCTTAGTATTTTGGCTCATGTGATTTAACCCATGTTATTAGATTTTCCTTAAATTTTATTAGTTCTTCCAATGACAAATTATAACCATTATTCAATCTAATAAATACAGACTATCAATGGATTAGTATTCTAGTTCATATGTATTATATTTAACAAAAATACTAATAAAATATTAATTTAAGTGCCGATAGTAATAAACAAGATTTTCTAGACTAATTAGTCGAGGAATGATATGAATAAGTGTCAGGTGCCTATTGATATAATGATGATATGTGCCTATTAGATATAATGATGATATCTTTTTCACCAACAACCCTTTTCATATTTTCTAAAAACAAAGTCAATCATTATAATTTTTTGAGCTTTTCACACATAATACTAAAGGGAAACATATAATTATTAGCTTCATATGAGATTCTAGATAAAATTGTCTCACCATAAAAGACAATCATATGAAACATTTTGATAGTTATATTAGGCCAACAACTCTTAGATTGATATAGAATATACAACAAAAAGTTCCTCGAAATGACCAGTAAATGAATGGGGCAACTCAACAATTGTCGTTGTGTTTGTTTTAACAACTCAACCAATAGTAATTTATAATAATTGCATTGAAGTTCAAATATACACTTCATCAACTTCTCTTTAGCATGTCATAATTAATTATAGGATAAGCATAAGTATAAGCAGAACACAAAATCTAACAAAATCTGACAAAATCTGTACATATTTGTTCAGGTTGTTACACAAGAATTTTCTGATGAAATTATTAAAGTGAACGGATGCCATATTAGGTGAGAATCTAGACTCGGATTAAGTTAGAACCTCCCAACTAAGGACATTGGGTATTCAATATTATGAAAAAAAAGAATATAAATACTTACACTTCGATTAAACAATCCAAGATAATCGATGAAGAATAAATGTATAAACATATCTCAAATCAATAAAAAATTAAAACTCAAACCTCGAATTAATTTTAGTTGTATTGGCGTCGAGAGATAGATGGAATGTGGAGGACTTTGGTTCCCGTGTTAGAGATGCGACAAGAGATAGATGGAATGTAGAGGATTTCGGTTCACTTGTTAGAGATGCGTCGAGAGATAGATGGAATGCAGAGGACTTCGGTTCACATGTTAGAGTCTTAGAGATGCGTCGAGTCGAGAGAGAGAATGTATTATGTATATTTTAGGAAAATTTTTATATTTATAAATATTAAAACATTAAATAAACAATATATATATATATATAATACAAAAATACTCATTAATTTTATTTACTATCAAAATTTTTTTCAACAAAATTAATATGCGTGTAGCAAGGTACAAATGAAAAACAAATACCTTATGATTTTTTTATTATAATATTAATTAAACAATAAAAATATAAACAATAAAAAAATATATGTTTTGCCTTAAAAAATATCAAATTGGTATGAAATTAACAAACTTCATATAATAAGACATAAGTGAAAAGATGATTTGTATTCTAGACACTTGCCTAAAAGTTATAAAATACTCTTAATGTTAAAAAATTTATAAAAATTTATATTTTATAGCTATAAATTTTTAAGAATTCATATTAATTTTTACAAAGATAATATGACATAATTTTAAACGCATAAAATATCATATTATTTGATATAATTAATAATTTTTAAAATTCAATAAATTACTTAAAGCGAGAAGATCATTAAAAAAAGTAATATTTATTTTTTTAATAAAAACTTAATATTTAAAGCTAATTATAAAAATATTACTCAATTGTTTAATTTTTATAAATTTTAGTTGGATTAAACATCTATATATTTATTTATAATTATTATTTTATTTTCTTTTAACTTTAATGAAAAAATTATATTTTTTTTATATTTCAAGATTTTCAAGATTTGTATTATTTATTTTTTTAAAAGTTTTCTATAATCATAAATTTTTTTAATACTTATAATAATATTAATATTTACTAGTTTATTCGTTAATTTAGATATTTTTGAAAATATTTTATATTTTATCATACATTGAATTAATTTGCATTTAAATAAGTAGAAATTTTAATGTATGTTAAATTTAATTTTTAAATTATTGAAAAAATTATTATACTCATTGAATTAATTATTTAATGTTACTTTAATTAAAATTATTTAGTTTCTTAAATAAAAATTTTAGAAATATTTTTTGTATAATTTTTTAAAAAATTAATACATCATAAAAATAGTTATTTTAGTCCTTATTAATATAATTTTTTTTGTATTTTTATATATTTTAAATTAATTATTTATAATATCATTTTTTTTATTTTACGCGGAGAATATGTGTTTCAAGGATTGATCATCTATAGATCAATAACATAAATTTAATAAACAAAATTAAATAAAATATTAATACAAAAAATAAATAAAAAAATTATATAATTAAATATTGGCTAGGGAAATACTGTCGCTAAATCCATAGCTAAATTATGGATTTATAAGCTAGGGAAAATTCATCACTATATTACTGATTTTTTTAGCTCGAGAAATCCATCACTAAATTACAAATTTTATTAGCTAGGGAAATTACATCCCTAAATCCGTCGCAAAATTAAGGATTTTATTTTCTACGAAAATTTCATTGCTAGACTAATTTATAGATTTTATTAGCCAGGGATATTCGCTCGCTAAATCCATAGCTAAAATACATATTTTATTAGCAAGGGAAAGTCTATCGCTAAATTCATCACTAAATCATGGATTTTATTAGCAATGGAAAATCTGTCGCTAAATTCGTCACTAAATCATAGATTTTATTAGCAAGGGAAAATTAATCGCTAAATCATTGATTTTATTAGCAAGTGAAAATCCATCACTAATTTCATCGCTAAATTATGGATTTTATTAGCAAGAGAAAATCTGTCGCTAATTCCATCGCTAAATCATAGATTTTATTAGCAATGGAAAATCTGTCGCTAAATCCATCGCTAAATCATGGATTTTATTAGAAAGGGAAAATCCATCGCTAAATCCATCGCTAAATCATGAATTTTATTAGTAATGGAAAATCCGTCGTTAAATTTTTCACTAAAAATTATCTAGGAAAAATTCATTGCTAAATCTGTCACTAAAAATTATCTAGGAAAAATTCATCGCTAAATCTGTCACTAATTTCAGACTTTTATTAGTGAGGGATTTTCCGTCGCAATATCCATCGCTAAAATCCATGCTTTTCTTGAGAAGAAGTTACGAAAATTTTTCGTCGTTAATCCATCGCTAAATCACCCACTCTTTTGAGTGGAATTTTCAAAAAATTTTCCCTCGCAAATATCATCGCTAATCCGTTGCTATTTTTTTTTCAAAAAAAAAAATCATAAATCTCTTGCTATACCCTAGCTAATCCCCTTACAATTTATCTAGGGATTGATCCCTATCTAAAATTCCCTAGCTAAATTGATATTTTCTTGTAGTGCATCCACCCATTAATATCCATAACACAAAATAAATTAAAACACATAAATTAACTTAAAACTATTGGCATATCACATAAACAAAGTTACACAAATCATGAACCATATGCTATTTTGATAGAAATTTTCGAATATATCTTAGAGGGAGGGTTTGAGTGCTATGCCACCAACTATAGGGATTAGCATTAAGTCTTTCATCCAATTGCTTTCATGTTGAACCCGTAGGGGGTGTTAAATTTGCCCCTATGATTTGACAGATGCACTGTGAATTTTTTTATTGATTCGGAGGTAGAAGAACAAATAAATAGAATTATAAAACCCTTCTCTATTCCTTCATATACTTCAGAGATTCTATATTATTTTTAGTAAGAAATCTGAATGTCTGGAGAAAGCGGCAACTTTAGCCTTCATTTATTAAGTTTGAGGTGATAATTCTTGAAAATTATCATGGATCCAAAATGTATCACAATCATTCTATAACATAGAGTTGTGACACTAGGCATGAGCATGACATTGATTTCGGCTTAAAAATTTTGTAACACAAAGTCATGGTACAATGAAATTATAATAGCTTCATGAATTTGTATTTTTTTGATCTTTATAAAGGGTCAAGGCAATAGAAAGGTTCACAATATTTTGAATGACCTTTCATTTCATAATTTTGTTAGGTTATTGGGTTACATCTATGACATTGTAATTAGTCTCTCTTTATTGTTATATTGCCTGAGCATTGGAAAATAATCATGGCATTGAGAATGCCTCCCATGTATTTATGACCATGTTGGTGAAAAAAATGAATGACACAAAAATTGGCCTTTTATATGTCTCCACGACATTTTGAGTTGCTCTGATAGTTTTCTTTATTTTTTTCATATATCATATTATAATGTCTCTTAATAGATATTGCAGCACTAATAATTAGTCTGAATATAAAATTCATGGTTTTGTATTCTTTTGACTATAGGAGTCATGGCCTTTGATAATGACATACTTGAGTAATACATTTTATAATATTTTATGTCACAAAAGCCGTGGTATTTCATAATTTTTAGGATTTGGCTTGAGTAGCTTTTGATAAATAACCTTTTGTAGCTAAAAATTCATAACTTTGTAAAAATGTTGTAACTAAGACTTGAGGGTACCAAGCCATTTTAAAGATAAACTTGTATTGATAAGACATGACCATTACTTTTAGTACTAGTTTGTATTTGATAGATGTGACATAAAATTTATATCATAGTTATTTAAATTTATTAGAAAAGTATGGATATAATTAAATGACAATATCACAACTACAATGAATATGTTACATAATAAAAAGATTTTGCAATTGAGTTGATATGATTATGACATATAAAAATTATATTGACTAATTAGGTAGAGTTCCAACCAAGCGTGGATATTTAAACTATGCGAGACTCTACACCATACCACATCCAAACTTCTTTAGAAACCTATTAATTTTATGATTATTAATCATAATCTACCAAATATCCAAAGTCATGAAGTTGATCAATAATTATTGTATTTTTATGCCTACACATCATTATAATTTACCAAAATATATAACAATGTTTAGGTAGTTTGAATACCAAATTAACTCAATATTAAAATAATTGCTCATCCTCGAATAATAACTTCCCCTCCATAACAATTAATTTTTTAACATCTTTAAGAAACTTTATGATTATGTTTTAGTATCGTATAGTCTCAAAATAGTGGAACAACTTTAAGTAGACATATTAAAAATTGTGGTGGAGTTTGAATTCTACGACATTACTTGTGGGTCAATAGATGTGTTCAGTCATTAATATTATATATATATATATATGATTATTATATGATACATGCAAAAAATGTTCTTGGGTTATCTTTCAAGAAATGCTACCTTTTCGATAACTAGCCCATCAAGTTATCTTTTCTTCTATCTGAGATCTTTGATGTCCATGCTACCTTTTCGGTACACTATTTTATTTTGTTTATTTGTTCCTTCTTTTGGTCTTTTTCATCTTTATTTGTTTCTTAGGTTTTTTCTTCATTAGATGTCATGACTTTAATGAATATCATGACTTCTTTTTCCATATTGGCTTGTTCCTTTTCTTCATAACTCTCCAATGGTTATGATGCTGAGTACAACTGCAACTTTGTACTAAAACTTTTCTTTGTCATTTTCCTCATGTATCTCTAAAAGTTGTGGCACTATACACAACCACAGATTTGTCATTAAGGTTTTATATCCCTTTTCATTTTGTAATTCTGAAGTTAGGTATTGTGCACATCCACTATTTTGTTTTTATGTTTTTCTTTGCCCTTTTCATTTTTTAACTTCCAGGTTATGGTGATGTGCATAGCCACAATTTTATTAATAAGTTTCTATTGAACTAATTTATTCCGTATCACCAAAATAATGATATTTTGCACAACCATGACTTTGTTTTTAAAATTTTAGTATGTATTTTCATTCTGTAACACCAAAAACATGGTGTTGTGAACAACCATGACTTTATCTATAGTCTTTTGTTGGCAATTTTTTTTATATATCTCAAAAGTTATGGTATTATGTATAACTACAGCCTTTTCTTTGAGTGGATAATCCATGATTTCTATCTTATTCTTGTCTTTGTAAATTATTCATTTAGGTTCCTTGAAATTTCACCTTAAGATTTTTTTGAGGTAACTCCGTCAAGATATGTTTCGACATAATAGTTGTAATCTTCTTCTTTTTTGTTTTTTAACTCAAAATAATCCTTACTTTCCATAATTATCATCACCATCACTTTAAAAGTTCCATTGTTGTTTTTTCACTTCATCTCTTTCATATTCATCTGATTAGTAGTCTTATATAAGATCATTTCATTAATAATTAAATTTTTATTACATTGTAGTATGCAAGTGGATTGTCTATTCACCAACAACTCATTTAATTATCTTCTAGACTTTGTAAGTCATTTTAAAAATTGAACTTTACTTACTCTTCATAGACATAAATAGTGAACTTCCCTTTCTTGAAACAAATACTAAATAATTGTGAATGGTCATTAAGACTTACATATTAAAAATAGTAATGATGATTGTTGGCATTAAGACAAGTGTCTTAATGCCAAAAATGGTCGTTATAATATTAATAGTGAATAATTGTACTCCTTCGTACCAATATAATAAAATCTAATGGAAAAATAAAGATATTCACCATAACTAATATATCTTTAATTATCAAATTAATCTTTATATAATTTATAAATTTATAAAATTGACACGTAATCTCAAGTTGTATAATACTTTCTAAAATGTATATTATCCAGTAGTGCAAGGTATAGTAAAATATGTGAAGTTTTTTATTTTTCTAGGAAGTTTTCTTTGAATAATTTTATTATACTTTTTAAGATATATTTATGGTCACATATGTCATCTCCATCTTTTTTTTATAACTCATTATGTCTTTTATAAATGTTACGTAGTTCAATCTTTACGCTAGAATTTTACAAATAATATATTCACTTATAGCTTTGATAATATATTATAAAACTTTTTGAAGTGTTAGTCCAATTTTTCTTTTCAAACCATTGTGAAATAGAAAAATCATCGAAAATTTATCTTTTATTTCTCATTTATTCATTTTTTATCTTCACAGCTTCATGTAATATTTATTTGCTCCCATATTTCTTCATTTCCCTCGTCGTATGTTTGGGTGATATTTGGGCTTATACAACTTGTAGAGTCATAACTATGTAAGGTATAATGATATCATATCCTTCATCATTTGAGCTCTCTTTAGTAGAGGTCATGGCTTTTTGAAAATTTTCAGTCATAGCCATGACTTTTGAGAATGTTGAAGCACTATCAGCCATGGCATCATATCCCAAAAGCTTGTTGTTAATAGTACCTTATCAATAAAGATCCATAAGTGTATATGTGAATACAAGTAGTAATAAGAACTTTTATCAATATATCAATCACATCTTGATTATATCTACAATTCAATTATTAAACATTGTGATAACTCAATTCTAGTAAAATGAATATTTTGATTATATGATCAATCATAGATCCACATGTTTATTCAATTAATTTATGTATGTGTGTTCGAATTAGATCAAATTATTTTATATGTAGATAGAATACATGTTGGGATATAATGCTATTACTTCTTGCCCTAATGTTATATAAGGTGTTTATCATCTTTGAGGTCATCTCAGTGCTGGTCTCCTAAAAACTATTCCTTTTCACACATAACTAGTCAAAAAACAAATTATTTTTACTTATGAGTTATTCACAATCTCATTCCTTTTATATAACTCATTAATTGCTTTTGATGATTACTTCATAAGTATAATACTTGCATAATTAACATATGCTTCCCTTAAGTTTCATTGATATAAATCATAAGAGTGAAATAAATTCATAAGGATTATCACAACCATATGAGTTATACTAAAGGTGAAATCATTAGGTGAATATTCTATATAATATTCATTCCAATTAAGAACTAGTTCTTCTAAGACATGTATAATGGATTGGTATATAAAATTAATCATACTTTAAACTTCATAAGTATCATACACAAAATAATTAATATACCTAAATGTTTGGTTTTAACATATAGCTTTATCTCTCAACTCACAATTGTAAGCATTATTATTTCATTCTTATTGTATGTATGAGTGAGCCTTATAGTTTAATTATCACCATTCATCATAATAATCTCGTGGGGTCTTAATAATAGAAAAAATCATCCTTCAAGTTCTTTTTAATCATTCAACCATCATAATCCATAATATGCTAATAATCAAAACATATCCTTTAAAGTAAAATAATAATCACATCACATAAACTAAGTTACACGACCCCTAGACAACATGCTATTTTGATAGAAAATTTTGAACGTAATCTAGAAGGTTTAGTTTGAGACCATGCCCCCCAATTATATTGATTAGTATTATTTCTTATATCCCTTGTTTGCTAGTGAATCTCCTAGAGATTCCAAAATTCATACTTATGAATTGGTTGCTACATTATGACTTTGTTTATTTTGTTGATGAAGAAGAAGAAATAGAGATATCTAGAATTTGTCTCTCTTTATTTATTACACTCTAGCAATTTTTCATTTCTTTTAGTAGGAATTTGAGAATTTAGATGAAAGTTACAACTTTGGTCTTTATCACTTTTGTTTGAGATTACAACTCTAGAAAATGATTGTGACATGGGATCGTATTCTAATCTTTCTGTAAGACAAAGTCATGATACTATGCAATGACTATGACTTAAGTCTAATATCTTTTTAACCTTAAAGTCAAATATTATGAAGTGGTTGTAATTTCATGCATTTGCCTTTATTGTTCTTAATAAATTATCATGATGGTAGGACATGCAATGGCATTGTAAATAGCCACTCATTTCATATTATAGTCATGACACTTGGTAATGGTCATGATGGTAACATTGGCCTCTCTTCAACATTACATGGCTAAGATGCTAGTAAATGTTGGTGGCATTGAGAGGGCCTCTAGTGTGTATTCTATGGCCATGTAGATATTTCAAATGAGTCATACCATGTATTCATTAGCATGAATTTTAGGATGAGTCATTTCATGTCGACATGGCTCTGACAATGGGTAGTCTAGCATTGCCCATTGTGATGTATTTTGGTTGGATCGGGCCTTGTCCCTTGAAGGCTAGCCCGGTTCATTCTAGGCTAGCTTGGGTCAGGCCAAACTTGCCCGGTTCTTTCTAGGCTAATGGATTGTGCCATTCAGGTCAAAACTAGCCCAAATATGTCATCATGCTTGATCTTGTCATGTATCATGTCACATGCCAAATTGTTAGGCCTGATACGACTTGAGCCACATTACGAGCTGGCACATGACATGATTCTGAACAATATCATGTTATGCCAAGCACAACTAAGCCTCATCATGCTACCTATCATGGTGGGCCCACCATCCTAGTTGACATTTTTATGGCCATGACACTGAGAAATTATTGTGACACAAACTTTCTCTTTTATTTATGTGCACTAAACTCTAAACAAATTAATATTAGGTGTACTCAAAATATTCAATACCATTATGCCCCTAACTCACTCCACGTGAAAAAAATGCAATTCTTTTCCCCCATTCATCATGCTCCCCCCTTGTCCAATTCTCCCATTTTTTGTCTCCCCATCACCATTGCCCCCTTCCTATCTTACCCCTTCTCAATCTACCCCTTCCTATCTCTCCCCCTTTCCATCTACTTGTTCACAGTTGCCCCCTTCTCCATCTCCCCCTTAATTGTCTCTCCCTTCTTGTCTCCACCATTTTCCCCTAATAAACTCCATAGCCTCCATTCTCCTGAATTGGATACCAAAAAACATGATATTTTGATGCCAAGAATAACTTGTGGTATGTCAAAAAAATATGTACATGTGTTTATCTTCTCAGAATTAATATTGACATTTACATGTATATGAGTATTACAATTGATGTATGTAAATAAATGTGTATGCATACATTCTGCCATTATATATATATATATCCATATATACTTGTAATTATATCTATATACATGTATATGCTTATATATATATATATATATATATGTGTGTGTGTGTGTGTGTGTGTGTACACTACTCTAATATATATACACATGTATACACACTTCTATCACTACAAGAAAAGAATAATTAAAAAAGGAAAATAGAAATTCCCAATTCCATTTCAAAAATTTGGAATGAAATTTTAACAGATTAGAAATGGAAATGCTAAAACCAAAAAAAATTAGAGATGGAAAAATTTTTTGTCGCTAATTAGGGACAGATTTTTCATTAGTATTTTAAATACGTTGTTAATTACGACACAAATTGGAATGCAAATATTCTTGCATGGAATTTAGTGACGAAATCTTCTTTATCCATTTATTCTTAGAAATGGATTACGTATCTGTTTCTACATATAGTGACAAAAATAATTTCTGTTGATATTGAGAAACATGTCTATCTGTCGTCATATCGTTAAAATGAATTTAGTGAAGGACTGTTTTTCATTCATAAAATTTTATCGCTAATTTATGATAATTAATTTATCGAAGTACACTTCAAAACTTCAAATATTCTTAGGGTTTCAAAAAATTTTCGATTTGATTTTTAATTCATTTGAATCATTCGTTGATTGTCCATCATCCATATATTTATCAATGCACATTTAATCCATAATTCCGGTATGAAATTATGGTTTTTATTTTAGCTTGTATCTATTGTATTCGGGAATAGATATATTAGTGCATTTTAATGTAATGTTTAATTTTGTTTTCTTTTTTAACATTCATATTAGGTTATATCTTATTTTTTTTGTTGAATAATTATAATTATAATTGATAAATTATATATTCTACATTTTTTTCTCATTCTTGGATTTTTAAAAATTTTATGTAACTTAATTGAGGTATGATTTTTTTGTGTATTTTTTATTGACCTTTTATTGTGATCATTATAATTAATTTGTATTTTGTTTCCTTTTGAGGATTACGTGAAAATTAATATTTTTAAAAGAATAACTCATTATAATGGCGCAACCTTTATAATAAATAATTTATAATTATTATAACAAATACTAAATATTTTTTTGTAATAACAATAAAAATGGAAAAAAAATTATGATTATAACCAATTGGAATGGTGAAACATAATGAACAATTATAAAACTAAAAAAATAATTATAAGCTCATTTTAAAATTTATATAGTTGCTAGATCGATATTTTACTAAAGGTACAATAAAATAAATAACAATTTCTATTTTGATAAATGTCTAAGATATTGGAACAACCCGTTTTATCTGATTTTAATCCAAAAGTATCTTATAATGATTTTATTACAACTAAATTTTTAGATTTATGTATTGTCATAAAAATATTACATCTTTTTTAAAAAGATCTCTATCTATTTTTATATAATTCAAAAAAATTTTGTGTTATGTGTTATAGAAATGGAAAATATTATACGACATGATCGTCAATTGATGAATGTAAGAATAAAAATGAGTTTTTGACAGATGAATTTGTAGAGTGGGTTGAGGGGTTTATTGTCTTTGCTGAAAACAGTCTGAATTTATGGATGAAATAAAAATAAGATGTCTATGTAGTGCCCATAAATATCAAAATCTGAGTTTCAGACCTATTTTTTGTGCCACAACCACAAATATCATGATTTATTAATTCATTTCCCAATTTTATGCTTTATGTTCCGACTAAGTGAGGTAAAAAGGTACATATAGCTTGCATAACATCTTTGAATTAACCAAATAACCACTCACAAATAGCTACTTCGTATTATTTTTTACCCAAGAAGGGGGAGTAAGTACAACTGTACTAGCTTGAGACATGACCCAACTCAGGTCGACCACACAACCTCTTTGAAATCACAATCTTGGACCACATGGCCAAACAACGAAAAAATATATCATTTCTACTTTTGCAAGCATCAATTATATAATGTTGGTTTTACTTTTATCTATAGTCATCTTACACAATTAGACAGAGAGTGAAAGAGAGAGAGATATAGAGAGAGAGAATGTTGATAATGGGCCTTAGCCTCTTAGTTTGATGGACTTGGGCTTACATCACTTATGGCTATAGTATGCTTACATAATGGACATTAACTCATTGGGCCCTCTGCTCGTCCAATAAATGAAAGCGTGTCAAGTTAAATGTTTTTAATAAAGTGGCTTTTGGTTCCTACTATTTTGTTTATTGTGAATATATAAGCATTGTTTTTATCAAATCTTTTTTTATGAAAATATCATTTTTAATATTTGTTGCTAGTATGCTTGCTCTATCTCTCTCCCATGTATCTCCTCTTCTTCTTCTCATGATTTTCTCTTCATTTTTAACTCTTCTCTTCTATGATCCTTGTTGTATCAACGAATATTGATCTAAATACAATAATTGGTAGCCTTGTATTAATATGAGATAAAGTTATTTTGAAATAATTATTCAAAATCATTTCTAGATTAAATGATTTTCAAGTTCCTATTTTGATCTAAACATATATTTATAGATATATTAGATCTAGTGTAGATCTATTTAGATCCCGAGGTTTTGTGTTAAATAAATAGCAATTTTTACAAGATTCCCAAATTTTTTACTCAAATTTCTTAAAGAATTTTAAATAGAATGACAACTAAATATCCGAGTTCATCAAGCTCGGGGTCTAGTCTATCCTTATACCCCTATTTAATGGTGAAAACTTTGATTACTAGTTTGTTAAAATGAAAAAATTATTTAGATCACAAGATATATGGGAACTTGTAGATTCTAGTTACACAAAACAAAAACTTTTCTTCTCTAGAAGAAATAGAGGTGTTAAAGGAATGATAATTAAGAAAATTTAATGCCAAGACTTAACTATTCATCCAACAGGGTGTAAGTAATTATTTTTCTCTGATTGTTGGGCTTTACTCAAGCCAAAGAGGCTTGTGATCTTCTTAATAAAAAGTTCCAAGGAAAAAAAATTCTAATGAGTTTTTCTTCATTCATTAAAAAAAAATTTTGAGAAACTAAGGATGAATAACTCAGATTCTTTCACTGAGTTCTCGACTCAGTTTCTGGACGTGGTTAATCAGTTAAAAATATATAGTGAAATCATTATAGAAACTCAATTAGTTGAAAAATTACTTATATGCATGCCTGACAAATTCGACCATATTATGGCACTAATAAAAAAAAAACAAAGGACTTGTCAAACTTTACAACACAACAAGTCCTCAGTACTCTAAAATATTATGAAAGTTGATTACTCAAAAGGTTAGAATCAACTACTGAATCATCCATGCAATCAAGATGAGAGACACAAAATGTGAAGAGGAGAAATAGAAGTGTAGTAGAAATGGCCAAAACACTCTCAAGTTTAAAACAAATGTCTAAATATTATTGTGTAGAAGCTGTAAATACAATAGTTTATCTACTCAATAGATGTCTCACTAGGGCATTAAAGTATCTCACTCCATTACAGGCTTAGAATGGGAGGAAACCTAATGTAAAATATTTAAATGTATTTGGGAGTGTTTGTAACTCTCACATACCGAAACCTACTAGAATAAAGTTAGACTCCAAGAGTCTACAATATATTTTAGTTGGATATAGTTTGCAATCCAAGGGTTACAGACTGTATTCGCTAGAAACAAAAATGTTTATGTTGAGAAGAGATGTAGTCATTGTTGAGAGTGCTAAATGGGAACTTAATATGCAAAATTCTGGTTTGTAAAATATTGTCATACAAGACTGGAATTTAGAATCTTGAGCAAATGATAACGTAGAAAGCAAGCCAAGGTATGTTTCGAGTTCTCATTCTGAGTTTGATTCAGACATAAAAGAATATGATAAGATTATTACACTTATCAAGTATAAGTCATTAAATAAAATATACTAATGATACAACTACTCCTCGGTTGAGTTCCTCAACTATGAAGAGGTAGTAAAACATCAAGTATGGGTTGATGCTATGAACACAGAAATGTCTATCATAGAAAAAAATCACACTTAGACATTAGTATACTTACCCCAAAATAAACATAGTATTGAAATTAAGTGGCTATATAAGATTAAAAATCAAATGAACACCAATCAATCCTTATATATGTCAGATTAGTGGCAAAGGGTTATTCTCAAAAGGCCGACACATATTATTTCAAAACATTTGCTCTTATAGTAAGGTTAGAAACTACGAGATTATTAAAAGTCTTAGCTTGATAAAATGGTTGGACTTTGTTTCAACTAAACATAAAAATCTACCTTTTTGAATAGTAATCTGAAGGGCGAGATTTATGTAGAACAACCCTTTGGGGTTGTAAAACAAGGGGCTAAGCATTGTGTTTATAAATTAAACAAGGCTCTTTATGGGTTGAAACAAGCTTCCCATGCTTGATATCAACAAATAAACTCATACTTGTTGAATTAAGTATTCAAACAAAATATGAGTGAGTCATTACTCTATATTAAAAAAGATAAAAATTCTGGAATATTGTTTATGTCAATCTATGTAGATGATATAATTTTTATAAGTAATAAATCTGAATAGGTAGACACCTCTAGACATGACATGTAAGATAAATATGAAATGTCAGATTTATAATCCCTAAACCACTTCTTGGGACTTGAAACCTTTCAAGACTCATGTGGTATATCAATATTCCAAACAAGATATATTCAGTCAATACTAAAAAATTATGGCATGAATGACTGTAAACCAGTTTCTATACCACTAATTATAAACCAAGTTAATTTCTGCCTGAGGCAAAACAATTGATAGTAAATCATACAGAAATCAAATTGGTAGTCTATTGTATGCATCTGCCAAATGACCTGATATAGTGTATGTAATACACCTTTTATCTAGATTTATGCATGCACCTAACCATATACATCTAATTGCTGCTAAATGAGACTTAAGGTATCTTAAAGGGACCTTAGACTTAGGTCTAAAGCATTCGAGAATTATACACACAAAAATAACTGGTTATTATGATTGTGTCTGGGGGAATGTCGAGAAGACAATCGAAGTACTTCTGGATACATCTTTACTCTAGAAATTATGGCTGTATCTTGGTCATAAAAAAATCAATTTACAATCGCACTTTCCATGACTGAAGCAAAATATGTTTCTGCTTCGGTAGCAACATCATATGCTTTATGGATGAGAAAATTGTTGACTGATTTGGATGAACCTCTAAAAGTACTGACTGATATATTATGTGATAATCAGTCAACTATATCCAAATCTAGTGATGCTTTAATGCATAGCAGAACAAAACACATATGGTTTAAATATCATTTTATTAAAGATGTAATTGAGACTAATGAAATAAAGTTGATTTTGTAGGCTCTAGAGCAACTTTCTAATATCTTCACCAAGTCACTGCTCAAAGAAAAATTAGTCTACCTAAGAGAAAAACTAGGACTTGAATCAATTACATCAATTGGGGGAGAATATTTAAAATGGGTCTCAGCCTCTCATTGGGATCTCCTTATTGTTCTTCTCATGATTTTCTCTTCATCTTTAACTCTTCTCTTTAGTGATCCTTGTTGTATCAATGAACATCAATCTAAATACAACAAAAAGTGTGTGTCTGTGTGTGTGTGTTCACGTGCGTATGCGCGCGTGTGTGTTTAAGTGTTGAGATAAAAAAAAGGATGAAGATTGATGAGAGTGCAGATCTTTCCATAAGGGGCATCCATAGCTAGTAGTGTTTCATCCTTCTATTTGGGGTGATTACTTTCTTATGAATGCCGTTATTGATTAGGTAATTTTTTGTAGGCATGTGCATGTTTACAACAAAGATACTAGCCTTTCTTCCTTTCAAATCCGTAACCTTCTGTTTCCTTACATTATCTATTTGTGCATCAAATTTCATATTCAGAACAGATGGTAAAAGTTTGGTGTGAGGAAGCTGACGTCCAGAAAGAAGTGGTTAGAAGAATGCTCATAGTGGGTTGTGAAGAGCCTGCAAAAAAATTAAGATTGATAGATGATATACAAAGATTAGGAATTGGCTATCATTACCAAGAAGAATGTGAACTGGAATTTCAAAAAATTCAGAAGGCTAAAACAATTGATGATAGTGATAATCTCCATGTTGCTTTCCTCTAGTTTCGCTTGTTGAGACTCCATTGCTATCATTTTTCCAACAATAAATTAATGACAAGAAGAAGATGGCCAATGAGTTCTTTATGTTTATTTTTGAGATTAGATGCTTGAGGGCTATAGTGATTATATTTTTCGTGTTTCTTAATAACCATACGTGTTCAGAAAGTTCAAAGATGAGAATGATCACTTTAAAGAAGATTTGGTGCATGATACGGCTACCATGCTAAGTCTGTATGAAGCTTCATATTTCAGCGCTCATGAAGATAGCATATTGGATGAAGCCCAGAGATTCACTAAAACTCACCTTTCCATCGTAGATCAATTGGAATCTCTTTATTCGAATGAAGCTGCTCATGCTTTGAGGTGGCCTCTGCGCAAAAACGTACTAATTATGGAGGCTATAGATTACTCATTCAGGTACGTGCATAAGAAGCACATCAAGAAGTGTCTAAGTTGGCAAAGTTGGAATTTAATATCAAACATAAGTTGCACTAGAAAGAACTAAATATCTTCACTAAGTAAGAAATTAATTTAGTTTGATTCTTCATTTATGCTCAAAGTTAAAAGTTTATTTTATGTTTTTATTTGAAATCTATAATCATTAAATTTATCATAATTAAAATGTTGATTTTGAAATACTAATTTTAATTTTTATATTACAAAATATTTGTAATATTATTTAAAAATGTTCAAAATTTAATTTTATTCTGAATATATATTTTGTACTTTAATTTTAACAATTATATTAAACATATTTTTAATTCTAAATTTTTGAAAAATAAAAAAAATATGCAATTAATTAGAAATCAATTTTTTTTAATATGATAATATTAACATAGGTAGGGATTTAACTTGGGCAAGATGGATTAGATTGAGAGTCAACCTAAACCTAATGCAATTTGATAATATGAAACTCAAATTGAGATCAATTTGTTTGATTTGGGTTTTGTAGGTTGGGTTGGGCCGAGTTAGGTTGAGCCGAACTGTATCAATTATAACAACAAAAATTTTAATAAAAATAATCAAAATTAAATAATCAAAATTAAATATCAAAATTAAATAATCAAAATTTAAAATATATATATATATATATATATATATCTCTATTCATTTTTAAATTTTATTTTTTATGAAAACTCAAATTTTTTTAACTTAAAATAAAACATACATAGAAAAAACATGCAATTTTATATTTAGTTTATAAGTGTCACATCTTATATAATATCTATAACAAGAAATTATGTTAAATATTAAGTAATAATATAACAATATGGATTTGGAATTTGAAAAAACTAAGTCATTTTTATTATGGGAGCACATTAAAAAAAGTATTCATATATTCAAATTGTTATGTTTATAAATAGGACTAAATTAACACCCTAAGTGGGGTAAGTCTCATTGGGGGTCAACTAGAAGTAGAACCCAACCAAAATTCTACTCGTGTTGCATATTGGATTCTATTTACTTAAGTATATCTGGCCCACTTACAACTCTAATCATCAGGATTACAGGGTGGGAGTAGGGGTATCCTTATTCTTTCACTTAGAGGAGTTGCGATGACTATTTTATGTCATTGCTAGAGAAATATGTATGTTTTTATAAGAAAATAAATAAGGATACAAACGTCCAAACCTAAAAAATTAATTATTTTAGTTTGATTTTTACATGTTCAGGACTTGTGATGATTATTGAAGATATAAAAGTCCCAACTATTCACATTCTAATACAATGATCTTATCATGTTTTGTACTTTATTTGTATTGGATTTTTTGTAATGAAATTCTATGTTATGAATTAATTTAAGGTGGTGGATTGAGTTGGGTGTGATAACAAAGTTCCCCTTTGGAAGAGATAGGCTGTCGGAGTGCTACTTTTGGGCACAAGAAGCCTTCCATGACCCCAAATTTGTTTTTGCAAGAAGAATGTTAACCAATGTGACTATTCTTCTATCTGTTTTTGTTGATTTGTATGATGCCTATGGCACAATTGATGAGCTTGAATAATTTACAAGAGCAGTTGAGAGGTATTTTTTTACCCTCCCTCAAATTAATTGATTGCATATTTGCACATAACAAAAAGATGATAAAACATAACTTGCATTGCTTCTTGGTATAATAACTTTAAGGTGGGATATGACTGTGGAAGATGAACTTCCAAATTACATTAAGTTATGCTTTCAAGCAATGGTGACCATCTTTGATAAAATTGAACAATAAACCACTAAACTCTAACTTTTTTTATAGTATTTATGGTTTTTGTGTGTATCACTAAGCTCTAACTTTTTTTACATCCACTACATCCATGGTTTTGATTCCTATTTATCTATTTGCACATGAAGTAACAATCTACTCACTTTAGTTATTTAATTAAGGTAATATTTTCTTTGTGATTAATGTATTGATAGATGAAGGTACAAATTAGAGCATTTATCACAGAAGGAAGATGGGTGAATTCAAATTATGTGCCAACCATTGAAGAATACTTGCCAATAGCAAAAATTAGCTTTGGTTATTTTTTTGGAATATCCATACTTTTATGTGCCATAGGTGAAATTTCTACTAAGGAAGTTTTCAAATGGTTTTTTGCTGAACCCAATAAAATTTATCAATGCTATATCAATTATCTCAAGGCTTTTGGATGATATCAAATCTAATGAGGTAATCAATTTTTTTTTTCTTTTGGTTATGATTTTTGATTACGATCAAGTGTAGTTTGAACTCTTGAAATCACACTAGCCTAGATTTTATGATTATATTCAATGTTGAATAATCAATTTATGAAACTCACCACTTGATGTAGTGAATGAATGAGCTGAAAACTCATCTAATTTGGCTCACTTGAAATAAAACCCACCTTTATAGTTTTAGTTAGAGTCAAACCTAACGAGTTAGCTTTAGGCGCATATTGGGTTGAGCCAGACATACCAAATTATCTTTAGGTGCATTGAATCGAGTCGAATTTGGCATCTTAGTTGACTATATTGGTCATGCAAGATGAGACTTGTCTAGGTAAATGGGTTGATAGAGTCATTTGTGCAAGACATGTGTGGATAGATGCCACTTTATCCCACCAAATTACATATCATTGTCGATATTATTTATTTCTCATTCACTAGTAAAAAGAGATTTCGAAACAATCAAGCTTTATTTTTTTTCTAAAAAAAAATTGGCTAGGGATCAGAATGACCTTGATATTTCATTAAGCTTTATTTTTTAAAAATTACAAATTATTAGAAATCATATTTATTGGTATCAAATCAACAAGTATATTTTCTACAATAAAAATTACAAGAAAAATTTGTAAACTTAAATCACAAATTTTTATTTAAGATGAAAATTTGATCAGGAATAAATCTTTTATTTTCATTTTTTTTTGCTAATTTCAAAATATTTTAAATATTTAAAATTAATATTTTGATTTTATTTTCTTAGGAGTTAATTTTTTAATTTCAATATGCAGTTGGAGCAAAAAAGGGCGCATGTGGCTTCTGTTATTCAGTGCTAGATGAATCATCATGGTGTGTCGCAACTAGAGGCATTTTATCAATTGAAGAACATAATGGATAACTTATGGAAAGATATAAATGAAGAACTTCTTCTGTGACACGGAAGTTGTTTACAAAGATATTGATTACTATACCACTTTCAAAAATATCATGAAAGATATTCTCTCCTCACTATTCCTTTTTCCCATTAATGTTTAAAAACCTATGTTTATAAATTTTAAATTATCCAATAAAATGTGTTATGTTGCATCATCATTGTATAATGAACTCGTTATTTTTTTTAACCCCTCCAACCAATCCCCTACTATCCCTTGGTCTACATCTAAGGCCCTTAGGGCCATAGGGTCATAGTAGGTAAGGTCGTGTCCAAGCAGTATAAATAGAATGTTCATTAAAGACACACTCGGGCATGTATCCATTATTCCTATGGATCAAACTCGTGTCCTCTAGGGTTTAGTAATTTTATTTTTTTGTCAATCAGATTATCATACTATTAGTAATGGACCTTTTATTGATTTTTGTGTAACTCAGTTTTTTTTTTGAATATATTCTTCCATTGGGCATGACTAAGTGATTAGGAGAAATAAAAATCATATCCTCTCATTGTCTTTACTTAGTTTAAATTGTTCTTATAAAAAATTAGCATTTTATGATGCAACAAATATATATAATCAACATTTCAAATATTATATTTTTCTATCACTTAATTTATATTTTATTAAAATCATGATCAATCATTTAAAATAACAAAGTTAAAAATTAAAACATAATAATTTTTAAATTAAGTTTAAATATAATTGAGTTTTTGGGCAGGGTTCCTCGCCTTCATACTAATATATGGTTGAGGATTTGAGAGCTAAGCCGCCACCTATAGTAATTAGCATTAAGTCTTCCATCCCTTGTTTTCTTGTTAAATCTACAGGTGTCAACCGGGCCGGGCTGGCACGGCCCGACACGAGGCACTACACGGTTCAGCCATGCCTGGGCCGGCCCGGCACGGAAAAAATCCGTGCCCGGGTGAGGCGCGTGCCATGCCGTGCCGTGCCGTGCCTGACCCGGCACGGTTCGGCACGCGGCACGGGTCAGTCCCGTGCCGGGTGTCCCGTGAGCCCGACCTCCGGAAGCCCCAAAACGCATAAAAAGACCGCGGGTCGGGTCTGATTCGACCCGACCCGCGGTCTTCCCGTATCCCGAACCGCTCGGGCAGGCATGCCCGAGAGGGCCAGGCAAGGCACGGCACGGCCCGCCGTGCCTACGGGCCGTGCCGGGCTCGACAATTTTTAAACCGTGCCGGGCCGGGCACGGCACGCTACAGGAACCGTGCCGTGCCAGGCCCGGCACGGTAGCACGAACGTGCCCAAAAAAAACGGGTCAGGCCGTGCCGGGCCGACCCGTTTGACACCTCTTGTTAAATCCCTAGAATGTGTTATATAATATTTGCTCAGGAATTAAGACAAAGAGAACCTTATTTTGGTGATGATTCAATTGATGTAAGGTTTGAAAAGGATTTTGCAAAATTAGATCTAAAGATTTGTTAGTATATAACTTATCATTCTTTGTTCTAAACATTTACGTACAATATTATATATGTATGATTTTATCCTTTATCATTTTAGAGGTACATTTCTTTTTATCAAATATATGTTACAAATTAATGAATGATCTTACAAAAGGACTATTATGAAGTTTAAAGACATATCTCATACATTAATAAATGTATACAAATTTCATACTTTGAAATATGGTTCAAATAGAACTATAATAAATAGTAGTGTTTTCATCAAGGCGCTTAACTATACTACATCCACTACTAATTTTCATGGCCGACTAATTGAAATTTTACACGTAGAGTATCCTTCTTTACCAATTAAGAGGACAATTCTATATATGTATGAATGGCTTGATTATATTCCAAATATGAGTACTAGAATTTTTCATCAATACAACATTGTTCATGTACACCATAATAAATATTATTATAAGTACGAGCTATTTATTCTTGTGGTACAAGTCAAATAAAGTGTACTACACTAATTATCCAACCACAAAAGAAATTCATGTCACTAATGGGTAATATATAAAATAAAACCTAGATCAGCTATTGAAATTGTTAAAAAGGATGTTATGGTCACTTCATCACATGTATCATCATTTCAAAAGAATAATATGTAACTTTATTCAATCATTCATGTGGTAGATTATGAGCTTTAAACTTTACTTGGTGAAGGTGAAAATGATTTGAATATTGATAATAGAAATTTTAAAAAAAAATAATGAGGAATTAATTACAGAATTAGATGATAATGAATATGTAGATAGAGATGATTTCTTAAAATTTTCTGATGATAACTAGAAATTCAATGGCTGCCTTGTTATTTTCTCATTCTCATATTGTATTTGTTAAAATGTGGATGTAAAATTAAAGTATTTTAATTGTTTTTCTAATGTCAAAGTGTTTATAATTATTTTTTTATTATGATATTTTTATAATGTGTTTTTATTGCCTCTGTATATTCTGATGTTTATGTAACTTAATTTATATATGAGAGCTACTCATTCAAGTAGCTTAGGATCTCAATGTGTGATGAGGGGCAAAAGGAAGTGAACTAATAGTTCATGGTGGAGAAAATCTATATGTATTTAGTAATGACAACACTACAAATATCTTTCTACATTTTTCTACATATACGGAGGAAACTTTGGTATCACCTCATCATGACATATTCGTATTTACTATCATAGATATTTCATCTTCATCTCATTTTTTACCAGAAGATAATAATAGTTTCAGCACACCTATCTTAGGAGGCCCATGCATTGGTACTACAACAGCAGCACCAGCAGGATATCTCTAATTTGCTTGTCAAGTTATAAAAAAATTTTATTCACCCACAATTGATAATAAATAGTATGTAGCTTTCTTAAATTTACTATATGCATTCATTTTTATTTTTAATTATTTTCATTTCAATTAAATATAAAATAATATGTTAATGAAATTATAAGTGTATTATAATTTTTGAATTTTGGTATTTAACAATAATAACAACGTATGATATTGCTACTTATCGAATATTGTCATTTAGAATTAAAATAAACTTTTTGTTACAATGTTTTGGATAATATATATAAATGAAATAAAGTTCAACTTAGTAGTGGTAAAAATGTGTATTTTGTTTATATATATATATGTACGTGATAATTTTATAATACTTACAAGTTTTATTCCTTCTGCATCTCATATAATAGAGAATATATTTATGGAGAAACTAGTTGTTGATAGTATAAAGTGGGGCAAAGTACCTCCAACTATAAAAAAATTCTATTGAGAAGAATTTGAGGTATATTTTTCATACATTTACTAGATTTTCAATTTTGTTTAATATGATTTTCTCTTAAAATAAATGTATTGCATGTATTATTATTTTATTAGGTTTTTTTTTAGAAAAAAGTACAAAAAGAATAAAACATTAGTGGTCTCGGTGAAGGATATATGTAAATATGTGGCAAGTGTGAGATACAATGACAAACTTGCAAATTGAGAAAAAATTATGGTAAAGATGCAAAACCTAATAGTATCTCTCTTAGTATTTAGATAAAGTGATAGAAATACTAAAATAGTGAGGAGCTTAATGCCTTATCCTAGGTGGTCTCGCACAATCATCGATCAGAGAAAGCATGTGAATGATCAAAACATTCAAAATATATTGGAAGTTTAAAGGCGATTTACCAACATTAAGTAGAATTGGTAATATTATCTTTTATTTTTTGTTATTATTTAAATTTTTAGAATCTAATGCATAGTATATGTGTGATAATGAAAGATGTACCTTAATATTAACTAATATTTATTTTTAGAAGGCTATGCTGGGATGTCCACCAAAACCATTTTAAGTATTGAAGCGAATGCACAAAAAAAGTGATGAGTCATTTGTGGACAAATACTTAAATGATAAAACTATGAGTTTCTCATTTTATACTAGTAGTTTCATTTGAAAATTACAAATAATAAAAGAAAAAAATTTTAAAAATTTGATTATTTGGTAGTAACTATAAATAAAATGCAAACTCAAGTATATTTCTTTACTATAACTGATGATTTATTATTTATGGACTCATTAAATATAATGACTAACTTCAATTTTATATTATTTTTTAGTTGTAAGAGGACAGTTTTTTGTGCTGGTATAAAATTTCTTTTAATATATTAATTGATGGGTTATGTTATCTTTTAATAATCATAGAAAGTTATGGAAAAGATGGTTGCAATTTCTTTACAGTTGGCATATTCTTCTGTACAGGCACAAGAGGTTGATATTACACATATTTACTTTCAGTTTATCAGAGTGGAGCCGAAAAAATAGTGAGTATATGGTTTGGTACCAATGAATTTACATTTTATCCAGATTCTATTTAGAAATTTTCAACATCATCTTCTAATTACAATAATATGTTTGAAGAGAAGTTGTGCAAGGAGATGTAGGAAATTCAAGATACATTGCGAAGGAGAAATCAAGAATTGCAACAAAAGATTGAAAAAATACAAAAGAAAATTTAAAAATAATAATAAAAAAAGAGAAGATGAAATACAACAGAAGATTTTGAAGATATATTAATGAATAATATGTGGATGTACTTATTTAGTTTGTCATATAGTTTCTATATGTAATTATATATTATATATAGTATATAAAAACTACACAAATAGAACTTGTTCATGTTGCAGACAATAGAAATAGAATTTTCCATTTCTAAATAAAAATGAATAACACATTTCATTGATATTTTATCGATCATTTAGAAATGGATAATACGTTTCTAATTTTTATGTCGTAAAATTAGCATTTGAATCCAATATCCCTTTGCCGTCACAATATTTAGTGACTGATTTTTTCTATCACTATTTATAAAAATGTCATTGCATAATCCATTTCTAAATTTTAGAGAGAAGCATTATAGATATTGATTCTTTCCATTTCTAAATCCATCACTATGGTTAAATAGCGATGAAATTAGAAACGATATAAGTCATTTCTGATATTGTCTTTTCTTGTAGTATATACATTTATGTGTGTGTGTGTGTATCACTACAACAAAATAATGAAAAAAAATGGAAAAAGAGATGTTCATTTCCATTTCTAAAGTTACAAATGGAATAGAAACAGATTAGAAATAAAAAGAAAACATAGTTATAAAATTTAGAAATAGAATAATAAGACGTTGCTATTTCAAGTCATGAGTTATTTGAGAAAAAATAGAAATGGAATTAAAAACATAATTAGAAACGAAATTAGAGATGAAAATTAAAATGGTTTAACTTTCCATCACTAGTTTTATGCAGGGATATTTGCGGGTAATGTTGCATGGCATTTAACAATAGAAAAATCCATTTCTAGATATATTTATTAGTAAAAGTAATAACTTCTCTAAAAATTGAAATACAATTTCATTCCATTACATTTGGTTTAGAAATAGATAGGAGAACCATTTTAGAATTTGGCAATAGAATTCAATTTCATCATAAAATTTGAAATCAAAAATTATTCAATCGCTATATCACATTAATGAATGTTTTTTGAAGAATCTGAACAATATTACATCCATTTGATAGTTAGAATAGGTGTTGGGAAAATTAAGCAGCAACCTTCTCCACTCATGATCCATATCAACGTTGTCCTCCTCCATCATTGTGGTCATCAGCATGTTCATCACTCATCATGTTATGCAATATTTATTTGTTACTTACATTCATTTGGCATCATTGTCAGGGTGTCTTAGTTTGGCAGTATGTTTATATTTCATTGCCTTCCAACTACTCACACATTGTACAATATAATCTTATTAATTATATTGTACCCGAATATTCTTAGTACAAGCAACTTCTTACATTAATTTTTTTCGCACGTACTAAATTTCATACAACAAATAATGCCCAAAAATGATATTTTGAACTAGAATTAATTTTCTAGAATATGAAATCCTAGAATATGGTAATTCAAAATAATAATGTAAATCTGGGATTTTATGAAAGCATACTCTGAAACTTATTATGCATTATTCTTTAAGTTAATTGTTTAGTTCGTCATTTTTAATTGGCTAAAAAATCAATCAATTTTAGTGTATTCAATTATTAGAAAAAAAGAAGAAGATATAACTAACAATTATATATTCAAACACATCAACACAATAGCACACATTACAACATCAACAATTGAAGTGAGCAAATGTAATTCAACAATACATTGCAATAACAATTCAATAGCACACTGCAAGAGCAATTCAATATTACAATTTAGTAGTAGGTCAATAACTCATTGCAATTAAAAGCAGCATACAACATCAACAACACATAGCTCATCTCAGTTACAGGCCATTTTATTTCTTCGTAAAAAAACCTCACCACACAAATATGTTGTTTTGATAGTAACATTCCCTCCATTCAAGGGGCACTACATATGTCTCTTTTAGAAAAATTACAATGTCTAATTTTTCTTATTAATTTTTTTTTTAATTTAGAACGTTAGATTTTATTTCATACTTTATGTGCTTCATGCTCTACAACTACAAAAAAAATCAAAAATAAGAAACTAAAATAAAAGTTATAAGATTTAAAGAAATACTTATATATTTCAATATAAAAGTTAAAATAATAATTATTCCACCACATGACTCAATTCACCAAAACTAATCGCATGGAAAGTTCAATGAAAATTGGCACCCATGTTATGTTTTACAACACTCTTTTTTTTTTCTTTTGATTACAAACAACTAGATTAAAATCAAGCTCTTTAATTTTTACACAAGGGGAGGAATTTTGTAGTCACATGGGACATGACCCATGCATTTTTTTTTGTTTTTTAAAATTTTAAGGAGACATATTCTAATATAATAAATATCCATAATGAGTTTTAAAATAAGGTTTTGCCAATTGTTATGTTGAGTCTACATGGATTTGGGCCAGATCATGTTATTTTATCTTTGGTTTAAATTTTTTTTGGTTTTGTTTTGTTTTAGTTTTTAATGTTAATTTAAATTTTAAATAAGTATGGGTGGTCTCATTTAATGTTAATTTTTTTTTATTATATAACTTGATTTGAAAATAAGCAAAATAATACATACTAAGACATGCTAAAATGAAAAAGAAAAAAATAGGACCACATGTAAATAAAAAAATTCAAAAGACATGTAGATTATGGTTCTTTGGGATTTCTTTTTGTGCATGTGGGTGTTGCCTTTTGTCTAGTTTATATATTGTAACTATAAAAAAAGATAAATTATGTATCATTTTTGAGCTTTATTTATTTGGTAAGATTCTAAAATATAATTGAGAAGGAGCATTAACTTATCATCTCTTATGTTGGAGGACTTGCATAGGAAGAACAATGATTCATATGGTGTTCGTGTGGTGTTTGTGCAAGGTTTGTGTGGTGGATGTGATGTGTTCATACAGTGTTCATAAAAAAAAAAGTCATGTTATGTTCATGTTGTACTCATGGTGCTCTAAAACCTTTAGAAGAAAACCAAAGAAATTAAACATCACAAAAGGTATTTTCAATTATATTAACCATTTAAATTTTAAATTATGTTATTGCCTTTGAAATATTTTATATTTTGTGTTTAATTATGTGAATGTTTTATCATTTTGGAAGAAATTTATTTGTTTTCAATTGTGTATGCTTGTGGTGGTAATTTATAGTTTAATATATATTTTTTTTTTATTTTTTGGATAATATACATACATATATACACACATATATATTTATATATATTTATATTTATATTTATATTTATATTTATATTTATATTTATATTTATATTTATATTTATATTTATATATTTATGTATTTTGGTAAAAATATTTGCAAACCCAAAAAGTTATTTGAAAATCACTACATATTTTTGGATAAATTTTTTAATAGTGAAAATTAAAATATTTTAGAAGATATATGCTAAATTAATTAACATTGTTAAATTGGGAAAAAGTTTCTACATCATTCTTTTTTTTTGGGTTGAATCTCAGTCGATCCCCAACAAATGATATTGAAGGTTCATTTTCTTGGAGTTTTTATTTTGAGTGATTAAATTATTTTATTTAGGATGAATGATTAAAATAATTCATTCAGAATGATTAGGTTAGAACTACCAACTTTTTATCTTGGGAAAGAATATATATCTTTTATAGTTAAGTGACTTACTTGAAGTGACTCACTGTGATCTAAAGCCAAAAAATATGAATGAAGTCAAATAAAAAAATACACTACAATGCAGCCACCTTCCATGTCATTCTCACTATGAACCATGACTAATTTGTGATATTTTCATAAGGATAATAGAGATTAATCAAGATGAACGATGAAAGGATATTGATAATAATGAACATCAAGGATGTTTATCTGGATACAAACATAGAATACCAATTGCTTCTCAAGGATGTCAAATATATCTAGAGTATTAGAATGAACCTACTATCCATAAAAATTTTGGATAGTACTAGTCATGTGAGGAAATTAGGGAAAGAGCAATGGGTAAATTCTTTTTATATTACTCAAGCTAGGTTTAGCTAGGATCATGTAAATATTTAGCAAAAAATTACAAGCACTGACTACGGGCTTCATAGACTCTGATATGTTTGTGTGAATGATCAGCTTTTCGTAGGAAAATAGTTTATACTTATTATCCAAAAGTTGCCTAATAATAGTCGTATTATTGGTATGATTATGGAAAGCCATACAATTATGATGCTTATATCCCCTTCTTCGAGGAGATCAAGGATGGTCAAGTTAGATTCCTTAGATGTTTGTTCCAAGATAATCATGAATCTCGAATGAATCCCTAATGTTATTACTTTTACTCCAAGCATTCCCAGAGATCTCACTAATTAATTATGGGTTGCAAGTTAAAGTTAATACTTTAAATTTGTCCACTCTCCAAGATCAATTAGATCAAGGAGAGGTAATAGCTCGGAGATAAGTATCGATGTCTTGGGTTTTTTTTAATTTCTTTAAATTCCTATACATTTTTTTCTCGTATGAGAACAGATAACTATTTTTCTAGTCTATGAAGAAAATAAATTTTCTATGACTTTGATTGTTTCAATTTAAACCAAGAATGTCTTGATCTTCCAAAATAGGATAGAGATATAAATTATTGGCTTTGCCCATGTTTTGGTAGACTGGATAATTTAATTTTTGGTTTATGTTTTTTTTTGTTTGATTTTGGTTTTTATGTTAATTTGAATTTTAAATGTGAGTATGAGTGCTCTCTTTTAATGGGGTATAATTAATATTTAAAACAATATGATATCTTTTTTTATATATCATAATTTGAAATCAAACAACATAACACACACTAGACATGCTAAAATGAAAAATGAGAAAGGAATCACATGTGAATAAATAAATTAGAAAGACAAGTGGATTGTGATCTTTTAGAAAATTTTTTCTACATGTGAGTTTTTCCATTTGCTGGGTTTCTCTTATGTAACTCAAAAAAGATAAGTTATGTGTCATTTTTTAGGTTTCTTTTTTTAGTAAGATTCTATAATGTAATTGAGAGATAGTGTTTACTTCCCATCTCTTATGTTCAATGACTTATAGAGCAAGAATTGAGATTTGTGTGGTTTTCATGTGGTGTTCATGTGGGAATTACATAGTGGACATGCAATATTTGTGTAGGATTTGTATTGTGCTCATGGTGAACATTAGAAAAATTTAACATCATAATAGGTATTTTCAATTATATTAAATATTTAAATATTAAATTATATTTTAAACTTTGAAAAAAATTAAATTGTATGTTTAATTGTGTGAATATTTTGATATCTTGGAGGCAAAATATTTGTTTGTAATTGTGTGTGCTTGTGATGGCAATTTATAGTCTTATATATATATTCATAAATTTGGGCATATTCATTTATGCATATATATATATATTTACAAAGAGAGAGAGAGAGAGAGAGATATATATATATATATATATATATATATATATATTAATACCATCATATATATATATATTTACATATATATACCATCTTATACATATATGCATATATATTTATATTTATATTTATATTTATATTTATATATATACCATAATATATATATTTACACAAACACACACACACACATAGAGATATATATATATGTTTTGAATTTGTTTAGAAACCAGTTCACATATTTTTTTTCATGCCACAAACACATGTCCCGATCTATTAGTTCGTGTTCCATCGGAAATAGCTACATCACGTCATTTTTCACCTAAAAAGGTTTATATCTATTCTATCTTGGGAGATGAAATAGTTAAGGAAGACAACATGATCACGATAAAATCATGACCCTGGACCTCATGGCCAAACCATGGAATGATTAATCAATTCTACAAGTCCAAGCATAAATTATATAATGGACAAAATATGGAGAGATAAAGAGAGATAGAGAGAGAGTGTGTGTGTGTGTGTGTTTTTTTTTATTAGAACAACTAATCCTTGCTTCAGCAAGGATTACAAAGGAGAACTTGAGAAGAAGAAGAATGGAAAGTTTTAGAAGAAGAGAGTTATGATGAAGATACAGAGAGCAAGTCACGGTAAACTCAATAAAAATATGTTATTCGATTATCAAAATAAAAAAATAGTGTTTATATATGAGGTTCAATATTCAGTAAGGGTGAAGTAGTAATTTCACCAAGTGAGAAACCTAACACCCATCAGAATCAAAGCCCATGTTAACAGAGAGTAAGTGTTGAGGTGAAAAGAGGATGAAGATTGTGTTGGAAAGAAATAAAAAATGGAAGAAGATAGAGAATAATAATTTTCAAAGTTTTTTAAAATAACTACCTAAAACTAAGTCTAAGATAGTTGAGATTTTTGTGGGATTTGTAACCTATAAATAACCATAATGTATTTATGTTTAATGTATTTCCATTCTAAATTGTATTAAAGCATTTTTTAAGTGTTTTTATTCTTCTCTATCTTCTTCCATTTTTTATTTCTTTCCAACAAAGTGGTATCAGAGGTTGATGGTTAATAGCGAGGTGATGGCGAATAGTGGTATGATTCCCTTACAAGTCCCAGTGCTCCACAAGAGAAACTATGAAAACTGGAGCATTAAGTTGAAGGCCCTCTTTAGATCACGAGATGTGTGAGACATAATAGAGAAAGGCCATGAAGAACCACAGAATGAAGATGCCCTATCTCGAGCTCAAAAGGATAGTTTGAGAGACTCGAGAAAGAGAGACAAGATAGAGCATCTTCATTCTCTGGTTCTTCATGGTCTTTCTCTATTATGTCCCACACATCTCGTGATCTAAGGAGGGCTTTCAACTTAATGCTCTAGTTGTCATAGTTGCTCTTGTGGAGCACTGGGACTTGGAAGGGAATCATACCACTATTCGCCATCACCTTGCTATTAACCATCAACCTCTGATACTACTTTGTTGGAAAGAAATAAAAAATGGAAGAAGATAGAGAATAATAATAACACTTAAAAAATACCTTAGTACACTTTAGAATGGAATACATTAAACACAAATATATTATGGTTATTTATAGGTTACAAATCCCACAAAAATCTCAACTATCTTAGACTTAGTATTAGATAGTTATTTTAAAAAACTTTGAATTATAAAAATTCAAAGTTACATTTAATTCTCAACTAACTTTGACCAAGTCTATAACATTTAAAATTATTATTATTATTATTAAAATAATTTTATATTTCAACAGATTGATGAGAGTGCAGAGCTTCCCATGATGGGAATCCACAACATAGTCATATTTAAATCTTTTGTTTGGGGCGACTACTTTCTTACGAATGTTGTTGACGATGAGGTAATTTTTCATGAGCTTGCGCTTGAACACAGCACATATATTAGCCTGTCTACCTTTTAGATATGTAACCTTCCATTTTCGACAATTATCTATTTGTGCATCAAAATAGTGTAGTTAGTATAAATGGTAAATGTTTGGCTTGAGGAATCTTAAGTCCTTAAAGAAGTGGTTAGAAGAATGCTCATAGTGAGTTCTACAAAAAAATTAAGATTGATAGATGATATACAAAGATTAGGAATTGGCTATCATTACCAAGAAGAAATTGAACTAGAGCTGCAACAAATTCACAAGGGTAAAATAGTTGATGATAGTGATGATCTCCATGTTGCTTTTCTGTGTTTTCGCTTGCTGAGACTCCATGGCTATCCTGTTTCGAGCGGTAAATTAACAGCAACATGAAGATGGCCAATAAGTTCTTTAGGTTAATTTCTGAGTTTCATTATTGAGGATTATAGTGATTATATTTTTCGTGTTTCTTAATAACCAGACGTATTTAGAAAGTTCAAAGATGAGAATGATCACTTTAAAGAAGATTTGGTGCATGATACGGCTGCCATGCTAAGTCTGTATGAAGCTTCATATTTCAGCGCTCATGAAGATAGCGTATTGGATGAAGCCCAGAGATTCACCAGAATTCGCCTTCTTTCCATTGTAGAGCAATTGGAATCTTCTTTTTTGAATGATGTTGCTCATGATTTGAGGTTGCCTCTGTGCAGAAACTTTAACAATTATGGAGGCTATAGATTACTCGTTCATCTATGTGCATAAAGAGCACATCCAACAAGTGTCTAAGTTGGCAAAGTTGGATTTCAACATCAGACAGAAGTTGCACCAAAAGTGTTCGATTTATTTTGTTTTATTGAGAAAATCAATGAGAAGAAAGTTATGAATTGTTTAGAAGAAGAGGAGAAGATATAGGCATCAATGTGTTTCGTGCGTTTCGTGCGTTTCATTTCTCAAACGATGCGCCGATTACAAATTATATTTTTACCCCTCAAAACAATACATTAATTTTAACACTCCCCCTTAATGTTTTTGTTGGTCATTCCCAACAAGTCTCGCAAATAGACAAACTTGTCACAAGGAAGTGCTTTCGTGAAGATGTCCGCTAGTTGATCATTAGTCTTCACGTGTTTGATCATCACTTCTTCATCATCCACTACTTCTCGAATGTAGTGATGCTTGAGGTTGATATGTTTTGTTCGGCAATGAAATACCAAATTCTTTGCCACAGCAATTGATGATTTGTTATCGCAAAAGAGAACTGTTGCCATGTCTTGTTTCTCCCCCATGTCTTCTAAAATCTTCCGTAACCAAACCACTTGTTTGGTTGCTTCGCTTGCTGATACGTATTCGTCTTTGGTGGAGGATTGTGCAACTCTCTCTTGCTTCTTCGACGCCCATGAGAAAATACCCGTACCGAGTGAAAAACAATATCTGGACGTACTCTTCATGTCGTCCTTACTTCCAGCCCAATCACTATCACAAAAACCAAATAACTCGATATCTTCTCTTCCATTTCTTTCAAACATGAGACCATACTCCATGGTCCCTCTTATATATCGCAACAATCTTTTTTCAGCCCCAAGATGAATCTTACTCGGTCGGTGCATAAATCGAGATAATAGACCCATAGCATACATGATATCGGGTCTTGTATTGATAAGGTACAGTAACATCCCAACCAAACTTCTATATTGTACCGCATTAGCATCACCACTACCATCGTCTTTCACCAACTTCTCATTCACCACCAACGAAGTCATCATGGGATTACTATTCTCCATTTTGAATTTTGAGAGAATATTTTCGGCATACTTCTTTTGACAAATAAAAACACATTCTTCACATTGATCAATTTCAATGCCCAAGAAGTAATGCAACAATCCCAAATCATTCATCTCATATTTCTTCATCATATTAGTTTTGAATTCATGCATCATTTTTTCATCACTCCCGGTAAAAATCAAGTCATCAACATACAGAGAGACAATGAGCATACCGGATTCTCCATGTTTGATGTAGAGTGTCGGCTCGCTAGGGCTCCTGATAAAGCCTCGTTCGGTGAAGTACCCATCGATATTTCCATACCAAGCACGAGGTGCTTGTTTCAACCCGTACAATGCTTTCTTCAACTTGTACACTTTTTCTTCTTCACCTTCAACTTCGAACCCTTGTGGTTGTACCACATACACCTTTTCTTTCAGAACACCATTCAAGAAAGTCGATTTCACATCAAGTTGGTGGAGCTTCCACCATTTGTGTGCGGCTAATGCAATCAATATTCTTATTGTCTCATGCCTCGCAATGGGTGCAAATGTCTCATTATAATCAATTCCTGGTTGTTGAGAATACCCTTTTGCAACCAATCTTGCTTTGCATTTTTGAACGGAACCATCGGGGTTCATCTTTATCTTATAAATCTACTTCAACCCAACCACATCCTTTTCTATGGGCTTCTCAACCAACTCTCAAGTTTTATTTTTTTCAATCATATTTATTTCCTCTTCCATTGCATCCACCCAGACCTCTTCTTGAATAGCCTGTTCAAAGCTCTCGGGTTCTACTACACAAAAATTGCACCGAGCATATACATCACTCAACCTTCTCATTTTTACTAGAGTAGAGCTCGGTGTTGATGAACTCGATCCAGGTTGCGTTGTTGGAGATTGTTGATGTTCATTTTCTTCAATTCCATCTTCATTGGCTCCACTTGATTCCTCCCTCGGATCCTCTTCGTAAACCAGCATTGACACATTCTCAACGTCTTTCTCTTTCCTATCTCATTGTTCTTTTTCATTGAAAATCACATCCCGACTTTTAATCACTTTGTTCTTCTTTAGGCTAAAAAGTCGATATCCCTTCGACTTAGTGCTATAGCCGACAAAAACACATTTCTCGCCTTTATCTTCAAGCTTGTTTTTTATTTCTTTCGGGACATGAGCATAGCAAATGGATCCGAACACTTTTAAATGATGCACCGACAGTTTTCTACCCCCGGTCCATGCCTCGAATGGCGTCTTGTTTTCAATCGCCTTTGTCGGGCATCAGTTCAACAAATAAACCGATGTATAAGTTGCTTCTGCCCAGAAGGTCAATGGTAACCCTTTTGCATTCATCATTCTCCTCGCCATCTCGACAATTGTGCGATTCTTTTTTTCAGCAACGCCATTTTGCTCTGGTGTAAAACTCGTCGTCAATTGCCTTTCAAGCCCAATATCTTCGCAAAATTTTCCAAACTCTTTTGAGTTGTATTCTCCACCTCTATCACTTCTTAGCCTTTTAATCAATTTGTCATTCTGTCTCTCAGTCATTCTTTGAAACTTCTTGAAGATAGACAATACTTCTGATTTTTGTCTCAAAAAGTAGACCCAACACATTCTTGAGAAATCATCTATGAAAGTGATAAAATATCGATTTCCTCCGTGAGAATTAGTTGACATTGGACCACAAATGTCAGTGTGAACAAGCTCCAATGGTGCCTTTTCTCTCCAGGCTTTCTCTTTAGGAAATGTCTCTCGATGGATTTTACCAAGAGCACATGCTTCACAAATATCATGTTTACCTTCAATATTCGGTAAACCATATACCATGTTTCTCTTACTCATCAACTTCAAGCTTTCAAAGTTCACATGACCTAACCGTTTGTGTCATAGCAATGACAGATCTTCCATGTTGACTTTCAGTGATAACCCACTTGCGGGTTTGAGAGTAAGAGGAAAATTTCGATTCCTCTCCATCTTGACAACGACCATTAATTCTCTCTTATTTTCTTCTTTGTCAAAAATCTTGCAAGTATCATTATCGAAGTGAAGCGCATGACCGCTTACCATAAGTTGTCCGACACTTAGCAAATTTTGAGTTAAGTCAGGGACAAACAATACATCATGAATCAACAATCTACCTTTCTTTGAAGCTATGACAATTGTACCTTTCCCATTTGATTTTATTACGGCACCATTACCCATTGTGATTCGTGTTGTGTCTCTTTTGTCGAGTTTGCAAAAAACCAACTCGTCTCCAGTCATGTGATTGCTACACGCACTATCAACATACCACTCGTTGTCATTTTTCCCGACAGCTGTTTGACATGCATAGAATGTACTTCCATCGCTTTCACACTTCTTTTCCTCCTCGGTATAATTGGCTTGTTCTCTACTTATATCTTGACAATCCCTTTTTATATGACCAAACCTCTTGCAATTATAACACTGAGGCTTTCCTTTGTGATAACAATATTCTTCAATGTGACCTGGCTTCTTACAATGATGACAAAATTTGTTATCACCAGAGTTTCTTCCTCCTCCTTGGCCTCGACCACGACCTCTTGTATAACTTCCATCGCCACGAAAATATTGTCATTTACTCGAGCTTCTGGTAGAATCTTCTTTTACGCTCACTTTTGATTGAAAAACAATTTCAAGAGAAGCTTCACTATGTCGATTCATCCGTTGTTCATGCATCTCGAGAGAACCCATCAAGTCATGGACACTAAGTGATGAAATGTCTTTTGTTTCTTCAATAATGGAGACAATATTATCATATTTTGGAGAAAGACTTATCAATATCTTCTCACAAACTGCCTTGTTAGTCAAGATGTCGCCCAAACTCTTGATTTGGTTCACAACTTCGATCACCCTCGAGAAATACTTATGTAGAGTATCTTTCTCATTCATCCTGAGATTTTGAAATTCTCGTTTGAGTGTCAAGAGCTTCACGGTCTTCATCTTGTCAGTCCCTTGAAACTCCTTTTGAAATATATCCCAAGCTTCTTTTGATATTCTTGCTCCAATTATTCTTGGAAAAAGTTTACGAGAGATACTTTGTTGAATAATGAACAAAGCCTTCGCATCTTTCTTCTTGAAATCCTTTAGCATTTCATCGAACACCTTTCGGTCATCCAGTGATAATATGTCTTTTGGTTCTTCTTCATACTTATTCTCCATTAAATCCCACAAATCTTGTGAGATCAAGAGTGTCTTCATCATCACACTCCAATAATCATAATCTTCTCCATCGAAAATGATTTGGGCCCCTCGCATCGGCCAAGTTTCACCTTGCATTGCGCAACTTCGAAAAATTCCCTGCATAAATTGCTAGATTGGTCCTTGAACCATCCCTCCGATACCACTTATGTTGGATTTATTTTGTTTTATTGAGAAAACCAATGAGAAGAAAGTTATGAATTGTTTAGAAGAAGAGGAGAAGATATAGGCATCAATGTGTTTCGTGAGTTTCGTTTCTCAAACAATGCACCGACTACAAATTATATTTTTACCCCTCAAAACAAAACATTGATTTTAACTGAGTAAATATCTTCACTGAGTAAGAAATTAGAACCCCCTGGTTCTTCATTTATGCTTAAAGAATGTAAAAACGTTTAGGCTACTTTACGCCCAGCTTTAAATGTTTATTTTATGTTTTTATTTGAAATGCATAATTATTAAATTAATGGGGAATTATGTTTTGTGTTTCCCTAAAAATTTTTAAAAATTAGAAACTAAACTTTTAATATTTAAAAATAAGTCATAAAACTATAAATAAATTAAAAATAAGATAAATCAAATTCATAAATACTAAACTACCCTCACCCCTCTCCCTTGCCCCTCGCACTTGCCCTCGCCCTCGTCCTCGCCCCTTGCCTTTGCCCATCTTCCCTTGCCCCTCACCCCTATATCCCCAACGCCTCTCCCCATACCCCTCTCCACGAGCTCCATCGTGGAGCTCGTGGAGAGGGGCGAGGGAAGAGGGCAAATGGGCGAGGAGAGACAAGCAAGGGCGAGGAGAGACGAGCGAGGGCGAGGGGAGACACGCGAGGGCGAGGGGTGACACGCGAGGGCGAGGGGTGACACGCGAGGGCGAGGGGTGACACGCGAGGGCGAGGGGTGAGGGGTGAGGGCATACAGGTGAGAGGAGCCGGGCTATGGCGAGGGCGAAAACGTGGGCGAGTGCAAGGGCCATGTGACAAGGGCGTGGGTAATTTAGGACTTATGAATTCAAGTGACCTTATTTTTAATTTATTTATAGTTTTGTGACTTTTTTTAAATATTAAAAGTTTAGTTTCTAATTAATAAAAATTTCTGGGGAAGTACCCCAAAACATAATTCTCCCTTAAATTTATCATAATAAAAATGTTGATTTTGAATATATTAATTTTAATTTTTATATTATTTAATAATGTTCATAATTTTATTTTATTTTGAATTTATATTTTGCACTTTTATATAAACAACTAAATTTAACATATTTTCAATTCAAAATTTTTTGAATTGTAATATAATATAGACAAATAATAGTTGTTAGAAGTCTTTTTTTTAATATGATGTTATTATTATAGATTGGGTCAGGTCGGGTCATATTGAGTTGAACTATAACATGTATAATAACAAAATTTATAAAAAAAATAATAAAAAATGAATAATAAATTTTTAAAATTATGCTATAAAATTATAAAAAATACATATATTTTTTTTAAATTAATTTTTTTATGAAAACTCAAATATTTATAAAGTAAAAGTAAACTTACATTAAAATTATAAATAAATTATAATAATTATGATTATATATATTTTATGTTAAAACTATGGCCAAAAGGTGAAATCTTATATTTATAAATATAACAAGAAATTATTTTAAATATTAGTCAATATCAATTAGAAATTTGAAAAAATAAACAATTTTTTTTGTTGCAGTATTTTGTAAAAAAGTGTTTATATGTTCATGTTGGTATGTCTATAATTATGACTATAATAGCAACGCGGATGGGGTAGGCCTAGTTGGGGTTCAACTAGAACCCAACTAGAATTTTACTCGTATTGGAAATTTACAATCCCACCCTAATCTTTTTTTTCAATTTGGATTTGGTTTACTCGAGTTGACCTGACCCGACTTACAACCCTAATCATCGGGATCACGAGGTTGGAGCAGTGATATTCCTATTCACACACTCTGAAGACTAGTGGTAATTATTTTATGTCTATGTTAGAGAAATATGTATATTTTTAAAAGGAAATAAAGAAGAATACATATGTCCAAACCAAAAAATTTAATTATTTTAGTTTGATTTTGACACGATTAGTTCTAGTGATGACTATTGAGGATACAAATATCTCAACTATTCACATTCTAATATAATGATCTTATCATCTTCTTTATCTTATTTGTTAAGAACGTGTTTGTTGAAATTCTATATTACATATTGATTTAAGGTGGTGGATTGAGTTGGGCTTGATGACAAAGTTACACTACTAAAATTCACCGAATTACCGATCAATTATTTGGTCGGCAATTCGGTATTTTTTGGTCGGCAAATATGGTCTGTCTTTTGTCAAAAATTTAGTCAGAATTATTTTTTTGTTCGAAACCCCCTTTTGGTCTCTAAATGATCGTGATTTGGTGAGTAATTACCAACATATTTTTTTGGTCGGTAATTTGTTCGGTAGTTATGATGATATAAATGTTTTGGAAAACTAATTTATCAACTTTTTTTCATGGTAATATATTTTTGGTCGTTAAATGGTCGGTAATTTATCACAAATTTTTATTCTCTAATTCTCTCATATTTTACAAATTAATTTCTGATCAAAAATATTTGGTTAGTAAATATAGTCAGTCTTTGGTCGCAAATTTAGTCGGAATTATTTTTTTATTCCAAACCTATTTTTGGTCTCTAAATGATCATGATTTGGTCAGTAATTACCGAACTATTTTTTTGGTCGGTAATTACGACGATATAAATATTTTAGAAAACTACTTTACCGACCATTTTTCATAGTAATATATTTTTGGTCGTTAAATGGTCGGTAATTTGTAGTGAATTTTTATTCGCTAATTCCCTCCTAAGTTACAGACCAATTTCCGATCAAAAATATTTGGTTGGTAAATATGGTCGGTCTTTGGTTGCAAATTTTGTCGGAATTATTTTTTTTTAAACCTCTTTTTGGTCTCTAAATGGTCGTGATTTAGTCAGTAATTACCAACCTATTTTTTTGGTCGGAAATTTGGTCGGTATTCTCGTTATTTTTAGTAGTGCTGCCCTTCGAAAGAGATAGGCTAGTGGAATGCTACTTTTGGGCATTAGGCGTATTCCATGAGCCCAAATTCATCTCTGCATGAAAAATGTTAACAAAGCTTGAATTATTTGCAGGAGCAGTTGAAAGGTATTTTTAACCTTCCCTCGAATTAATTGATTGTTATCTGCACAAAACAAAAATATGACTAAATATAACTTGCATTGCTTCATGTATAATGACTTTAAGGTGGGATATGACTATGGAAGATGAACTTCCAAATTACATGAAGATATTCTTTCAAGCAATGGTAGACACCTTTGATGAAATTGACAAAGAACCATTAAAGAAGGAAGAACATTTTGTGTTCATTATGCAAAAGAAGTGGTATTTTATATGGTTTTTGTGTGTATCATAATGCTCTAACTTTTTGTTACATCCACTGCCATGTCCATGGTTTCGATTCCTATTGATCTATTTGCACATGAACTAACAATCTACTCATTTTAGCTATTTCATTACGCTAAGTCTTTTGTTTTTGATTCATGTGTTGATAGATGAAGAATCAACTTAGAGCAAATCTCACAGAAGCAAGATGGTTGAATTCAAATTATGTGCCACCCATTGAAGAATACTTGCCAATTACAAAAATTAGCATTGGTTATTTCTTGCAATATCCATAATCTTATGTGCCATAGAGGAAATTGCTAGTGAGCAAGTTTTTGAATGGCTTTTTGCTCAGCCCAACAAGCTTACCAATGCTACATCAACTATCTCAAGGCTTATGAGTGATATCAAATCTATCATTTTTTTTTTGTTTTTGCTTTTGCTTTTGCTTTTTAATCAAGTTGGTTTGAACTCCTTACCCACACTAGCCTAAGATCCTTGTATTGATGGACTAAAGGTATAATTATTTACATGCACTTAATTTTTTTTTTATTTCTAGATTTTATGATCTCCTTCAATGATGAACAATCAATTTTTAAAACTCAACACTTGATGTGGCAATTAAATGAGCTCAAAACACATTCAAATTGGTTCGCACGAAATGAAACCGACCTTTACACTTTCAGTTCTTGTCGAACCTACCTAGTTAGCTTTTGATGCATTGGGTTAAGTCAAACCATCCAAATTAGTTTTATGTGCATTATGGTCAAGTCAAACCGACCAAGTTAGCTTTAGGTGCATTGGGTTGAGTTGAACAAATATTTTGGTTTCAAATTAACAAGCATAATTTCTCCAAAAATAATTAAAAAAAATAAGTGAACCAAAATCTCAAATTTTTATTTAAGATGAAATTTTGGTCACGGATATTTCTTTTTTTTTTCTTTTTTCTTGCTTATTTCTAAATATTTTCCATATTAAAAACAAATATTTTGAATTTTTTCATCGCAATTTTTTTTTTAATTTCAATTTGCTGTTGGAGCAAAAAAGGGTGCATGTGGCTTCTGCTATTCTGTGCTACATGAAACAACATAGTGTGTCACAACATGAGGTATTTTAGCATATGAATTACGTAATGGACAACTTGAAGGATATAAATGAAGAACTTATTGAACCAACTAAAATTTCAAAGCTCATTCTTGGAAATATTCTCAGCTTCTTTTGTGTGATAGAAGTTGCTTACAAATATATTGATGGCTACACCACTTCCAACACTATCATGAAAGATATTCTCTCCTCACTATTCATTTTTCCTATTAATGTTTAAAAATTTATGTTTATGGATTTTAAATTATCAATAAAAATTTATGTTTATGTATAATGAATTGATTATTTTTTTTATCCCCTCCAATCATTCCCCTACTATGCCCAGGCCCTCATCTAAGGGCCTCTGGGCCATAGGATTATAGCAGGTAAGGTCTGATCCCAACAATATACATAGAGTGTGTAGTAAAGTCACACTCAGGCATGTATCCACCATTCCTATGGATCAAACTCATGTTCTTAAGGGTTTGGTAATTTTTTCTTTTTGTCAATTGGATTAGCATACTATTAGTAATGAATTTGTTATTGATTATTATTTAACTCATAGTTTTGATTCAGGATTATTTTTCCATAGGGCAAGCTTAAGTGATTATGAGAAATATAAAGTATATCCTCTCAATAATCTATTCTTAGTTTAACTTTGTTTTCAAAAAAGATTTAGCATTTTTTAATGCAACAAATATATATAATCAACTTTTAAAATATTATATTTTTGTATCACTTGAATTATATCATATTAAAATCATGATCAATCATTTAAAATAATAAAATTAAAATTAAAATATAATAATTTTTTAAAAATTAAGTTTAAATATAATTGATGTGTTGGGCAGGGTTCCACACCTTCATACCACTTATAATTTAAAAAATTAGGAACCCATGGAAAGATATTTATCAAAATTTTAAACTCATTACAATTGGGTTGGAGAGTGATAATATTCAAAAAAAAAAAAATCAAACTCATGAAATTTCTAGAAAATGCCACGCATCAACATTGTCTTTTTCATTTTGTATTAACAGTAGTCAAACTAGTTCATAGTTTCTATAGAGTTCATCAAGAAGAAGCTATTATGTTCTCTTCTTGCATGACAAATGGCATTGGTAGACATAAATATGTTCTAATACCATAATTTTGTTAGATTATAAATATCAAAAAATACTATAAAGTTCTATAATAATTTCTAGCCATGTGATGAAGATTAACACATGTACAAATTAAGTAGGACCAAGAATTGAGAGCTTAAATTATGGTGTCTATTTTGGTTTTATTATGTTGTTTATTTTTATTGATTATATAGTGTCCCAAAAGCTAAGGGTAGAAAGTATCTCATTAATTGAGATCCAAAAGTATATGAGTCTTATAAATAATTAAGAGGACTTTCATCTAGATATAGATCGTGTGTGTGTGTGTGTGTGTGTGTGTTCTATTGACAATTCAGTTATTCAACAGTAAGATAACTCAATTCTAATAAAATGGATACTTCGATGATATGATCAATCTTAGATCCATGAGACTATTAATTTAATTTATGTGATTTATGTTCAAATTAACTTGAATTTTATTATGTTTAGACATAGAATAAATATTTAAATTTTATGCAATGAATCTCTACTTTAATGGTATACAAGGCAGTTATTACCATTGATCTTATCCTAATGGTTGTCCCATTATAATTGTTCTATTTGTATATCACATTGAGATAACAAATCATTCTGACTTGAGATTCATTCACAATTACATATATTTTAGCCAACTCATTAATTTTCCTTCATAGTTACTTATGAAAACTCTTAATCTATAGTCTCATGTATCATAAAGATTAAGAATTTATATGATTAATAAGTATTTATATTTTTGTATTTGTAAGTGATATACTCACACAATTAAGATATATTTTCCTCTAGTTTTATTTGTTAGAACAAAACAAGTGAAAGTAACTAACAACCACTACTACAAAACAGCAAATTAATGACGTTTTATTCCTTGATGCTTTCAGAAAATATCATTATTATATTTGTAATTAGACATTTAATGACATTTTTCTAAAAGCATCATTATTTCGATAATGTCATTAATTCTAAAAGAACTTACTAGAAGTGTCATTGTTACTTTAACAAAACTTAAAATTAATGATGTTTTATATCTTGAGGCTTTTATGAAATATCATTATTATATTTGTAATTAGACATTTAATGATACTTACTAGATGTTTCATTGTTAAGACTAATAGGTTAGGAAATTTTCTCACTCCTTAAAAATTTCCAAGGAATAAGGGGCTAAAAATTAAAAATATTGTTACTTTTATTAGTGTTGTGGATGTGAAAAATGTAATTTTGAATTTATTGTTTTTAACTAATTTCTTATTTATTTTTTAAATACTTAAAAATATTTTTATTTTTACTCTATAATAAAAAAAATTATCAAATTTTAGTTGAAAATTATATATTAAAAATAAATAGAAACTTATGATAAAATTAAAAAATATCTAAATATTTTTACATTCAAAATTGAGTTTTTTATTTATAAAATAAGTAATAATATTTAATTTATAATTAATTTGTTACTATTTAATTTATCCCTAAGAGATATAAAAATATAATGTAAATATAAGGTGATTTAATAAAATTATGTGAAAAATTTAATATTATTTTTAACTTAATTTAATATATTGAAGAATCTATCGCTAGAAAGAGTTGCGCTTCTTCTTCACCACGTTCGGCCATTTCCAACAGCTCGGGTTCAAGCTCGCGTCTCCGATATCATTGGCCATATTTGCAGCATCCTATAAGTTTCTCCATTAAGTTTATAATTGTATCAGTTCTTCCATACTTTTGACTTTTATCAAATAAAAGTGTATTGAATCACTGGAATTGACGAGGTTAACCTAAGTACTGAATGTGAACGTGTTCTGATCATTTTGCATTTATTCGCAGCTTCTTCCAAATTCTTCTATTTTGCATCTTATATAATGCATAAACTTATCATAATTCACAAGTAGAGAGAAAGAGAAGGGGGAAAAAATAAACATTATGTTCTCATTTTTGGTTCTGGGAGAGGATTTATCTGGACATGCGCGAGTGGGCTTGTGATCATGACAATTGTGAGTTAATTCAGCAAGCCCTTGGATTCTTGTTTAGAATTAATTCAAAGTAAAACTAGGGGTGAAAGTGTAACTTTTTTGTTTCAATCTCTTCATTTTTATTGATTTCTTTTGTACTTGGATGTGGAGGTTGCAGAATCATATCATATTAAAAAGTTACCCTCATGGATTCTTTCTTCTCCATTGCATTTCTGACTTTTAGAGGATATGTTTCGTTTTCACTCCCCCCAATACTAGCTTGAATTTGATCTTCTCTTGTTCTTCTCGCTAGGAGCTAACCCAATTCCTTCTTGGTCACTCTCTCTCTCACGGTCTCGTATTCTCTGTGTCTTCCTGTAGCAAGCTCTGATTTTCATTTTCTCTACTATTGATGCTTTACTCACTACAACAAAATTCCAAATTAATTATGTTTTATTAATATATCTAGAACTATAAGTTGATTAGATTACTATATTTGTGTAATTAAATAGAACTTGAAATTACATTACATAGAATCTCATTGAGTTTTTTTGATGTGTTGGAAAGATGGAAAGTAATTTAACTTTTCATTTTATTATATTTAATTGCTTTTTGTAGTATTTTTTCAAGTTGTTTGTGAGATCTTTAAACTCACTACACACCTACAGGTTTTAAATGAATTATAATTGTTTTGTAATAAAAAAAATTTTATCAACTTTTATGTCATAATTGATAAATCTCATGCTTTATATTTTATCCATTACTACTAACTTTGTTTTTGTTGTTAAATTTGTTTAATCGTATATGTCAATTGTTATATAAATTATTTTTATGATATGTTGTTATCATTCCTTTTTTTTTCCAATGTTCTATAATTTATTTTTTTCTGCAAGTGTAAGTATTTATTGTTCATCTTTTTATATGCAGGTTACCTTATTTGGAAATTAACTCTCAACTTTGTCATGCTAGCATGAACTAGTTTTATGGAGATAATGCACAAAAGGGTTGCATATATCAGAAATTTTGAATTGAATTTAAGAAATGAATCTTGAAATTGTGTTATATATATATTTTTTGATTTGTAAGAAGTCCGAGTTCCCCTTTGTACTTGAAAACTATATTCTTGGTATGGATTGTAAAGAATATTGTTCTTATGTGCATGCAGTATTACAATAACAGGTGAAAATATATTTACAATAATTATTAAATTTAAATTTATTTAAATCATAATCATCCTTGGCGCTTTTACTAAGTGTCATAGTAATAAAAAATTTACGATAGCTACAACATATAATGATGTTTTTTTGCAGTGTCGTTGAATCATACATTGACGCTAAAATAAAGTGTCATTGTTAATAAAAATGACACTTTATTTTAGCGTCAAGGTATGATTCAATGACACTGCAAAAAAACGTCATTATATGTATTGACTTTTTATGTCACGCTAGTGGATGACGCTATCGATAAGCGACATTATATATATATAATGATGCTTTTTAAGCATCTTTGATTATGGTTTTTGTAGTAGTGAACTATAATTACTTTGAGTCATAATGTACTTGTGCATTTGTCGAGTATTACATGTCATCATCTTTCTCACTGATGATTCTACCCGAATAATAAAAGTGAAATCCTTAAGAGAATATTATATATAATATTCATCCTAATCAAGAACTATTTCTTCTAAAATGTGTATAATAGATGACATATAAAAATATTCATACGTTTAGCATCGTAACTACCTTACTCATAATGATTAACATACCAAAGTTCCTTGTTTTAACATTTAGATTTTTTTTTTCAAATATCACAATCATAAGGATTGTCACTTCTTTCATACCATATGTATAGATGAGCCTCATGGTTTACCTATCATCATCTACTATGATAATATCAAACAAACCTACCAACAATTAAAACATTACTTCAAGTTCAATTTAATAACTCATCCACCAATATTCATACACAACCTAAATCAAAACATTTCTATTAATGTAAAAATATTCTTATACTACATACAATAAGTTAAACAAACCCTAAGTATATGCTATTTTGATAGAAATTTCCAAATCTATCTTAGAGAGGGGAGGGAGGTTGAGAGCTATGCCCCCCAATAGGTATTAGTACTAATTCATGCATCCCTTGATTGCTTGTTGAACACCTAGGGTGTGCGAAATTGGATACTAAGACTTGGTAGGTGCATTGTGACTATGCTAATTGGTGAAGAAGAAAAAGAAATAGATGGATTTATGAGGCCCCATTCTTTTCCTTCTTATACTTGGGAGATTCTATGTTATTCTAAGAAGAAAATCATAACTTTTGGAAGAAAGTTGTAATTTCAGCATTTATTTTTTAAGTTTGATGTCTTAACTCTAAAAAATAATCATAAATCTAGAATATTTTATAATATTTTTGTATCACAAAGTCATGGCATTGGGCAAAGACTATGTCTTAGGCCTAATCTTTATATAACACAAAGTTATAATACTATGAAGTAATCATGACATCTTGTATTTGTCTTTCTTGATGTTTATAAAGGGTCTTGGTAGTTTGAAAGACCACTACATTGTGAATGGCCTATCATATCAAAATATAGTCAGGCTTTTACATAAAAACTATGATGTTAACATTGGTATCTCTTGAGCATTATATTTTCATGTCATAAAAAAATAATCATGGCATTGAGAAGATCTCTCATGTGTATTCTATGGACATGGTGGTGGAAAAGGGCTAGGCACAAATTTTGGCCTTTCATGTGTCTTATGTGTCCATGACTCTATGAGTAAACTGTGACAGTCGATACTAGACTTCACTTCTCTTGTATATCATATTACCATGTCACTAAAAATATATTAAAACACTAGCAATTAGCCTAAATATAAAAGTCAGTTTTTCTTTCTTTGACTATATGAGTTGTGGCCTTGGCAAATGGCATACTAGAGTAATGCCACCTATAATATTTTATATTACAAAAGTCATGACATTTAATAATTTCCTAGCATTTCTTGAGTTGTTTTGGATCTTTATTTTTGTGTAGCTCTTAATTTATGACTTAGTAAAAAGGATGCGACTCTGACTTGAGGTTACTAAGCTATTTTAAAGATTCGTCACATTACTAAGACATGGCAATAATTTTTAGCATTAGTGGGATATTTAAATGCTATGATATAAAATTGATATGGCTGCCATTTAAATTTATTAGATAAGTATAGTTGCGACTCTATGATATCACAACTACAAATAATATATTTCATAGTTAAAAGATTGTGTTAATGAGTTGGTAGAATTATAATATACAATGATTGTTATAACCCAATTAGGTAGAGTTTCAGCAAAGAATGAATATTTAAACTATACGAGACTCCATACCCTACCCCTCAGCCCAACACCTCTAAAAAGTTATAAATTTTATATTAATTCATCAAAGTCTACTTAACCTCCAATGTTATAAAATAAATCCATAATTATTATATTTTTATACATACACATCATTACAATACACCAAAAATATATAAGGATGTTTGAATAGTTTGAATACCAACCAAACTCCATAATAAAATAATTTTTTATACTAGAACAATAACACCCCCCTACAAACCAAAGAATTCTTCAACATTTTATGAACTTCTATGATTATGTATGAGTATGACATGGTCTCAAAATAGTAGAATAACTTCAAGTAAACATGTTGACAATTATGCTAGAGTTTGAGTTGCATTCCTATACTTGTATTTAATTAGATGTGTAGAATAATTTATGTGGTATATATAAGTGATTATTATATGATATATGAAAAAAATTTATTGGGTTGTCTCGCATGCAGTCCTATTTTTAATATTCATAACAAAACACCAAAACTTTTTTTACTCTATGAGAGATCCCTGTTATACATGGTACCTTCTCAATATACTAATTTACATTCTTCTTATTTCTTTCTTCTTTTGTTCTTGTTCAACTACACTTATTTATTATGTTTCTTCTTCATTACCATCATGAATTTAATAAATGTCATGACTTATTTTTCCCTATTTGCTTATCTCTTTTTTTTTTCTGAATCTCCAAAGTCATGGTACTGGGCACAACCATAACTTTGTTTTTAAGCTTTTTTTTTGATATTTTCTTTATAGATCCCTCAAGTTGTGACACTAAGTACAACCACATCTTTGGCTATGAGCTTTTACTTTTCCTTTTTATTTTATAATTCCAAATTCATAATATTGTGTACAACCATGATTTTGTATTGAAATTTTTCATTGCCCTTTTCATTTTTTAACTCCAACCTAATAGTGAAGTACACAGCCATAATTTTGTCTTTAAGATTTTCATGAACTAATTCATTCTATATCACCAAAATAATAGTATTGTTTACAACCATGATTTTGATTTTAAGATTTCCATAGCCATTTATATTTCATAACACCAAAATCATGGTATTTTGCATAGCCATGGAGTTCTCTCCATGTTTTCTTATTTCATTTTCATTATATATGGTGTTGTCTTTGATTGGGTTCTCCATGGTATTTTATCTTAGTCTTCTTTTTCTCAATTATTCTCTTATCTTCCATAAAATTGTTAGCATAAGATTCTTCTGAGGTAATGCCTTTGAAAAATGTTGCGGCCACATAGTAGTTATTATCATTTATTTTTTTATTTTTGCTACTCCAAAATATTTATTACTTTCCTTATTTATCATTATCATAACTTCAATAGCTTCCGAGTTTTTCTTCCATTGTATACACTTCATGTTCATCTAATCGGTAACCTTCTATAAAATCCTTCCATTAGAAATTGACTTTTTGTTGCATTGTAATATAGAAGAGATTATCTATTCTCCAACAACCCATTTTATTATCATCTACACTCCACGAGTCATTTTAAAAATTGAACTTTACTTGCTCCTTGCTGACATGAAGAGTGAACTCCTTTTTCTCGACATCAATAATAGCTTGTCTCGTGACCAAAAAAGGTTATTCTAATCATAAAAGTGCATAAATGTATTCCTCCAAATCCAATATAATAAAATCGACTAAAATATAAAGATACTTGATTTAACTAATACAACTTCAATAATCCTATTATGGCACATGATATTCTATTCATTTATTTGGAGTAAGAGATATGAAATAGTAATTTTATTGAGATTAAATATTTGTATAATTGATAAGGATATCAAATTGACACTTGGTCTCAAGTCATATAATACTTCCAGAAATGTGTATTCTCTAGTTGTGCAAGGTCTAATAAAATTTTCAAAGTTCTTTATTTTTCTCAAAATATTTTTTTGAATAATTATTGTTCATCTCTTAATTATTTTATGGTCTTTTATGTCTTCATTTTCTCTTACAACTCATATTATCTTTTATAAATATCATGTAGTTTGGTATTCTAACTAAAGCTTTAGCAAATGGTATATTCACTTATAACTTCCAATATATATTAAGAAACTTCTCGAAGTGTAAGTCCTATTTCCCCATTCTAAAGTTATGAAAAAATATAAAATTCATTGAAAACTTACCTTTAGTTTCATTTTGATTAATTACTTTATCTCTTTAGATTCAGCTAATTTCCATTCTATCCTTTATTTCTTAGTTTTCATGATTTGTAACTTTTGGAGAGATTTTGGCTTATACTTTCTGTGGAGTCATAACTTTGTTAGGTACTATGACATCATATCCTTCATTATTTGAGCTCTCTTCACTTGAGGTCAATACTTAAAATATTTTAATGGTAGCCATAACTTTTGAAAAAAGTTGAAGCACTATCTACCATGGCATCATATCTAAAAAGCATGCTGGTGAGAGTATCTCATCAATAAAGATATGTAAATGCATTAATCATACAAGTAGCAAAGAAGACTTTCACCTAGATACAAATCATATAGGAATTATATCGGTAGTTCAATTATTAAATAGTGAGATAACTCAGTTTTAGTAAAATAGATATTTCTATTATATGATCAATCTTAGATCCATATGTTTATTTATTTAATGTATGTGATTTGTGTTTATGTTAGATCAAATTATTTTACATTTAGACATTGAATAAATGTTGAAGTATTGTGCTATTATTTATTGACCTAATACCATAAAGGTAGTTATTATCATTGAGGAAATCCTAATGGTGGTCCCCTCAAAATTGCCTCATAGGTATATCATTAGCAAGATAATAAATTATTTTTGCTTGTGAGTCATTAATAATTGCAAACCTTTTATAAGACTCATAAATTTCTCTTGATGATTACTTCATATATAAACTTTTATTGTTCAGCTTCATGTATTATAAAGATCAAGAATTAATATGGTTTATAAGTATTTGAGCTTTCAGTTTTGTAAAAATCATACTTACAGATTAACATATGTTCCTCTTAAGTTTTACCATTATAAACTATAAGAGTGAAATAAACTCACAAGGGTTGTCACAACTTTATGAGTCATAATGTACTCACATATATCCTGATGATTACATGTCACCAATCCTCCTCAGTGATGATGTAAAACATAATTGGGGATGGAATTATTAGGTAAATATTCTATATAACATCCTTCCACATTAAAAACTAGTTTTTCTAAGATATGTACAATGGATTAGTATATAAAAGTAATCATACTTTCAGGTTCGTAAGTATCATAGTCACTTTAATTAGTATAGGTTTAAATCACACATTGCATTTGGAATGGATATCACTTCCTTCTTACCTATATGTATGAGTGAGCCTCAAGGCTTACTAATCACCATACATCAAAATAATCTTGTATAAACCTAACAATAAACAAAAGAAGACTTCAAGTTCTATTACCCACTCATTCATCAATATCCATCACATGCTATAAATTAAAACATACCCATTAATCTAGAATCATTATCACAACATATAAGTCAAGTTAAACACACTCTGAACCATATGTTATTTTGATGGAAATTCTCAATATAACCAAGAAAGCTAGTCTGAAAGCCTTTCCCCCCCAACTATATTGATTGGCATTAAGTATTGTATCTTGTTCTTGCTTGTGGCCTCTAGTAATTCTAAAATTTATCCTTAGAATTTGATAGTTGCTTTATGGCTTTGTTTTGTAGATGAGGAACAAGAAATAGAGAGATGCCTAGAATTTTTCTCTCTTTCTATTTTATACTCAGACAATTCTTTTATGCTTGAAATCGTGACTTTAAAAAATGGTCGTGACACTAAGTTGTATTTTAATCTTTTTAGAAAATAAAATCAAGATGTTATGCAATGACTATAAATTAGTTCTAATGTCTCTTTAACAATAAGGTGCAATACAATGAAGTCATAGTTTCATATATTTGTCTTTCTTATTCTTCATAAAATATCACAATGCTAGGAAAGGTCATGACATTGTGAATAGCCATTCATATCATATTATATTCATGACACTATGCATTGATCATTGTGTTTGGAAATCACCTATCTTGATTGATGTATAATTGGGATGCCTGGAATTGTTTGTGGCATTTAGAATGCCTTTAGTGTGTATCTTATGGCCATATATAGGTGTCATAAAGATTTTACCAATATGGCACTAGCAAGGTTTTTAACATGGGTCATGTCATGCCGGCATGCTCTGAAAATGGGTAGGCTGGCATGACCCATTGGCATAGATTTTGGTCGGGTTATGCCAAGTCAGATTATGTCTGACCAAGCTAGCCCAGTTCATTCATGGCTAGTCTAGAACATGTGAAAGGTCAGCCAAGCCAAAACGAGAGCAAATGGGTTGTCATGTTAGATCATGTCTCTTAGCACCTCACATGCCAAAAGGTTTGGCCCAGCATGACACCATCCATGTCGTGGCCTGGCAGACGACATGTTCATGCATGATTCTGAAGTGTGTCATGTTGTGCCAATCAAAGCTGAACAATATCATGTTATGTATCTTTCTTGGCTTGCATGCCACAGTTGACATCTTTATGACCACTATGAGTAACTACGATATTGATCTTTATATATTTTATATATCATATCACTATGGCACTATAAAGATACCATGACAATAACAATTATCATAAAGATCAAAGTCATGGTTTTGCTTTTCTTTGAGGATAATAGTTATGATTTTGGGGAATGATCATACTTGAATAATCCTCTCTATGATATTTTAAGTTCTAAAAGTCATTACGTTGAATAATTACCATGAATTTTTTCTAAGTAGTTTTTTCTCTATAATTTTATATAACTCAAAATTCATGACATTGTAAAGATATTTCATTTGTAATATGAGACTATTGTGACATATTAAAGATAAATTCATGGAACAAAGACATGACCATACTTTTTAGTACATGTGGAGTATTTGTTGTTATGATGTAAAATCAATATTTCATCTATTTATGTTTTATGAGATATGTATTACTGCGTCTTCATGCTAATATTATAGCAACAAAAGAATATTTCACACAATGAAAAGATTATGATATTGAGTTGGTAGGATCGTGAGGTACAAAAATTGAAACAACTAATTAGTTAGAGTTCTAGCTAAGATTAAAATATAAAACTATGTGAGATTTTATACTCTGCCCCTCAGCTAAATAACTCCAAAAACCTATTGATTTCAAGATTATTCATCAAAATCTAACAACACTCCAAAGTTATGAAATCGATACATAATTATCTCATTTTATTCCTATGTATCATCACAATTGAACAAAATATATATGATTGTTTGGTAGTTTGAATACCAACTAAAGATCATGACCAACTAAACTAAATAACGTAAAGAAAAACTACTAATGAGAACTTTGCAAAATGAGAACTTATTTATGAACTAAGAGTAGTGTAATCATGATATAAAAGAATGAGACTTCAATCTTACAGTGAGTATTGAAGCTGGAACTATGAGGACTATATAAGGAATGTAAGAAACAATACAACTGAATTCTCAAGAGAAGTATATGTTCTATAGTAAAATGGAAATGTTAAAAAATATTACACCTTTACTTGAAAACTAAGTGTTGCTAGGCTATTGCATTATTGCCGAAACTTTCTGATAATAGATGTTGAGCATAGTTCTTTAGGCTTCGGAAATATACAACTTTATAGTAGCATCAAACAACATATCTATTGCATCTAATAAATGGCACATAGAGTAGAAACAACATAAGATTGCGGCTCACTTACAGTGTGAGTGGATCTCTAGATCCAACATCTTTCTCAATCCATAATAAGAAAGCCTTTAAAAACTACAAGAAGCATTTCTTTTAAGAAATATATAAGAATGACATATAAAATACTAAAAAATGAATTTATGATATTAAATATAAGACACCATAGTCAGAAAATGATTCTATGATTAATTTCCAAATGTTCAATCTATCTACATGATTAGAGAAAATAAATTTTGGGAGAGAAAAAAACAAAATCATAATTAAAGATGAAAATTCCCAAAACATTCATGTGCATCAACATCAACTATCAACATTTGATGTGATTGACAATCAACAACATTAGGTTCATTTGTAAATTGGGATATTAATATGAGGGCTTCAATATATCTTGAGTGACAGATAAATATACCAAAAAAGGCTTTTACAAAAAAAAGGCTTGTTGCTATCACTTTCGTAGCTCGATAACTACTGGAATTTAACATAAAAGGCTTTTACAAAAAATATTCCAACCAAGATAATAGACTATATGTTTTCCAACCATCAAACAAATATTAAATGTTAAACTTATTAATTGTTAGAAATAGCTTGGTTCACAATGTTAGTGTTTGTTAATAAAAAACATAGGATACCTCCAATCAATTATAAAATGGGAATAATGAAACCTTGAATAATTAAGAACCTAGCTCATGCACTCCCACAAATAGATTATTTACTCACACTTTCCAAATAATCTATATATTAGACACAATAGCATAGTGCTATAACAATCCACCCGATGGGATGAACCCTTCATAAAGAGGAAAAGTGAGAATATGTAAAACAGAGTCCTTCCAAAGGCACCTAAGAATATCCACTAAAAGGAGCAACATTCTCCTTGGACAATAAACTACAACATAGGAAAGGAGAAGCTCAACCAATTAGGTGATGAATCTGCAAGTATATTTACTTTTACAGCCCATCTATGGCACAAATATATTGTTTAGTCATCCAAATGAAAATTTTAGATTTAGGTGCTAGAAAAGGCTAATATGCATAAAATAAAATTAAAATATTTAAGATTTATTAGTAGCTTTTAAATAGCACAAGCAAGAAAAAAGAGGCATTACAGCTAAAAAAATTCATCTTTAACTCCAAAATTCTACCATGAATGGTAAAAGATAGAACTCATGAAAAGATCAAGATGTAGGGTAGGTAGATCTTCCTTCTTTTGTAGTTAAATAGCATGCCTTATTAGAAGGAAAGAATAAATTGCAAAATATTAGATTTCAAGCCTAGTTGAGATATCATTATGATCAAGTAAGGACAAATGAAATATTCTAATACATTAAGTATTTATCTTTCTCTTTAATTTTCAAAAGAGAAGGTTACCTATCTTGAGAGGAAAATAGGGATACACAAAGAGGAAGAGAGGAGAGGAAGAGAGAGAGAGAGAGAGAGAGAGAGAGAGAGTTAGGGAGAGGGGGGAGAGAGGGCAGGGGAGAAAGAAGGGCGGAGAGAGGGCAGGAGAGAAAGAAGGGGGGAGAGAGAGAGAGAGAGTGTGTGTGTGTGTGTGTGTGAGTGAATAGGAAACAAATCAATTTTATCTCACCCCACAAAAAACATTGAGATACACTCCCAAATAATCATTTATGCATTACTCACAATGGTAGTATTTTATCTTTATCATTTTCTAGGACATGCTTGATGACAAACATCAAACACTACTCTAAGTTTGAAATCTTATTATAATGAATTTCAACAAAATAATTCAATTGTTCATGTGAGATGAATTTTTTTATGGATATAGGAATTGCATACTAATAGCATCGAACCTTGATAATGGTCACTTAATAACTATGCGAAGACATTTTTTCAACCATGTCATTTTGAAAATACTTTTAAAACATAATCATTCAATTTTTTTATCAAATAATCTCCATATTTAAGTAGGAAGTCATGACTTTTAAGAGAGAGCTCCTACAATAACATTTATCTTTTAAGTTTGAGATCATGACTCTGGAATATATCTCAATCTTTTTGCAACACAATTTCATGACACTTGAAAATGACCATGACTTGTTCCAAATGCCTTTGTAACACAAAGTCATGGTGATGTGAAGTGGTCACAACTTCATGTTCCATCTCTGTTGCTCTTCATAAAGAGTAATGACACTAGGAAATGTCATGACATTGTTAATGACCTTTCATATCATAATATAGTTGAGTCATGAAAGAGTGGTCATGGTATTAGAATTAGTCTTTCTTAATAATTATATCATTGTAGCAATAGGAAATAGTCATGACATTGAGAAGGCAGCTCTTGTGTATTCTATGGCTATTATGCTGAGAAATAGCTACAAGATAAAAATTGGACCTTCATATTTCTCAAGTGCCCACAATATTATTAGTGGTTATGATATCAATCTTTATTTTTTTATATATCATATCACCATTGCATTGCAATGATGTCTCAGAATTGTTGATTACCTTGAACATAAATGTTAGAGTTTTACCTTCTTTTGACTATATGAGTCGCAATGTTGGGGAATAGTCATACTTGAATAATACCTTCCATAACATTTCTTTTCCTGAAAGTCATAATACTAAAGAATTATTAGGTTTTAGCCTTGGTAATTTTGAATCTATAGTTTTTGTAGCTTAAAAGTCATATCTTTGTAAAAAGGATATGACTCTAACTTAAGATTATTGAGTCATAATAATGATAAAATTGCAGTGTTGGGATATAGTCATGACTTTTAAAATTAGTGAGATACTTGGTTGGAGCAACATAAAATTAAGGTCATAGTAATTTAGATTTTATAAGGTATATAATGTTGTGATTCTGATAATATTATAACCACAAAAAATATATCATATAGTGGAATTATAATGCTAACAAGTTGGCAAGGTCATGACGTACAAAGATTACTAAAACTATAGATTGAGGTTAGACAAAGAATAATTACTGAAACAAAGTCTGTTAACCACCTTGAAAAATCTATTGATTACATGACTATTCATCAAAATCTATTAAACATCCAAAGTTATGAAATCAATCTATAATTATGCTATTTTCAAGCTTGCACATCAATATAATTCACCAAGATACATAAGAATATTTGATAGTTTGAATATTAAACAAACTCAATACTAAAATAATTTTTTATCCTCAATAAATAACTTTTCCATACATAAAAATGAATTTTTCAACATTTCTAAGAAATTCTACAATGATGTTTGAGTGTCATAGGATCTCAAAATAATAGAATAACTTTAAGTAGATATGTTGACTTTCATGGAAGGGTTTGAATTCCATGACTATACTCATGGGACATTAGATGTGTAAAGATATGTATGAGGTGGATATAAGTATTTATTACATCATATATGCAAATACAAATTCATGGTTCACCTTCCAAGTAGTGTTACATTTACATTCATATATAGACGATCAAAATATCTATTTCTCTAGCTGAGATCTCTACTATCTAACCTAGCTTCTAAGTATACTATTTTACTTCCATATTTATTTCTTATTTTGATCTTGTTTCTGCTATACTTGTTTTTTTAGCTTTTTCTGCATTGCATGCCATAAATTTAGTTAATGCGACTACTTATTTTTTAATATTGGCTTGTCCATTTTCATCATGAATCTTCAAAGTCATGGTGCTGAGTTTAGATCTAGCTTTGTTCTCAAGCTTTTATTTGCTCTTTTTTTCCTAGATCCTTAAAGTCTTGGTGCTAAGTACAACCACATATTTGTCTTTAAAATTTTCTTTTTTATTTTCAATCTATAATTCCAAAGTCACAGTATTGTGCACAACCACAATATTATATTTAAAACTTTCTCTAGAAATTTTATTATATAATTCAAAGTTAATGTGGTTTGAATAGCAACAATTTTTTCTTTAAGTTTCTAATAAACTAATTAATGTTGTTTCACTAAAATTATGGTTCTATACGTAGCTATGACTTCATTTTCATTTTTTAAAACCAAAGTCGTTGTGTTGTGTAAAATTGTGGTTTTATATTCAAGTTTTCCTTGATTATTTACATATTGTATCCCTAAAGTCATGGTGCTATACAAAATTATCACCTATCTTTCATTGGATCATCCATGGTTTCTATCTCAACCTTATCTTTCTCAATTGTTCCCTTAGCTTCCTAGAAGTTTTAAGTATAAGATTTCTCTAAGGTCATGTATTCAAAGAATGTCGCAACCTCATAGCAGTTATATTCCTGTTTTTCATCTTTTTTGTAACTCCAAAATAATTTTTCCTCATCATATTTTTCATCTTCATCACTTTTATAACTCTAGAGATATTCTTCCACTTCATATCTTTTGTCTTCATCCGACTAGTAGTGTTCTACAAAATTTTTTTCATTAGAAATCTGCTTTTTATTGCATTATGATACAGAAGAGAATGTTTATTCTTCATCATCTCATTTTATCATCACTTAGACCTTACAAGCCATGGTAAATAATAAACTTTACTTACTCCTCACCAAAATAGAGAGTGAAATCTTCTTTTTTAGTGTCAAGAACTTGTCCGATGACAAAAAAAAATGTTTGTCCTATGACCAAAAATGGCCATTCTAATATTAATAGTGCATAATTGTGTTCTTCCATCTCCAATTTAAATGAAATTAATTTAAAAAATGAAGATTTCCACCTTAACCAATATATCTTTGATAGATCCATCTAGGTACTTGATAGTTTGATCAGCTATTTAGAGTGAATTAAAAGTTAAAGTAATTTTATCAAGATTCAATCTTTATATAATTAATAAGGACATCAACTTCATATTTGGTCTCAAGTTACACAATATTTTCTGAAATATGTAGTCCCCAATAAAACAAGGTATCGTAAAATTTCCTAAGTTCTTTAATTTCTCGAAAATTTTCATTTAATAATTGTGTTATACTTCTTGGTTATATTCATAGTTATTTAAATTTCTAACTTCCTTTTACTATTTATTATGTTTGTCATAAATTCTATGTAATTCATAATATAGTCAAGAACTTTGACAAATAATATATTTACTTCTAACCTTCAAAATTTATTGGGAGTTTCTCATAGTGTTCTTCTATTTCTCCATTTCCAAACCATTGTGAAAAATGAAGATTGATTAGAAAGTTATCCTTAGCTATATTATCAATCATCTATTTATCTTTATAGCTTTGGATTATCTCCATTTTCTCTTCTATTATTTCATTTTCTGACTTTGCATATTTGAGTGAAATTTGACCTTTTATATCTTCTAAGGTCATAATTTTGTTAGTTATCATGATACCATATCCTTCATCCTTCAAGCTATCTTTAGTTAGGATCATGACTTTTTAAAAATTTTGATCAGGACCATGACATTTGGGAAAGGTATGATATTATCAGTTCCAAATCTTCTAGAAACTTTTTGTTCAATACAAACCCTTGGTAGCTTTATGCCCACTTCTTACCAATATAAAAAAGATTTTTTTTTTGAATTTACTTCAAGATCAATTGGCAGTTTATTTACTTCCTTTCCTTTCATTTATATTGCCAATTGTCCAATTTATTTCTTTATATCTATCTCCACCGAACTGATTTGATCCATTTTTACTTCAAGCATCCCAATCTAATTATTTTAGGAATTATTCTTTTTTTTCAATTCTACTAGGATAGTGTGCCTACATTCTTTCATGGTTGCCTTCTCTTTTGTTTATGATGATTAATAATTAAAGCTTGAGTTTTCTTGATTATTGAAGTTAATTGTATTATTCTCAATATTTCTTGAGATTTGCAAGGTATTTTTTTTTTGTGCACTTCCATAGCTTCCAGATGAAAAATTTTAATGATTTCTATCATTGAGATGGTAATGCATTATGTCATTGTTATTATATCAAAATACATACCACTTTTTATTTGGTTGGCTTTTTTGTTTGATAAATGGGATCCAAGTCCATCGATTTATATGGATGTGAAATGATGATCTCCCACGATACTCTTCTATTTATCTATTGAATATCTGACTTCTTTAAAAGAGCTTCTATCTTCACTTTAATTATAGTAAATTAATCAAACTCCAATATTCTAGATTAATTTCATCCAAATAAAAGATATGTTAGAGATTGGTTGTTATTTTTTAATAGCTTTCAAATACATAATATGTCTCCTCTACTAATTTATTTACGATCAATCCTTGAGTAGTTGCATCAATCATGTACCTCATCATATAGTTCTATCTATTATATAAAGTTAGGGCTTCTAACCACAACTCAACTCCAAGTTGATGATATCTCTTCAACAACTCCTTAAAATGATCCTAAATATTATATAAAGTCTCAACTCATCTTGTCGAATTAACTAATGTCACTCCATAATTAAAGATTAATTTTAAGAAAGGAGACCTTAGTGAGAATGGCCCTCACTAGTTTATCCAAATATTAATTCGAGAAATGACATAAATATTGAAACCAACTTTTTGTCTTTTTTTTAATGAAAATGGAAATAAATGAATCCTTATTGTATTGGGGCTAACTCTATTCATTTTTTTCATATCACTACTCCAAAAATATCATGTCATGTCCATGAAGATCCTTCAATGTCCTTCCACTATATCAGTACTATTAAACCATAGCTATGAGACTTAGTTTCAACTCTAAGTAATTTTCTTTCAATAATTACAATCAAATACCAGAATAAATGTCTATCAACATTGGCCTCTAATATTCTCCTACAGTATGATGGTTAATACCAATTTTATAAAATGGTTCTTTATCTATTCTTTGTATGACATTTACACTTCTATACCAATTTCTAAGTATAGAGATATTAACTTAGCCATAGAGCTTGGACTCATAAAAGGGTTCTTTAAAAAAAATGAACATGATACACAAAAAGTACTAAAATATAACTATCCACTCCAAACAATTTAACAAGACATAGCATTTGGATTCAGAAATATTTATTAAACTCAATGCTATGTAAACTAATAAAAAAGAATTATTTATTTTCAAGGTTAATTATGTAAACTTACATTGACTAATCGAACTACAATTCTTGAAAAGTGCATAAAAACTTGGTGCAACTTTTTATGTTGCCCACTCTTGTTAGTTAGGTAGTAACCCAAAAGTTGGTTGGCAAGAATATCTGATCAATTGAAATTTGCGAGTACTTGGGTCATAGAAGTAAAAAAGATGATTTTATTTAGATATTGATCTCATAGGAATTATATCAATAGTTTAGTAATAAATAATGATATAACTTAATTCTTGTGATTGTATAATCAATCTTATATCCATTAATTTATTTATTTAATTTATATGATATTTATTCAAATTAGCTTATATTATATTATGATTAGACACATAACGAATGCTAAGATATTATGTAATGACTCAAATTTATAATAGCGTGCAAGGTAGTTATTACCATTGAACTCTTCTCAATAGTATTCCTCTCGTAGTTGTCTCCTCGGTAAATCACCTTCAAGATAAATATTATATCTGCTCATTAGTTATTCAGAATTTCATATCTTTTATGTAACTTAACTATACTTAATAGTTACTTCATATGCACACTCTTATTCTCTAGCCTTTATGTATCACAAAGACCAAGAATTTACAATGTATAAGTATTTGTACTTTAACTTCATAAGAAATATATTCACACAATTAATATATACTTCCCTTAAGTTTTATTGGTATGAACTATGTGAGTAAAAATAACTCACAAGGGTTGTCACTACCTTATGAATCATAATATACTCATGCATATTCTAATGTTATCCTATCACCATTCTCTTAGATGATGATACAAATCACACACTAAATATAAAACTACCAGGAGAATATTCTATATAATTTTCATCTCAATTAAGAATTAATTTTTGTACGACATATACAATGGATTAACATGTAAAATTATTCATACTTATACCTAATTAGGCACCATCCTCACAATGATTAACATATTCAAATTATGGATTTTATCATATAAGTTTATCTTGCATATCATAGTTAGAAGTATTATCCATTCCTTCATACTATATGTGGAAGTAAGTCTCGTGACTTATCTATCACTATCTATCATGATAATCTTATTAAAACATACTAATAGTCAAAAGCATTGTTTAAATTTTATTTAATCATTCATCCATCAATGTCCATTACATAACTTAAAACTTTTATCACATCATATAAAGTAAGTTACACAAATCCTATACCACATATTATTTAAATAGAAATTACCAAATCAATCCTAGAGATTGGGATTTCAAAGTCATGCCGCAAACTCTATTTAATAGAATTAAGTCGTGTGTCCTTTGTTTGATTGTGTAGCTCCTAGGGATTATGAAATTCACTTATAGGATTTAGTAATTGTACTGATATTTTGCTTGTTTTATGGATGAAGAAAAAGAAATAGAGAGATATCTAAAAATGTGTATTTATGTGTATGAGTTTGTGTGTGTGTGTACATGGGTATATATTTGTTTAAAGTTTAGTGCACATTTTTACATATACATGTACTTTTTGAAAATAGTGTATGTTCATATCTACATGCACACACACACACACACACATATACATGTACACATACACACACAAACACATGTATACACATACCAAAGATATACACATACACATACAAATACTCATTTACATGTAAATATGTGCAATAAACTCTAAACAAAATTAATTTAGGTGCACTCAAAGAAGTCAATACATATGGAAATATTTATGTGTGTGTATGTGTGTGTGTGTGTGTGTAGATATCTTAATATGCATGTATACATGTATATACACATTAATTTCAAAATACAAATGCACACACACACACACACACATACAAATGTAAATAAGTGTGTATATGCATGTGTATATATAATTATAGAGCTGTGTATATGCACACACGCACACACACATGGTGGTGAATGTTTAGATATTATTCTAAATAAACAAATGTCTGCCTAGAATACCAAAAAAAAAAGCATCTTGAATCTCAAATAATGAACAAATGGATGACATTTTATTCCAAATGCAACAAGGAATGACATAATAAAAATAATTGCAAAAATTTTATGTTTTGATGTATTATTTTAATTTCATTATTTTGTTATGATATGTCTTTTGCAACTATTATTTATTACATTTTGTTGTTAACATGCTTTTGTTGAATATTTTTTCACTTATTATCATTTATGCATGTTTAATATTTGTATTTATTCCATAATATTAAAATTGTTATCATTTATCTATGTTGAATGTCTGTATTGTTTTTGGATATTATATAATTAATATATAATGAAAATGTAATTTTGATTTTAACTAAAATCACTTTTAATAAAATTTCATTTCTGTGAACTATATGTTGTAAATTATAAAACAAATAATAATATTTTTGTGTAATATATTTTTATTTTTCTAAAAAATTCTGCTAAAATATCTATGTAATATAGTTTTATTTTATAAACATAAATCTTTACAAATAAATTTTATTTACAAAATATAATTTGTACTTCATATATTTATATGCAGTATATGATATTTATTATAAATAATAAATATTTATATTAAATTTATTATTTACGAAAAATTACATAGTCATCTTTTTTTTTTTTTGAAAACAATAATTATTTAAAAACACCAAATTCATATGTGATGTATATCATCATCTATTTATATTGAACACACAATTAAAAAAATTAATTATTTGAAAATAAAATACTTATGTATCTCTACGATCATCTATTTATTTTCAACAAAAATTAAAAAAAAAATAATTATTTACAATAAATTAAAGACATATATTTATATGCACTATATTATATTTTGTTGAACATAAAAATTACAGAAAAGATTATTAGTCACAATAAAGAATAAGTTGATATTTATGTTTACATAAATGTTAGCACATCTTTTTAACAATTTTTAGCACATCTTATACACACTAATATACTTTACACACACACACACACACACATATATGTGTGTGTGTGTGTGTGTGTGTGTGCCCCGTAGCCAACCACAAATAAATGTCCCGAACTATCAGTTCAATTTCCGTCTGGCAAACAGCTCCATTATATTATTTTTTACCCAAAAGGACCAATGGTAGTACATCTGTACTGGCATGGGACATGACCAGTCCAGGTAGAATACAAGGCCACATTGAAATCACGAACCTGGACCCGAAGACCAAACCATGGAATGATTAATCTCTTCTACGTTTGCAAGCATCAATTATATAATGTTGGATTTATCTATAGTCATCTTACACAATTAGACAGGAGAGAGAGAGAGAGAGTGTGTGTGTGTGTGTGTGTGTGTTTAAGTGTTGAGGCAAAAAGAGGATGAAGATTGATGAGAGTACAGATCTTCCAATAATGGGCATCCGCAACACAGCAGTGTTTCATCCTTCTGTTTGGGGCGACTATTTTCTTATGAATGCCGTTGATATCGATGAGGTAATTTTCCGTAGGCATGCGTATGTGCAAAGCACACAGATACTAGCCTTTCTTCCTTTTAAATACGGAACCTTCCGTTTCCGTACATTATCTATTTGTGCGTATTAATTTTGAACAGAAGGTAAATATTTGGCGTGAGGAAGCTGAAGTCCTGAAAGAAGTGGTTAGAAGAATGCTCATAGTGGGTTGTGAGGTGCCTGCAAAAAAATTAAGATTGATAGATGATATACAAAGATTAGGAATTGGCTATCATTACCAAGAAGAAATTGAACTGGAGCTGCAACAAATATACAAGGCTAAAATAGTCGATGATAATGATGATCTCCATGTTGCTTCCCTGTGTTTTCGCTTGCTGAGACTCCATGGCTATCCTGTTTCGAGCGGTAAATTAACCACAACATGAAGATGGCCCTATGAGATCTTTAGGTTAATTTCCGAGATTTCATATTTGAGGCTTATAGTGATTATATTTTTCGTGTTTATTATAACCAGATGTGTTCAGAAAGTTCAAAGATGAGAATGATCACTTTAAAGAAGATTTGGTGCATGATACGGCTGCCATGCTGAGTTTGTATGAAGCTTCATATTTCAGCGCTCATGAAGATGGCATATTGGATGAAGCCCAGAGATTCACCCAAACTCACCTTCTTTCCATTGTAGAGCAATTGGAATCTCCTTTTTCGAATGAAGTCGCTCATGCTTTGAGGTGGCCTCTGCGCAGAAACTTACCAATTATGGAGGCTATAGATTACTCATTCATCTACGTGCATAAAGAGCACATCCAAGAAGTCTCTAAGTTGGCAAAGTTGGACTTCAACATCAGACAGAAGTTGCACCAGAAAGAACTAAATATCCTCACTAAGTAATAAATTAGAATTGTTTGAATTTATATTTCCTATTTTCATTTAAACAATTAAATTAAAATTATTTTGAATTCAATATTTTCGAAAAAAAATAATAATATACGAAATTAATAATTATTAGAAGTTGAAAAATAATAATATACTAAAAAAAAACTTAATAAAATTTTGAATTTGTAATTCAAAATTATAAATTCAAAATTTATAATATACATTAATACATGGATTAATCATTTTTGAAAAAATAATATAATTTGATGTTGTAATCATAGGACTGCAACTTATGCGAATTAGATCAATTTGTAATATATATAATTAAAATATTTATATTTATATCTATAACAAGATATAATCTTAAATATTAGTCAATATGAATAAGGAATTTTACTTGAGTATACCTGGCCTGCTTACAACCCTAATCATCGGGATCAAATGGTGAGAGTAGGGATATCCCTATTAATGTACTCATAGGAGTAGCGGCGACAAGTTTATGTCCTAGTTAGATAAATGTGTAAGTTCTTAAAGCAAATTAAAGAAGGATACAAATGTCCAAACCTAAAAAATGTATTATTTAAGTTTGATTTTGACATGATCAAAACTAATGGAGAATAATGAGGATGCAAAAGTCCCAACTATTCATATTCTAATATAATGAAATTATAATGTTTGTTATCATATTTGGTTTGGATTTATTTGTATTGAAATTCTACATTATGTATTGATTTTAGGTGGTGGATTGAGTTGGGCTTGATGGCAAAGTTGCCTTTTGGAAGAGATAGACTGGTGGAGTGCTACTTGTGGGCACTAGGAGCCTTCCATGACCCCAAATTTCTCTCTGCACGAAGAATGTTAAACAAGGTGACTATTCTTATATCTGTTTTTGATGACATGTATGATGCCTATGGCACAATTGACGAGCTTGAATTATTCACAAGAGCAGTTGAAAGGTATTTTTTACTCTCTCTCAAATTAATTGATCGCCTATCTACACAAAACAAAAAGATGACTAAACATAACTTGCATTGCTTCTTTTGTAATAACCTTAAGGTGGGATATGACCGTGGAAGATGAACTTCCAAATTACATGAAGGTATGCTTTAAAGCAATGGTGAACATCTTTGATGAAATTGACCAAGAAACCACTAAAGAAGGAAGAACATTTTGTGTTCATTATGCAAAAGAAGCGGTATTTATATGGTTTTTGTGTGTATCACTAAGCTCTAACTTTTTGTTGCATCCACTATGTCCATGGTTTCTATTCCTATTGATCTATTTGCACATGAAGTAACAATCTACTCACTTTAGTTATTTCATTAAGTTAAGCCTTTTGTTTGCAATTCATGTGCTGATAGATGAAGGTTCAAATCAGAGCATATATCACTGAAGCAAGATGGGCAAATTCAAATTATGTGCCAACCATTGAAGAATACTTGCCAATTGCAAAAATTACCATTGGTTATTTCTTTGGAATATCCATACTTTTATGTGCCATAGGGAAAATTGCTACTGAGGAAGTTTTCAAATGGCTTTTTGCTGAACCCAACAAGTTTATCAATGCTATATCAACTATCTCAAGGCTTTTGGATGATATAAAATCTAATGAGGTAATCATTTTTTTTTTCTTTTGGATATGCTTTTTGATTACGATCAAGTGTAGTTTGAACTCTTCACATCGCACTAGCCTAGATGTTATAATTTCATTCAATGATGAACAATCAATTTATGAAACTAACCACTTGATGTAGAGAATTAATGAGAACAAAACTCATTCAATTATGCTCACACGAAATAAAACTCACCTTTATAGTTTTATTTCGATTCAAACATACCGAGTTAGCTTTAGGTGCATTGGGTCAAGTCAGACCTTATCTTTAGGTGCATTGGGTCAAGTCGAATTTTGCATCTTGGTTGACTATATTGGTCATCAACATGAGACTTGTCTAGGTAAATGGGTTGATAGAGCTTTATGTGCAAGGCTGTTGTGGATAGCTGCCACTTCTCCACACATATTAGCTTATCATTGTGGATATTACTTCTCATTCACTAGTAAAAAGTAGTTTCGAAATAATTAAGCATTATTTAAAAAAAAAAAAAATTGGCTAGAGATGAGAAATACCTTGATTTTTCATTAAGCTTTATTTTTAAAAAATTATAAAGCATTAGAAATAAAATTTTTTTTGGTTTCAAATCAACAATTATAATTTCTCCAAAAAAATCACAAGAAAAATAAGTGAACCGAAATCTCAAATTTTTATTTAACTAGAAAATTTGATCACAAATAAAACTTTTTTTTTTTCATTTTTTTTTCTAATTAAGTATTTTGAATATTTAAATTTAATATATTGATTTTTTTTTCTTAGGAGTTAATTTTTTAATTTCAATATGCAGTTGGAGCAAGAAAGGGTGCATGTGGCTTCTGCTATTCAATGCTACATGAATCAACATGGTGTGTCACAAACAGAGGCATTTTATCAATTGAAGTACATAATGGATAACTTATGGAAGGATATAAATGAAGAACTTCTTGAACCAACTAAAATTTCAAAGCTCATTCTTGGAAATATTCTTAGATTCTTTTGTGTCATGGAAGTTGTTTACAAAGATATTGATAGCTACACCACTTCCAACACTATCATGAATGATATTCTCTCCTCACTCTTCCTATTTCCAATTAATGTTTAAAAACCTTTGTTTATGGATTTTAAATTATCCAATAAAATATGTTATGTTGCATCAATCATTGTATAATGAACTCGTTATTTTTTTTATCCCATCCAACCAATCCCCTACTAACCCTAGGCCCCCATGTAAGGGCCTTAAGGGCCATAGAGTCAGAGCAAGTAAGGTCTTGTCCAAGCAGTATAAATAGATTGCTTATTAAAGACACACTCGGGCATGTATCCATTATTCCTGTGGATCAAACTAGTGTTCTCTAGGGTTTAGTAATTTTTTTTTTATTTTTGTCAATTAGATTATCATACTATTAGCAACGAACTTTTTATTGATTAATATCTAACTTAGTTTTTTTTTTTTGAAGTATATTTTTCCTTAAGGCAATACCAAGTGATTATGAGAAAAAAATTCATATCCTCTCATTGTCTTTACTTAGTTTAATATTTTTCTTAAAAAATTAGCATTTTTGATGCAACAAATATATATTATCAACATTTAAAATATTATATTTTACTATCATTTGAATTATATTTTATAAAAATCATGATCAATCATTTAAGAAAACAAAATTAAAATACAATAATGTTTAAAATTAAGTTAAAATATAATTGTGGTGTTGGGCAAGGTTTCCATGCTTTCATAGCAATATATAGTTTGAGGTTTGAGATCTAAGCCCCCAACTATAGTGATTAGCATTAAGTCTTCCATCCCTTACTTTTTAGTTGAATCCCTAGGGAGTGTTAAATTTGCCACTATGATTTGATACATGCTTTTTTATGTGAATTTCTTTATTGCTTGGATGAATAAGAAGAAATGAATAACTTCTAGAATCCTTTTTTATTCCTTCTTATACTTCGAAGATTCTATATAATCTTAAGTAAGAAATTATAACTTTTAGAGAAAATAATAACTTTAGTCTTCATCTCTTAAGTTTGAGGTCATGACTCTGGAAAATAGTCATTAATCTAGAACATATCATAATCTTTTTGTAAAACAAAATCATGGCACTAGGCATAACCATGATTTAGGCTTAATATTTTTGTAACACAAAATTATGGTACTATGAAATTATCATAGCTTCATGCATTTTTCTTTCTTAATCTTTATAAAGGGTCAAGGCAATAAAAAAGTCCATGATATTATGAATGATCTTTCATATCATAATATTGACAAGCTATTGGGTAACATCTATGACATTGACATTAACCACTCTTGACCATTATATTGTCATGGCACTGGAAAATAGTTGTGGCATTAAGAAGGCCGCCCATGTGTATTTTATGACCATGGTGGTGAGAAAAGTGCATGGCACAAAAATTGGCATTTCATGTGTCTTAAGTGGCTACGACACTTTGATTTTCTCTGACAATAGCAATCATTTCTCTCATATATCATATTATAATTTCACTGCATAGATAGTGTAGCACTGATAATTAATCGAAATATAAAAGTCATGGTTTTGTATTCCTTTGACTATAGGAGTCGTGGCCTTGGAGAATGACATGCTTGAGTAATTTGCTCTATAATATTTTGTGTCACAAAATCCATGACATTGCATAATTGTCAATCATTGGCATGAGTAGTTTTGGATATATAACTTTTTGTAGCTCAAAATTTATAATTTTTTAAAATTGATGTAATTCAAACTTGAGGGTACCAAGTCATTTTAAAGATAAACTTGCATTGTTATGACATGCCCGTTACTTTTAGTACTAATGGGTATTTGATTACTGTGATATAAAATTCATGTCGTAGCTATTTAAATTTATTAAAAAAGTATGGTTGTGAATCAATGATAATATCAAAACTATAATTTATATGTTACATAGTATAGAGGTTTTGCTAATGAGTTGAAGGAGTATGATATAGAAAAATTATAATGACTAATTAGGTAGAGTTCCAATCAAGAATGGATATCTAAACTATGTGAGTCTCTATATTATACCCCTCATCCAAACTCTTCTAGAAACCTATTGATTTTATGATTATTTATTAAAATATGTCAAATATCCAAAGTCATGAAGTTAATCAATAATTATCTTATTTCTATACCTACACATCATTATAATTTACCGAAAATATATAACAATATTTGAGTAGTTTGAATACCAAATTAACTTCATATGAAAATAATTGCTCATCCTCGAATAATAACATCCTCTTCATAACTAAGAATTCTTTAACATATTTAAGAAACCTATTGATTATGTTTCAGTATCGCATGATCTCAAAATAGTGGAACACCTTTAAGTAAACAAGTTAATAATTGTAGTGGAGTTTGAGATCTACAACTTTAATTGTGGGTCAATAGATGTGTACAATCATAAATGTTCCATATATAAATGATTATTATATCATACATGCAAAAAATATTATTAGATTTTCTCCCAAGAAACACAACATCTAATATCTATAACTAGCCCATCAAGATATCTTTTCCTATTTCTAAGATTTTTATTTTCCATGCTACCTTCTCATTATAATATTTTACTTTTTTTTATTTGTTTCTTCTTTTGTTCTTGTTTCAACTTTACTTGTTTCTTAGGTTTTTTACTCAATAGATGTAATGACTTTAATGAATATCATGACTTCTTTTTCCATATTGGCTTGTTCCTTTTCTTCCTGAATCTCAAAAGTTATGGCATTGAGTACAACTACATCTTTGTTCTTAAACTTTTCTTTTTCATTTTCTTCGTGTATCCCTAAAGTTGTGGCACTAAGTACAACCACAAATTTGTCTTTAAGTTTTTCCTTACCTTTTTTATTTTATAATTCCAAAGCTAAGTATTGTGCTTAGCTTTTGATGAACTAATTTATGCCGTATCACCCAAATAATGGTATTTTGCACAAGCAATGACTTTGTATATAAAATTTCTTAGCCATTTTCATTCTATAACACCAAAAGTCATGGTGTTGTGCACAACCATGGCTTTATCTACAATAATTTCTTGGCAATTTTTGTTATGTATCTCCAAAGTTATGGCATTTTACATAACTGCAACATTATCTTTATTTGGATAATTTATGCTTTCTATCTCAGTCTTGTATTTTTAAATTTTCACTTAGGTTCCTTGAGAGTGTCACCATAAGATTCTTTTGAGGTAACGCCTTCAAAAAATGTTGTGACCTCATAGTTGTTATTTTCGTTTTTTTTTTTTTGCTATTTTTGCAACTCAAAATAATTCTTGCTTACCATATTTAACATCATTATCACTTTAACAGCTCTGAAGTTGTTTTTCTACTTCATCTTCTTTATCTTCATCTGATCGGTAATCTTCTATAAAATCCTTCCATTATAAAGTAACTTTTTATTATATTATTGTAAGGTAGAGATTGCATATTCACTAACAACCCATTTAATCATCATCTAGACTTTGCAAGTCATTTTAAAAAATTGAACTTTACTTGATCCTCTTAGACATGAATAGTGAATTTTCCTTTCTTGATATCAATAAAGACTTGTCTCAATACATAATTGTACTCCTCCATACCAATATAATAAAATCTATTGGAAAAATAAAGATATTCACCATAACTAATATAACTTCATTAATTCAATTCAAGCACTTAATACTCTATTCATCTATTTGGAGTGAGAGATAATGTTGGAGTAAATTTAATAAGATTTAATCTTTAGACAATTTATAAGGTTATCAAATTGACACTTTATATCAAGTCGAATAATACTTTCTAAAATGTTTATTCTCCAGCAATGCAAGGTATAATAAAATTGGTGATGTTTTTTATTTTTCTTGAAAGTTTCCTTTAAATAATTGTATTATACTTTTTAATTATATTTATGTTCGTATATTTCTCGAACTTTCTCTTATAACTCATTATGTCTTTTTTAAATATTATGTAGTTCAAAATTTAGGCTAGAATTTTAGCAAATAATATATTCACTTATAACACTGATAATATATTATAGAACTTCTTGAAGTGTTGGTCCAATTTCTCATTACTAACCCATTGTGAATAAAAAATTTATCAAAAAATTACTTTTTTTTTCATTTTTATTCATTTTCTATCTTTATAGCTTTAGGTAATCTTAATTTGCTCCTATATTTCTTAATTTCCCAAATTCATATCTTTAGGTGAGATTTGGGCTTAAACTTCTTGTGAAGTCATAACTTTATAAGTTACTATGACATCATATTCTTCATCATTCAAGCTCTCTTTAGTAGAGGTCATGGCTTCTTGATAAATTTTGTCACACACATGACTTTTGAGAAAGTTGAAGCACTATTAGTCATGGTATCATATCTCAAAAGCCCATTGGGGATAGTATCTCATCAATTGAGATGCAGATGCATTGGTGATACAAGTAGTAATAAGACCATACATCAAGATATCAATCACATAGTGATTATATCTACAGTTTAAATATTAAATAGTGAGATAGCTCAATTCTAATAAAATGGATATTTTGATTGTATGATCAATTTAGATCCACATGTTTATTCATTTAATTTTATGTGATGTGTGTTCAAATTAGATCAAATTATTTTATATGTAGAGAGAATAAATGTTGGGATATTATGCTATTATTTCTTACCTTAATGACTTAAAAAGGTAAGTATCATCTTTAATACGTTTATAAGTTTTTGAAGTTTCAACTTCATAAGTATCATACTTACATAATTAACATATGTTTTCTTTAAGTTTTACCAATATAAATCACAAAAATGAAAGTAATTAATAAGGATTATCATAACCTTATGAGTTATAATATATTAGCATATATCTTGAAGATTATATGTCACCATCTTTTTTGGTGATAATACAAATTTCATACTAAAAGTGAAATTACTAGGTAAACATTTTATATAATATTTATTCCAATTAAACTAGTTCTTATAAAACGTGTATACTAGATTGACATATAAAATCAATCATACTTTAGCTTTATAATCATCATATTCAAAATAATTAATATACCAAATTTATGGTTTTAACATATAGTTTTACCTCTCACTTCACAATTGGAAGCATTATTACTTCATTCCTACCATATGTATGAGTGAGCCTCATATTTTACTTATTACCATCCATCATGATAATCTCGTGCAAATCAGCCAAACCTATTAATACACAAAATTATTCTTCAATTTTTATATAATCATTCAACCATCAATATCCATAATATGCTAATAATCAAAACATATCTATCAAAGCAACATAATTATCACATCACATAAACTAAGTTACATAACCCCTAGACAACATGCTATTTTGATAGAAATTATCGAATATAACCTAGAAAGTTGAGTTTGAGACCATGCCCCCTAATTATATCTCTTGCTAGCTAGTGAAGCCCATAAGGATTCTGATATTCATACTTATTCTTTTGTAGCTGCATTGTGACTTTACTTATTTTGTATAGGAAGAAGAAGAAGAAATAAAGAAATATCTAGAATTTGTCTCTCTTAATATATTATACTCTGTCAATTTTGCATTTCTTTAATTAGGAACTTGTGGCTTTAGAAAAATGTTGCAACTTTGGCCTTTATCTATTTTGTTTTGAGATTGCAACTATATAAAATAATCGTGACTTTGGATTGTATTCTAATCTTTCTGTAAAATAAAGTCATGATATTAGGCAATGACCATGACTTGTGTCTAATATCTCTTTAACCTTGAGGTTCAAAACTATGAAATGGCTGTAAATTTATGCATTTCCATTTATTTTTTTCATAAATTATCATGATGGTAAGAAAAGCTATGACATTGTAAATAGCCTCTCATATCATTTTAGAGTCATGATACTAGATAATGATCATAATTGTGGCATTGGCCTCTCTTCATCATTATATGGTCAGGATGCTGGTAAGTATTGGTGGTATTGATAAGGCATCTAGTGTGTATTTTATGACCATGTAAAAGTGTCAAATGAATCGTACTATGTCTGCACTAACATGGTTTTTAGCATGAGTCATTTCATGATGACATGGCTCTGGCAATGGGTAGGCTGGCATGGCCCATTGGGATTCATTTTGGCTATGCCAGACTTTGAATGCTAGCTTGATTCATTCCAAGCTAGCCTGGGTCAGACCATACCAACTTAGTTCTTTCTAGGCTAACCTAGAACATAGCATGGGCTAGCTAGGCCAAAAGTTGACCAAATTCGCCATCATGCATGATTGTGTTATGTATCACCTTACATGCTCAAAAATTTGGCCTCACATGGCATGAGCCACGCTATGGGCTAGCCCATGGCATGATTCAAAACCATTTCATGTTATGCCAAGCACAACTAAACCTTATCATGCTACATGTTGTGGCTTGGTTGCCCAGCCCAATTGACATTTCTATGGCCATGGTACTGAAGAATTATTGTGACACAAAATTTCTCTTTCATATATGTCATTAAACTCTAAATAAATTAATTTTAAGTGTACTCAAAATATTCAATAACATTATATGCTCTTAACTCACTCCACGCAAAAAAAAATGCAATTCTTTTCCCCCATTCAATATGCTGTCCCTTGTCCATCTCTCCCATTTGTTGTCTCCCCATCACTATCACCCCCTTCCTATCTTTCACCTTCTCATTCTACCCCTACCTATCTCTCACCTTTTCAATCTACCCCTTCCTATCTCTCTCCTTATCAATCTACCCCTTCTAATCTTTCCCTTTCTCAATCTACCCTTTCCTATCTCTCCCCTTTTCCATCTACCCATTCAATGCGGCTCCATCTCTATCTCCACCCTCACCATCTCTCCCTTCTCATCTTCCCCATTTTTTCCCAATATTCCCCATTATCGCTTTCATTCATTCTCATTATGAAAAGTAAAAGTATGGGCACCATGACATTGGCAATGGATTATACATACTTACATGTGTGTGTGTGTGTGTGTGTGTGTGTGCATATTTGGTTTTTCCTCTATATTTTTTATAACATACATAAACATTAATAAATCCACATCAATATGTTTCTACTTATGATTATAACTCATAATCTTTATAATTGAAATAAGAGTTTGCTCTTATTTTTTATGAGATAATCTTACTTTGTAGAAAATTATAATAATTATGTTTCATATGTTTTTCAATGTCGATATACTCTATTTACATATTACTTATAACAACTGATGTCGGCAGTAATCATTGACTACATGTTTATAAACATGTGATAAAGGATTAATGCCTATAACATATACACAACACACAATGATAGTGATGTGTGTTTGTTTTAAGTCTGTTTGTGCTATGATAATTTATAAATATGGTTTTCCAACATTATGCAATTATAATTTACACTAATATGAGATTTATAATTATATAATTGTGATGTATTATTTGTGATTTTTGCTTCTTATCATACCCCACATTGTACAACAAATATCTCATTACAATGTATTTGTTTATTTACAATTTTTTACAATCTATTGTCATATATAAATTCATAATTTTCTAAAAGACATGAACGAAGAGTAAGTAGGAACATCTTTCACTCTAGAAAATAATGATAATCAATTCATGATCCAATTAACTATGAGCATTTACTTTACATTCATTATACAAGACATAGTAGTAATAATATATTAGTAATATAAGATTAAATCTTAGAATTTTAACATAATTTCATAAAATAACATATCTAAGATTAGGCATACGAAAATTGTCTAACACTTTAAATTAGGCATAAAATTTGTAGCTTCTAAACCAAATAATAAATGGTTAAAGATACTATTATTTAATAACAAATAAAATAATATACAAAAACATTTTATCCTTATCCTTATATGTTAATGTCTCTCTTTATATTTGATGCATTATATTTACATTTATGTGATGTCATAAATAGGTGACTACAACTTTAGTACAAATAAATCATTGTCTACATTATTAATATTAAATATACATTGGTACAATATGTAACAAGAATGAAAAATATTATACGAACTAATCATAAATGGATGAATGTTAGATTAAGAGATAGGTTTTTGACTAATTAATTTGTAGTGGATATTTAGGAATTTATTAGTTTTGCTGAAAACATCCTAAATTAATGGATGGAACAGAAATATTTTCCATGTAATAACCATAAATGTTAGAATCAAAGTTTTCAAGATGTGGATATTATGTAATTCCATCTTGCAAAATATGAATTTGTTAGAGACTATTATGTTTAGTATAAATATGAGGAAATAGTTGTATTGCAACCTACAAAGTATTATGTATATCAAAGTGTTAGTCAAATATTACAATTTAATATGTCAATCCTAAGAATGAGTTTAAAGCCATGTTAAAGCATATTATTGGTCATTCCTTTAATATGGATGTTAATGACGATATCACAAAACTAGCAACAAAAGAATTTTATGAAATACTTAAAGCATCATGATAAGGGGTTTGGTTAGGTAGCCTGTATGGCTACTCAAATCTATTTGTGGTGGCCAGGCTGTTGAATTTAACGGCAACACATCAATTTTAAGAAAGGTGTTTTGATAAAATTTATGAATTATTATCTGAATTGTTAACAAAGAATAATATAATGATAGATAGTTTTTATAATAGACAAAAATTAATGAGAGGTTTAGATTTTACTGTAGAAATAATGTATTGCTACATTAATGGGTGCATGGTTTATTGGGGTGAAGATAGTAAATCAATTACTTGCAATTTCTATAAATAACCTTGGTATAAAAGATATAATGTATGTAAAAAATAGAAAACAAATGTTCCTCATTAGAAGATGTCTTACTTTTTGTTGACTCCTTATTTGCAAAGATTATATGTATCTGAAGTCACTGCTAATGACATAAGTTGGCATACAGAATACAATACTGAGGAAGGTATAATATGACATTGCTTAGATTCTCCATCTTAGAAAAAGTTTGATCATATTCATCCATTTTTTGAAGTTGAAAGTCTAAATGTTAGATTAGGGCTATGCACAAATGGATTTTAGCCATTTGGCTATATGGGGCAACAATACTCTTTATGGTTAGTGATTGTTATACCATATAATTTATTACTATGTATATGCATGAAAGATGGGTATATGTTTTTGTGTGTTATCATGCCTGGTTCGAGAAATCCAAAAAATAAGTTGGATATTTTCTTGCAACCCCTAATTGTGGAGCTAAAAATTTTGTGAGAGATGGGTGTGGAAATATATGATATATCTAGAAAGTAGAACTTTCAAATGTTAGTAGTACTTATGTGGACTATAAATGATTTTCTAGCATATTCAATATTGTTAGGATGGCGTATTATAGAATAATTAGCTTGTCCTTATTGCATGGAGAACTCTGATACATTTTTTCTAAGAAAAGGTTAAAAGACTTCTTGGTTAAATAATCATCTTAAGTTCTTACAAATGAAATAACTATTTTTGACAAATATAAAAGTATTTAGGAAATGGCAAATAATTGTAAAAGGTGCACCACCTTTGAGGTTAAACATAGAATTATTAGAAGTAATTGAAAGATATAGTTTCAAAAATATTATATAAATTGATGCTGACTACATTAATGCATAAATTATGAAGAATTATCATAGTGGTTCAAAGAAATGAAGCATCTTTTGGGATATACCTTATTAGAAAACTAACATAATTAGACACAACTAAAATGTGATGCATATTGAGATAAACTTTTTATTAAATATTTTTAATAATATCATGAATATAGAAGAAAAAACAAAACATAATGCTGAATCAATAGAGGCTTTAAAAGATTTGTGTTTATGTCTTGAGTTACATAGGGATAAATCAATGAATAAATTCCATAAGGTTTGTTACAATATGACTAGGATGCAAATAAAATTTTGTGCAAATGACTAATAGAACTCAAGTTCTTAATTTGTTATAATCTTGACAAGAGTTTTGTTTGTGTGTGTGTGTGTGTACTTGCACATGTTTATCTCCATGTATAGAATAATTTGAGGGCATCTAAGATTAATTATTTGAGTTTAGTCCACATATTTACATGTAAATGAGTATTTGTATGTGTATGTGTATGTGTTTGTATGTGTATATGTTTGTGTGTGTGTGTGTGTGTGTGTACAAACAAAAACACACACATATACAAGTATATACATTATTTTTTAAAATGCAAATATATATGTAAATAAGTGCACTAAATGAATATATATACATATACATATTTATATATACACATGTACACATATATCACCATGTGTATATTCTGTGCATTTATATTGATGTATTTTTAACAATACTTATCTATATATTATTAATGTGTTTCAATTTATATTATACAACAATTTATTATTATATATAAATTGAAACACATCAATAATATATAGATAAGTATTGTTAAAATTACATCAATAAACTTATATTCATATAAATGCATAGAATATACACTATGAGATATATATGTAGTTGTGTGTGTGTGCGCATATACATGTGAATATAAACTATACATACATCTACACATGTATTGACAATAGTGTATACATACATGTACACGTATATTTACAGATATGTACATTAAGTATTATTTAAGTATTTGTGTGTGTGTGTGTGTGTGTGTATCTATATAATATAGCCTTTGTTCTATTATTAAATAAAATTTATGATGCAATCCCTATTAAGATACACATGCTAAATTTTTATATAATTTGTGTATTACAAATTTATAGTAGTTTGTGGACATAGAGTTTGTTAATGCATTAAAATGATAAAATTTATAAAAAATTTATTATCATTTTGTATGCAAAGTTTGTGGATTCATCAAAGAAATAATTTGTGTTTTTTTATAATTAAAAATATTATGAAATAATTATTATTCATTTTTACTAATTTATAATTCAAATGACTAACAAATACTTAATTATTATTGTAAACTTCTTTTAAATTTTGAAAGGAAAGGAATGGTGAGATTATTTATTTATTTATTTATTTATTTATTTATTTTTTTTTTTTTTTTTTTGCTAATGAAGGTGGAGATTTGATCAAGAATAATGATTGTTCAATTGAATATAAGGGCAGTTGTACCAAATCTATTATTTTTTTTCACGATATCACATTTGACTCATTTGTTAGTCAAATATGTTTTGAAATGAGAATGAAGTTAAATTCATTCGGTATTTATTTTACTATAAAATTTGATCTTTCATGTATGCTTTCACTTGAAGATTATGTATCGTGGAAAAGATGTTATGCTTTAATGAAATGTATCATCATATTTATCTAACCTCAGTTGCTACTACAAATGAAGAAGTCTTTTAAATAATAAGGTAATATTGAAGATCATGTAATGTCAGTTGTTGATGAAGTATAAGCCGACATTATTTGAGTTAGGTGTGATGTTAGTAAAGTATAAGGAAGAAATTATTAATTGGAAGTGGTTTATTGAACCTAAAATTGAAGATCATGCAATGTCAGATATTTTTAAAGCAAGATCATTACCAGTTTCTCAATTTATGAATGATATTTTATAGTTTTCATTGGGTTGGCATTTATTGAGTTTTGTACAGAACTAATTCATTCAAAATAAAAAATTTAAAAAACATGTCGGGTTTCAAAAATATGCCCAAACTAGTGCATCTAAAATTAACGTGGCAAAACCACCATTGTGAACGGCGGCCATTGTCACGCTGTTAATTTTTTAAAATCATAGGTCGGCGTTGTGAATGCCGGCTATTAAAAAAATTGTAGGGGTCCCATTACGCCCCTCAACCTACGCACCATGCCCCATGCCTCTACTTCTCACCCACACCCCTCGCTCCTTCATGGAGCTCGCTGGAGCTCCGCCGAGTGCCAATGAGCTCTACTTCCAGCTCACCAGAGCTCGACAGAGCTCCACGGGTTCCACGAAGGGAGATCCACGTCGAACTTCATCGTGGAGCTCCTTCATGGAGCTCGACAAAGCTCCACGTCGAGCTCCGTCGTGGAGCTCGACGGAGCTCCTCGAGCTCCACTTCGAGCTTGCTGGAGCTCGACGAAGCTTCACGCGCTCCTCGACATCCACGTCGAGCTCCAGCGAGCTCGAAGTGGAGCTAACTGGAGCTCGAGGAGCTCTAGAGGGCTCCTTCGTGGAGCTCCAGTGGGCTCCTTCGTGGAGCTCCAGAGGGCTCCTTCGTGGAGCTCCAGAGGGCTCCTTCGTGGAGCTCCAGAGGGCTCCTTCGTGGAGCTCCAGAGGGCTCCTTCGTGGAGCTCCAGAGGGCTCCTTCGTGGAGCTCCAGAGGGCTCCTTCATGGAGCTCTGTCGAGGGGCGATGGGCGAGGAAGGATGGGTGTGGTGTGGGGGGGTGTAATGGGATCCCTATAATATTTTCAATAGCCGGCATTCACAATGCTGGCTTATGATTTTAAAAAATTAACAGTGTGGTAATATCCGCCGTTCACAACGATAGCTTTGCCATGTTATTTCAATATGCACTAGTTTGGGCATATTTTTGAAACCCAACTTAATTTTTAAATTTTTTATTTTAAATGAATTAGTTCTGTACAAAACTCACTTTTATTAATGTTGATATTATTAATAGAAAGTGTACTTGTATAGGTTGACAAGTATTGGGTATCTGTATCACGTGTGAGCATGCATGTACACTATTACTATCAATTGGTCAATCCGTGATTAATTATGTTGATGATTGGTATGAATGTATAAATAAATAATTAATATATTCATGATATTATTCAGGGATAAAGACATAAGACATGCCATCAATTTTTGATGATGGCACTGTCCATTGTATATTTGATCGAATTCACATCTTTTTACTTCCTCCTAAATTCAAACATTTTTTTCTAAAAGACCATGAAAAAAATATCTTAAATCTCAAATGATGAGCAAACGGATGATATATTATTTTTGCAACAAGGAATGACACAAAAAAAAACTAGTAAAAATTATATAATTTGATGCATTCTTTTATTTTCATTGTAGTGTATGATTTATCTTTTATATATAACTTTTATTTATGTTATTTTGTTGTTAAAACATGCTATTGTTGGGTATTGTTTCACTTTTTATCATTTATAAATGTTTAATATTTGTATTTTTATTGCATATTATCATTATAAGTTATTCATGTTTAAGGTTTGCTTTATTATTGATATTTTTTAATTCATATATTTGTATTTTTATTGCATATTATCATTATAAGTTATTCATGTTTAAGGTTTGCTTTATTATTGGATATTTTTTCAATCATATATTATGAAAATAATATTTTGATTTTAACTAGATTACACTTTTAATAAAAGTTCAATTGGTTGAAAAGTATGTTAAAAATTTTAAAATAAATAATAATATTTTTGAGTAATACATATTTATTTCTTTAAAAAAAATTCTAAAATATATATGTGATATAGTTTTATTTTACAAAGATAAATCTTTAATAATAAACTTTATTTTCAAAATAAAATTTTCACCTCATATATTTTGGTGTAATACGTAATATTTATTATAAATAATAAATTTTTAAAACTAATTAATTATTTATGAAAAATTACATGATCATCTTTTTATTTTGAAAACAATTGAAAGCAATAATTATTTAAAAAAACCAAATTCATATATGTTGTATATCATCATCTATTTATATTGAACACACAATTATTAAAGATTAATCATTTGAAAATAAAATACTCAAATATCTATACAATCATCTATTTATTTTAAACAAAAAATAAAAAAAAAATTATTTAGAATATATTAAAGGCATATATTTATATGCATTATATTTTATTTTGTTGAACATAAAAGTTTCAAAAATATGTATTAATCACAATAATGAATAAGTAGATATTTATGTTGAAATAAATGTTTTAAAAAAATAGTATTTACAAAGATATAAACAACATTATCTATCAACTACATGTTAATTTTCACCCTAATAGTAAAAACATATATAATTCATTATTTGCAAATAAACCAAACTCATTTATCTATATATGAGTTTAATTATAATTATTTTCAATATAAATGTTTAAAATAATAATTATTTAAATAAAATGAAAACTCATATATTTTATTAATATATTTTTTTCTTAAATTCAAAGCATTAAACAAATTATCATCAAATTTATATATATTTTTGATTTTTAACAATTTTTAACACATATTGTATACACTAATATACATTACACACACTCACACACATTATATATATATATATATATATATATATATATATATATATATATATTATTTATGTTTAGAATTTGTTTAGGGTTTAGTGGACATGTGTTTAGTGCCCCAAACACAAATGTCCTGATTTATATGTTGATGTTCCGTCCAAATCACGCAAGGACTAATGGAGGTAAAGAGGCAAATAGCTTAGACAACATGACCCAATTAACCCAAACCACTCGCAAATAGCTATATATATTATTTTTTTTACCCAAGAAGGGGGAGTACATCTATTCTGGCATGGAACATGATCCAGTTCAGGTAGACCATAAGACCACATTAAAATCACATCCTAGACCCCATGGAAAAACCATGAATGATTAATCAATTCTAAGTTTGCAAGAATCAATTATATAATGTTGGTTTTATCTGTAGTCCTCTTACACAATTAGATAGCTGAGAAAGATAGAGAGAGATAAAGAGAGAAAGTGTGTGTGTGTGTGTGTGTGTTGTGAGTGTTGAGGTAAAAAGAGGATGAAGATTGATGGGAATGCAGATCTTCTCATAATGGGCATCCGCAGCACATCAATGTTTCATCCTTCTGTTTGGGGCGACTACTTTCTTACAAATGGCATTGATGATGAGGTAATTTTCCGTAGGGATGTGCATGTGCACCGCACAGATGCTAGCCTTTCTTCCATTTAAATACGTAACCTTCTGTTTCCGCACATTATCTATTTGTATTTTGAATAGATGGTAAATGTTTGGCATGAGGAAGCCGAAGTTCTGAAAGAAGTGGTTAGATGAATGCTCATGGTGGGTTGTGAGGAGCCTATAAAAAAATAAAGATTGATAGATGATATACAAATATTACGAATTGTTGTATTCTAATTACTAATCCTCAATTTAACAAGGATTTTTCAAAGTTCCAATAAGTAGAAGAAGAGCAGAATGCACGAAGTAGAAAAGATTTAGAGGAAAAGAGGAGCAAGCACAATAAAAAAATAGAAATCAAAAAATAACATTCAATTCTTCAAAAAAGAAAGAAATCAGAATTTATATATCATGGCTCAATAAATGTTAAAAATAAAAGAAGCTTTTTTATATTTACACTGCATCAGATGTATTTATTTAATGAATATAGCAGAGAGTAAGATAGTAATTTAACCAAGTACTGGAACCCAAGTATAGAAAACATAAGGCCGAGGCTCAATATCAACATTCTCTCTCATTTGTTGTAATTGGTTTAAGTCCTAGCTTTTCTCTTAGATAGACTAGTTTTTCTTTAGGTGGTGACTTAGTGAAGATATTAGCCAGCAGTACATCTACTGTAAGAATTAAAAAATCATAAAAAATCTAAAACTTTGAAGAATCACTTTCCCAAATACTCTTTTTCTGCATCACTTATCTACCGAAGTTGTACCAACCCTAGTTCTCCTCCTATTTTGCCTGTGAAGTAATATATACACAAGAACTAAAAGCAAAACACCATAAAACACCTAGGTTCTTGATGCAACAGCCCTACCCTAGCACCATTAAGTAATATTGTTGACATGAAAAATGGACCTCAAGGGGACCTTCAAATCAAAAACACTAGAATACTTGTGTCATGGGGCCATATACCTAACTGTCTAACTCTTGGTCAACATGCTATTAGTATATTCTCGACTAATGCATCAATCATAAAACTAATTTTTTCGGCCAAGAATTATTTTTCCTTGAATCTGACATAATTGTGCTATTTCCATATCTCTCATATTATTAGTAGTACAATGTATCTTCTAATCCATGGTAAACTAGATAGGATTTTTATGTTCGATGGATATTTCAACTTGAATGTTTTCTTAATTATACTATTCGAGGTATTCAGGTTGGAGAAGTATTCTTGCCAAACACATTGTGAGTCCTCACATTGAAGCATCAAGTGTATACTTGCCTCTTCAGTAGAGTAGTTGCTACACTTAGATGCCATGTGGATACTCTTCCTCTATAATATGTCATCTATTGAGATGAAATCATTCACCAAGTGCCAACCAAAGAAGGAAATTTTAACCAGAATATACTTATGACATAATACCTATATGATTTGACGTCGGGTCACCCCTTGTGCAAAACATATCCCAAGCTAACTTGAAGGTGATTGCACTCTTTATTCGGAAGCTAGACTAGTTTGTCCATTGGTCTCCTCTTGTTCTTCCTTATTTGTTCTACAATGCCAAGATGTACAACTGTAGTAAGCTTATCGATATCTGATTCATCCCCTTTAAAAAACTATATGACTAGTATTTCTTGGGGACTAGTCAATCTAAATGAACTTATCTTTTATGGCTCCATCCACTTATTGTGCTAAATTGATATATCAACAAAACCTAGTTTCTAGGTAATGTACTTTTTAGTTGTTACACTTTCTTTTTTAATTCTCCTCTACATCGGAGTATCGATATATCTTTTCCTCATGTCAAGAAATCCCATTTTGCAATACATATCTCTCAGGAATCTATTGGAGATGGTTTATTTGGTGAGAAACTCCCACCATAGCTTTACTTCCAGTGCTCTTGAGATATCACAAATATTCTTGAATCCCAGACCCCCTTCTTCTCTCGACTTGCAGAGGTTTACCTATCTCATTCATCTCAAATATTTAAATCCTTTCCTATGACCCCATAAAAACTTCGACATGTATCTCTCCATCATTTTGATCACCATTAGTGTGGGGCTCACCGAATAGATTAGGTATGTAGGGAATGAGGTGAGCACTTGTTTTATCAACATGATCTTTCCTTCCTTAGACAAGAGCTTATTTGATTATCCTATTATATGAGATCAGAACGTAGCGAGAACATTGTCGTAGAACATGCTTTTTTGCTATCTCTCCATTATTTTAATCAAAATGATTTCTATTTCAATATTTTGGTAGGTACAAGAAATAAAATATTGAAAGGTTGGGAATATAACAATAGAACAATAACGGGGGCCCACTACCTGGTCAGTGGACTAAAAAAATTTTTGGAGCAAAACCCGGAAAATCTGAGTGATCCGATCTACTCCGTTATTGATATAAATTGTTTTTTTTTATTTTTATGTTTCAGTTGCTGTAATTTTGTTTGTGGAAATGTTCATCTTCATTGTCTCCCCCCTGTGTAATTTTTCTTAATGACTATTTTTGCTCAATCTGTAAGAATTATTTTAGTTATAATCTGTAAATGCATAAGCATTTTTCTGGTGGATATAGCTAGTAATGCTGAACGACTAGCGAACCACGTTATTTTCTATCTTATTGTTGTGGTTGTAATTTTTATCTTGATTTGTTGAAATTGATTATAGATATATATATATATCATTTGTTGTTTCTCTCTTTTCTTCTTCATCTTATTCTATAAAATCATAATCGTTAGAAGTAGAATTCCTTAACAATTAGTATCATAGTGGGTTTTGGAATATTTTAAAGCAATTGCACCATTGAATTTTGTGATTTTTTTTTGTAAAATGATATTCTATTGAAATGGTTGGAACCCTAAACACCATGATCGAAAAGTTTAATGGTAGAAATGGATTTAGTATGAGACAGATTAAAATGTGAGTGTATTTAAATAATTTCAATATCTGAAGTACTCTTGTTCAAGGTTTCGATCTAAACACTGCTATTGCTCTTGGAATTACATAGGCAGAGGCATGGAGGCGTGAAAAAAAGCTCGCTCCACCATTCAGTTGAGCTTGTCTGATCAAGTCATTGCTGAGGTAGCCGATGAAGAATCTGTTGTAGGATTGTGGCGCAAGCTTGAGTCACCATACATGACTAAATCACTAATGAACAAGCTTTGTTGAAGAGGAGGCTATTCACACTAAGGATGCAAGATGGAACTTCTTTTAAGAAGCATCTGGTTGATTTAAATAGCATCCTCGCGGACCTTAAACATGCAGATGCTAAGGCGGAAGATAAGGATGCTACACTTCTGCTCTTAGTCTTTCTTCCTGCTTCCTATGAGAAGTTTGTCAAATCTCTCATAGTGAGGAAGGAGGAGATCACCCTAGAAGATGTTTGATCTTTCCTACATTATAGAGAGATTAAACAGAAGGCTTTTATTTATATAGCAACACTCTGTTGGATTGGTGGTAAAAAATAGGAGGCCATAACCAGTTTCATTCAAGAAGAAGGAAAACAAGATCCAGAAGAGGTCAAAGAAGGGTGCCACTTGTTACTACTACAAAAGAAAGGGCAATGAAAAACTAAATGCCCAGAGAAGAAAGTAAGGCTGGAACAACAAGGTCAGCCTAATCTTCCACCTACTATTGTCATGGCCTTTAATGGCTTGGATGATGGAGAAGACCTTATGCTAGTAACCTCCATAATGATCGCAAGGTCATATTCTTGGATCTTGGATACCGGGGCTTCCTTCCATATAAGTACTCACTTGGAGTGGTTCAGTATATTTGACTTGAAAGAAGCTGGCCATGCAGTCATGGGGAACTGTCAACCATGTAAGGTGGTTAGAATTGGCATAGTGAGACTAAGAATATATGATGGTCAAATAGTCTCACTTTCCAATGTAAGATATATTCCTAAAATGACAATGAATCTCATTTGTCTTGGTGTTCTGGATGATTAGGGATGTTCATTCAGTGGTGGTGAGTGAACTTTGAATAGTCATCGAGGAGATATGATATCATACAAAAGGGGCAAAAGAGTGGAATGTTATACACATTGATAGGTTCCACAGTGATAAAAGCTATTGTAGTCATATCTAGAGAGCCAACATCTGAAGATGAAGTTGATCTTACCAGACTATGGCATAAGCGGCTGGCACATATGAGAAAGAAAGGTATGAGAACCCCCTCTGCTTGTAACCTTCTAGTTGGTCACAAGATTAGTAAGCTTTATTTCTGTGATCATTGTGTTTTTGGTATTAAATATACAACTAAGTTTGGTAAGGCTATACACTACACAAATAATATTTTGAATTATATCCATGCTGACTGTTGGAGTCCTTTTAGAGTCATATCTCTTGTGGGTACTCATTTTTATTTATGTTTAATTGATGATTACTCTAGGATGTCCTGGGTATTCATGATTAAACAAAGATTTGAAACTTTTATAAAGTTTAAATATTGGGTAAGCTTAGTGGAAAACCAAATGAAAAAGAAGGTTAAACTGTTACGAACAAATAATGGTCTAGAATTTTGTTTGTCAGAATTTGAGGAATTATATATGGACAAAGGTATAACTAGACACAAAACTATTAGGGATGCTCCTCAGCAGAATAGCATTACTGAAATAATAAACCAAACTCTTCTAGAAAGAACTAGATGTTTGCTCTCTCAATTAAGCTTAGGCAATGAGTTTTGGGCTGGAGCTATTAATTCAATATGTCTTCTGATAAATAGATCACCACATAGTAAAATTAATTTTAAAATTCTATTTGAGGTGTGGACTGGTAAACTTACACATTATTCCAATCTGAAAATGTTCGGCTATGTTGCCTACTATCAGGTAAATGATGGTAAGCTTGAACCACAAGCAAGAAAAGGAATATTTGTATGATATGGTAATGGAGTCAAGGTATTTTGTATCTGGTCACCACCTAAAAAGAGAGTGATTCTTTCTAGGAGTGTCACCTTTGATGAAAGTATCATCTTAAGACAAGTACATCGTCCTATCCAATTACCTGATATTCCTCAAACTGAACTTAAGGTGAAGGAAAAATCTAAATTCGTAGCTCCAAGAAGGATGCATGTTGTCTCTAGATAAATAATTGCTAATCATGAAAATGATACTAGGTCTATTACTGAATCTGATGAACATATACCTAAAGAGTATATTCACTACTACATTACAAGGGATAGACCAATGAAAGTTAATTTAGATCATCCTTTAAGATTCGGCTTTGATGAATTTGTAGGGTTTGCCCTACAAATTGCTGACGAGATTGACATTCCAAAACCATCCTCCTTAAGGAATGCTATGAGATATCCTCAATTTGAGTCATGGTTAGTTTTCATGAATGAAGAGATCGAATCTCTTCATAAGAATGGTACTTGGCTTATTGTACCTAAACCTAAAGGAAAAAAAATAATTTCTTGCAAATGGATTTTCAAGAAGAAAAATGATGCCTCTATAGCTGGTGGTGTAAAGTTTAAGACATGTCTAGTTGTAAGAGTGTTCAATCAGAAAGAGGGTATTGATTATAATGAGATATTCTCTTTTTAGTTAGATACACCTAAATTAGGGTGGTTCTAGCATTAGTTACACATAAGGACCTTGAATTTGAGCAACTAGATTTTAAAACTATATTTCTTCATGAAGATCTGGATTAAGAAATTTATATGAGCTAGCCTAATGGTTATGAGGTATCATATAAAAAATCTCATGTGTACAATCTTATGATGTCCCTTTATGGACTTAAGTAGTCTCCCCGTCAGTGGTACAAGAGATTTGACTATTTTATGACTAGTCATGGATATAGTAGATGTGACCATGACTGTTGTGTTTATTTCAAAAGGCACAAAGATGAGTAATATATCTACTTGTTATTATATGTAGATGATATGCTTATTACTGTCATAAATAAATTTGAAATTCGAGAACTGAAAGATCTCCTTAGTTCTGAATTCAATATGAAAGATATTGGATGAGCAAAGCAAATTTTTGGTATGTAAATATTCAGAGATAGAATTAAAAGAAAGTTGTTTCTTTCACAGAAACAATATATTCAGAAAATTCTATCTAGATTTGGAATGGCTTCTTGTAAGTCTCTGTCAACACCATTTGCTTCTAACCTCCATTTAACATTAGAATTTTGTCCCAACTCTGAATTTGAAAAAGGAACAAATTCTAAGGTTCCTTATTCAAGTACTATCGGGAGCCTCATATATCTTATGGTGTGCATTCGACCTGATATTGCTCATGAAGTAAGTGCAGTGAGTAGGTTTATGATAAACCCTAGTCAAGAGCACCAAAAAGCTATTAAGATGATACTTAGGTACCTCAAGGGACTTCTGATATTGGTTTGATATTTGGTAATGAATATAAACTCATGCTGGTAGAATATTTTGATTCTAACTATGTAGGAGATGTTGCCAGTAGATAGTTTATGACTGGTTATGTCTTTGCTGTATGTGATTTTGTAGTTAGTTGGAAAGCCACACAACAATCTTATGTTACCTTATCTTCTACTGAAACATAGTACATGGCTCTGATTGAAGCTACGAAGGAAGGGATATGGTTGAAATGTTTTCTCAAGGACCTTGGTGTTTATGAACAGGTTGCAACAGTTTTCTGTCACAACCACATTGCTATTTGTTTAGTAAAAGACTAAGTACACCATGAGAGGACAAAGCACATTGATGTGAAATATTATTTTCTTTAATCTGAGAAGAGAGTACAAGTAAAGAAGATTAGAACTTCTGATAATCCAGCTGACATGATTACCAAACATGTTCCTATGAATGAGTTAAGATACTATCTTGACTGATTGAACATATCAAATTAGATGTAGTCTTATTTGGACTAACTATTTATAGAGAGTGTCTCTCTATCTGTATGCAAAATAAATTAAGGTAGAGATTATTGTATATATATTTTGTTTTGATAAACTGCTTTGAATAACCAGAATGTTTTTTGTTTTAATTTTTTGTTAACTACAGGAAATAAAATATTAAAAGGTTGAAAATGCAGTAATAGCATAGTAAAAGGGGTCTCGCTGCCAGTCAGTGGGCTGGAGAAATTTTTGGAGTGGAACCTAGTCCATCCGAGTGATCTGACCTGCTCTGTTATTGATATAAATTAATTTTTTTTCTATTTTTCGGTTGTTGTAATTTTGCATGTGGAACTGTTCATCTCCATTTTCTCTTTTCTGCACAATTTTTCTTCGTGATTGTTTCTGCTCATAATTTGTAAGACTTATTTTGGTTATAATCTGTAAATAGATAAGCATTTTTCTGGTGTATGTAGCTAGTCGTGCTAAATGACTAGTGAACCACATTATTTTCTACCTTTTTATTGTGATTGTAATTTCTGTCATGGTTTGTTGAAATTGATTGTAGACACACACACACACACACACACACATACATATCATTTGTTGTTTCTCAATTTTCTTCTTCGTCTGAATCTGTGAAATCATAATCATTAGAAGCAGAATTGCCTAATAATTACCTTTGAAAAAAGGAAAACATGGATTGGTAATAATTCTCCATCCCATGATATCTTTTGAGCTTAGCCACCCTGCTAGGTTTTGTCTTTGCTTGATAGTAAAAACCAGTCTTTGGAAATTGATAACCTTGCCAGAGACCTGCTCATACCTTTGGAATACCTCATTTACCTTTTTAATGGATCTGCTCAGTCCATTTGTGAAGATGATGGGATCATCCATGTATGCCAGGTGGCTGACTGATATATGGCTAGCCGATAAGAAGCTAACTCCTAGGTACTTCTCAAAGTGGCCATTGATGCTTCTAGAGAAGTACTCAATAGCTAGCACGAATAAGGTTGGTAATAATTGGTCGCCTTCTTGAATAGGATGAGATGACTAGATGAATCCCCATGCTTCTCCGTTAATCATAACTGAAAACTAGTTATGCACTACACAATGGTTGATAATATCGACACACTCGTCGGGGAATCCAACCTTAGCCAGTATCTTACTTAGATATGACTAGTTCATCCTATCGTAAGCCCTAACCATGTCTAATTTGATAATCTTGTTCCCGCCTTTATTTTCTTTCAATATGAGGTGAGTTATTTCTTATGCAAGAAAAATATTATTCAAGATATTCTTCCCTAGCACAAATCTTGACTATTTTTTTGATATGCACTTGTAGAACACCATCTTGATTCTCAGAGCCAGCATCTTTGAAATTACCTTATATGATACATTACGGAGGCTGAAAGGTCTATAGTCTTTCTAGCTCGAGGGATTCTCCTTCTTGAGGTATAGTGAAATCATGGTGCTGCAAAATAATTTTAGGAATTTTTCTTCATTGAAAAAGCTCATGTGGCCCTCCCACATGTCTCTCTTCACTATGTCCCAACAAGTCTTATAGAAGAAGGAAGAGAAGCCATATGTACTTGGCATGCTATCCAATTGTATAATCTATAGTGCTTCCTTAACTTCCTCTAATGTAGGACCTCGACATAGCTCCTGGCCTTCTTCTGTCAAAAATACTTGGAGGGATGTAGTCCAAGCTATCTGCTTCCACCTCCATCTTGTTCAGGAGCTTACTATAGAAGACTACTTCTAACTATCTTATCTCTTTCTCATTAGTCGATAGATGCTCCTCATCAGTTAATATATGGTGGATATATGACTTGGTGAATATATTCTTGACCAATGAGTGGAAGAACTATATATTTTTGTCTGCCTTTCTGAGTCATTTTACTTATGACTCTTATTTCTAGTAGATGCCCTCCTTCAAAAGTAGGTCATTGAATTCCCTTCTGGCCTCGTTTAGTTTTTCTTTAGTCTCATCTGTCTAATAGGCATCCCATTCACTCTCTGACTTTGTGACACCATCTTCTACCTTGTTAATGTTTTTGGAGATATCTCCAAAAACATTCTTGTTCTAGGATTTGAGGCCATGCTTAAGTCAAAATAGCTTATACGCTCATTTCTTCAATCCTACCTCGTTGGTGGGGGTAATTTCAGTCTGTTTTTACAAATTCATGAAAATCTTAGTATTTCACCCATATATATTGAAATCTACACATTATCTTTCTCCAGATGATATCATTACTCTACTCGATAAAGAGTGGTGAATGATCTGACATGACTCTGTTCAAGTGGTGAATCCTCCAATGATGAAATCTGTCATTCCATTAGGTATTAATCAGGACTCTATCCAGTTATGCCCAAATATTTCTGCCAGTCCATTTAAACTGGGATCGTTCAATTCACGTGTTCACCAGTTCAATATCCAGTATATATCCGTTAAAATTCTCCATGGAACTCGGTTTCGAGGATCTTCCTCCTGCTTTCTCGTCATAACTTGACACCACATTGAAGTCTCCTACTACCAGCCATGGTAAGAGAGTCCTTCAAAAATTTGTGTAGATTCGCCCATAGCTCTCTCCTCATGGGGATCCTGCATATTGCATATTTGAAGGTGAACCTGGTTGCATGCTTCCACAGCTCATTATGTATGTCTATGTGTACAGCATGTAGCTCATCATGAAGAATCTCTATTTTTGTCTCTTCATTCTAGAAAATTTAAATTTTATTGTTTGTATTGTTCCAAGTAGAAGTGAAATTTAGTTAAATCTTAAATTCTTTCAATCTATATTTGTTAAGGAATAACTCAATAGTTGCCAAAATCACAACCTTGTAGATTTTACATAACTTCCGGACTCTTCCCATGGCATTCAACTTCTCTAAGCCTCTGATGTTCCACGTGAGAATCGACATAATGGGGCATAGTAGTTTCTACCTACGGCGTACTCATAAGTCTTATTTTGACTCCATCCACGTCCTCTTCTCTATCTCCCCCCTTCTTATCGCCAATATAAACGTCCTCAAGGGTTCATGTTATTAGGAGTAATCCGAACTTCCGAGTTAATATCACATACTGGCGCCTCCAAATCTAGTCATTCCGCATATTATTCGGGGAGAGTTTCATTCCCCTTGTCTATTGAGATCTAATAGATGAGGTGAAAGGATTATATTTTAACAATAATTTAATAATAATGTTGTTTCCAATAATTTATAAATTTTAATTTCAAATTAATAAACTAATAACTCTATATGATTTCAAATAAATTAAATTATTTAATTCTAATGGATGAGGTGAGAGGATATATAAAAGGGAGAATTATATTGTGGTGCACCATTTAAAAAATAATTAAAAAAAAACCTAAGTTTTAATAATTTAAAAATGATACACCAAACTCTTAACTAATTATTTATGGTGTACTATTTTATGTTACTACTAAATTATACTTATTTAAAAAAACTAAGTAACTATGTGTTACAGGAACTCAATTTAAAAAAAAAAAAACTCCATGTAAGTGGAGCTCGATTAGCTCCATCATAGTGATGATAATTATCGACTGTGATGATAATGTCCGAATTATTAATTAATGATTTGAAAAATAAAATAAAATAAAATAAAATAATAATGTCATCACAATTTGATGGTAAATTCTAAATTGCAATTAAAAAAAAAATTCTAAATTGCAACGTGGCCGTGCATCGGTGAAAAATATAAATGAGTAAGAAACCATAGGGTAAGCCGTTCAAAATCCGAAGCACGTTTTCTCATCCTCTTCAGTCCTTAATGTCGGTATCTGTGTTCCTTCTTTCACCTTTACATAAATATTAGGGTGATGACCGTATACTAATTTATATTTTTCAATGTTTTTCGTACTCGTACTTGTAATTTGTTGATGCTTTGCTATATCATGTAAATCGATGGTATAGATCTTGAGTGGATTTTATGTAGAATTAGGTTTTTTGAGTTTGATTTTGATCTTATTTTCTGAAATAAGCTACCGTCGTATACTAATTAATCTATAATTATATCTGTGTGTACAAGTCACGTGAGAATGGTTGTTGCTCAGTAGCTTACCCCATTCGATCTAACAGACTGGAAGAAAAAGAAGGCTGTGATAGAAGATCCTGCTGATAATGGTACAGGCTTACAATCTCAATATCCTTAATGTTATGTTCGTAAGCAATAATTTTACATCTGCCATCACCTGTCATGCTGGTTGGTTAACGTTTGTAGGTGTACAGCTATTTAGTTTAATTAAACCGATGGAGATTTTAGTACTTGAAGGGTTTTAGTAAAATTGGTTTGGCGGAGATATGAATCCTTGATTTAATATGCCCTTTATTACTTTGAACGAAGGCTGTGAATGGAGATATTGAAGAAACGAAAATGGAGGATATGATTAAAGTTCCTGCGGAAGGAAGTGACAGAGACTACGAGTACGAGGAGGTGGGTTTATTTTTAAAATTTTTCTAGATAATTTATATTAAAATGGTGCCCTTAATGTAATCATCATTATAAATAATCGAACACCTCCTATAATGAGTTGTTTTTGTTTACATTGATCAGTTACATGATTTAGTGCAAATCAAACCCTTTTTTGTTTTTGTAATGTCCAGCTTCTTGATAGGGTGTATCACCTTCTTTCTGAGAATAGTTCAGAGCTTGCTAGAGATAGAAGGGAGCTTGCTAGAGATAGAAGGGAGCTCGCTAGAGATAGAAGGGAGCTCGCTAGAGAGAGAAGGGAGCTTGCTAGAGATAAGAGGCGAACAGATATGACCCTCCCATCAATTCGTAAACCTGAAACTTATCTTCCACTCACGGATGAATGCAAAAGGTATAGATACATATGTATGTACGCACACACATGCATGCACACAGACATTGATTTTGTGTCTAGCCTTTTGTTCTGCTACTGCTAGCAATCTCCCTTTGGATGATTGTATGTTTTTACTTGTTTGTAGCAATGGGTAATTGTGGAATCATATTATGTAATCTGGGTTTATCATTTTATGTGCTGTTTTTTGGTTCTCAGGCTGCATAGGCCAGTTGCTCACGTATTTGGCTTCTTTGTGACTGAACTTGGAGTACGAATCAGAATTGATGAACAAGGTAGATTTGTTGTGAAGAGAAAAGTTGCCCCAGAGACTTATCAAGAGATATTGCAGAGATATATGAGTAAGCGCCTATTCATGATAGTATTTACTGTTCATTGATATCTGTCAGCATCTCATGCCTTCTGCCACAAGGGAAGAGAGATACTGTTTCATATTAGTGCCAGCCTCTGACATGTTTAATTCCTGTGATGACTCTTTGGTGTGTGATGTCCAGATGCTTATGTTATATGCCCCGAGTGCAAAAGTGTGGATACAGATCATTCTAGGGAGGATGATATCTACTTTCTCACATGCATGCAGGCAAGTCATGGCCTCTCTAATATTGTTCTCATTTTATATGATATTACATCTTTCGGTGTGATCTTGTCTGTGTGTGGATGGATACAGTGTGGTTTTCGGAAAAGGGCTGCTCCAATAAAGGATCGTCATGGGAGAGTAGTTAATGGGTTTATTATGCATGTTAGGCCAAATATTGTAACGTGATTTGGGATGATTGTTCCTTCATAATCATTTTCAGGAGTTGATGAGAAGAGTTTCCTACATTTCTCTTTTCTATCTAAGCATACTTTGGGCATGCCTTTATATTCAATTCATGTATTGAAAGCAAAGTTTTTTAAACTAGTTGATCTGATCATTTTATCAAACACATTATAAGTGACTTTGTTCAAATTGAAGCTCTCAAAAAGATGGCAAGATGTTGCCTTTTAAACCTCAAATATGTTTTTTCATGGATTAGAGAGGCTTGAATCACAGGCTAAAGAAAAGGCTTCAATGAATATGATAATTTAAAAATCGTTTTGAAGTGAGATTCTGTTTTGTTTATACGTTTTCAGTAATTAAGGAAACATTGGATTGCGTATTTGGATTATATTGTAGTTGATATGTGGACATTGAAGGCACATCCATGTATGACAATGATTCAACTCGGGAGCAACAACTTCAAATACCTAAATAGGAGAGGTATTTTGAAGCTTCCGCCTGCAATGATGGAGACGCTAACTCTAGCTTGCAAGTCTTGTAAAGTGCATGGAGACTACAAAGTTTATTGAACTCATTGATGGAGAGGTCTAAGCACAACCATTAGCCCATTTGGCAAACTAAAAACATTGATATTCACCAAAAAATCCTCGACTCATTGCTCGTGTGAAAAATGTAATTATGAGATTCCAACATCATCTTATAAATGAATTACATTAGTTAATTTGTAACCATGAAGATAAATGGCATAAATATATAATTTTAAAGCCAAAAAAGGTCAATTGGTACAGGGTAAAAGGTTGAAGATGATATTGCAAGTCTAATTTATTTGTTCTTTTATTTATTAATTTTTATCTTCAATTTTTCTTTTTGGCCTGGATTGTTGTTTATGGTATCTTGGTTCACCTTATTGATCCATACGTATATGTTGAGATTTCTTTTTATGTCCACTTTAAGTACAATATAGTAAATTGTCCACATTGGATTATTAATAATTTTTATGTCCCTCATTTCCTTATGAATATTTTTTACCAATGATAAAGTAAAAAGTTAAATTTCAGTTTTTAATATAATCTATATCCATTAATATTCATACAATAATATTATCACAAACATAATCATTATAGATTTATAATATCCATATACAAGTATATAAATAAATTATAGATCTTATTTTAGTCTGACATTAGAGATGATGTCATGCGAGATATTACAAGTGATATTTTGTATAAATGAGTATTTCCAATGATAGCCCAAATGAGAAACTAGTCGAGAAACCTAAATCTAAACAATCCTTGTTCACGTTCATCTTGGACTTGTCTATAATTGAGAGTTAAAATTAAGTTTCGTATGACTTTGGTATCTTTTACTCAGAATCCACTTTTCTTTCTTTTTTTTTTATTGAATTTCAGCTAGTGTTGCCCCCCAATAACCTAGGGGTTTGTGTGACATTTTTAAGCTGAAAGTCATGGTGCTAGGCTGCTGGTTATAGGTTATAATGTTATCATCTAGTCATATAATCTAGAGTCCAAAAATCTTGGAGGTGGGAATAGTCGTGATTGATTTATTTCTTCTCTAGAGCTAATTGTCAGTGTGATGTGAATATTGTTACTGATATATTAATCCAATTGAACACAAAGGCATGATACTAGAAATGATGGTAGAGCTATTCTATGCAAAGATTAACATGATATGTTCTGTGAAGTTATGGCAAAAAAAAAAGACATCAAAACTTTCAAATAAGAAAAATAAACGTGTATCCAAGTCATGACATGGGAAATGTCATGATTTAATTTTTTATTATTTCTCTCTTTCAAATTATCACTTCATTAAGTCTATAAATTTCATCCTTTATATGCCCAAAAAAGTGTAAACACGTCGTCAAATACATGTCAAAAAATCAAAAATATTTGATATTTGGAGTACCGAACTATAATCTCTTCATAGTTATGTTATTATTTTATCACCAAAATCATGTCATTTTGTTCACTTGTCATTCACACGTTTATTTCTTTTAGGTAATATATTAATTGCTCCTTATAACTATTTCGAGTATATATTTATTTTCTCTGACCTATAATTTCTTAAAATTGTGGAATAATATGATATAATAATATTTGCACTTTTAGTTTCATAAGCGATATAATCATAATAATTAACATATATCTTCTCATGAATCTCATATATGAAAATCATATAAGAGGAAATATTTGCACTACTATAACTCTCATATAAGATAGCTCCACTTAAATATGTCCCACAACATATCTTTCATCCATCATTGTCGGCACATGCCTCTAAAATTATGATAAAACCAATAAGAATTCATTTAAGATGTTTGAACTGACATCTCCTCTCTCTTCTTTTGAAGCTTATCACCAGCAACAACATCAAGGATTGTCATGATTGGGTTTGAATGTTGTGGCATATTCCAATGAGTAATGATACTTGAATATGTGGATTTAAAAGAGAGTTGTAGTTGGATTGAGTGTCATCACTTCATTTCATAGTGTTTATGATGTATAAATGTTTGTGTGTATATGTATACGTTAAAAAATCCTATTACATCACACAATAAAAAGTAAATTTTAAGGTTGTCTCCCAAGCAACACTATCTTTAGTATTTGTAGCTAAATCTTTATTAAATATCCAATTCAGTCAGTGATTTTAGTGATCCAAGCAAGTTTCTCTTTAGCTTGTCTTCATGATTTCTCCTTCAATATGAATTCAACCTTCAAAGTATCTTCTTTGGGGCATTCTTTTATGACCACCCGAACTTTGTCGAAAGTCACAACATGTGACATTGCTCAATGGGTTTCTTTTGTCATGGCTTTGTCCCTTGTTATGATCTTTTTTGGTTGATCCAACAAATAAAATCATGACTTTTATTGTTAATGCTGCTACCTCTTCGTTTATCTTTAGATGTTCCATTATTATTGTCTCAACGCATCTTTATCTTTCAACATCTCTACAATCATTTAAAAAATTTCCTTTTCTTATCTTTCTATTGTAATCTTGAAAATCATCATATTAATTCTTCCATGTTATTGCATTGAGAAGTTAATTATTTTTATTTCTTCCTTCACATCTCTAGAGTAGTCTGATTTAGATCTTTTAGAGGTCGTGTCTTTGAAGAATGTTATGACTTCACAGCAGTCTTGTTTATCATGGTCATTTTTTCTTGAATCCAAAGCTCTTATAATTTATCATCTTTTCTTTCTCCAGGCCAATAGTATTCTACAAGGCCCTTCCATCTAAAATCTACCTTTTGTCTCATGGTGGTTCACAAAATACTATCTGTCCTACGATCTTCCTCATTATCATCTAGATTCTACATACTTTTGTAGAGGTAAAATTTTACTTTTTCTTTACCCACACAAAGAGTGAATTTTACATCCTTGATATTAATTAAATACCTATCCAGTATCTAAAAATATTTGTCCCGAGATTAATGAAGCATATTGATCTTCCTTCATATCAAGCACAACAAAATCCATAGTATATAAATTTTCAAACTTTCACCCACACATCTTTAATATTACTATTCAAAAACATGGTAGAATGATCATTAATCTTCTGAAGTGAAAAAGAGGTAGGAGTAATCTCATCAAGATTCAACCTTTGTAATATAGACAATGACATAAAGTTATCACTTTATCCAGGGCTACATAGTTCTTTATGGAAAGTGTGCTCCCAACTATTTTAAATCTTAAAACTTCCAGATCTTTCATTTTATTAGGAGTTTACGTTGGAAAATTATGCTACTCTTCTTTATGATTTTTACTATTCTATATGTCTCAAATTTTCTCTTACTATTTATTATATCTTTCATAAATTTCACATAATTTGGTATTTGAGATAAGACTTAGGTGAATAAATTAATATTCACTTTCAATTTTCTGAAGATATTGAGAAACCTCTCAATTTATTCGTCTAGCTTTTATTTACTAAAATATTATGGAAAAGAAAGATTAAGAGGGAGTACCATTTAAATAGTCCTTTTTTGACACATCATTCCGTCATTACTTAGGGTAATTTGCATATCTTCATCACTCTCTATGCCTTCAAATCTCATGGCTAAATGGATGAGTTTAGAAAATGGATACAATAACTTTAGAAAATGGCACATAATTAGATGCCTTGATGGTAGGTTGTGTCATTACTTTGGAAAAGTCATGACTTCCTCCACCTCATTATTTTTTTATTAATTTAGCTTCTCTTTTAGTTTTTTATTTCTACGTATTGCCACTCTAATTCTTTACCACTTTTGAGTGTGATGGACATTAACTTCTGACTTTTCCTCAGTATTACTTGATCATCTATTTATACATTTCTTCTTCATAGATAATGGTAGTTGTCCAAGTTGATTCTTTATAATCTTCATCGTCATTTTTGTTTATTTATTGTGACCTCGTTACATGATCCAAAACTAATTGTTTATGACATGGTCCCAAAAGCTTGTTGGACAATTATATTCATCCAACATAGTTTCATAATTATATAAGTCATACAATTAGTAAAATTGATTTTAGTCTAGTTATTGATTTCACAAAGATTTCATTATTAGTTTGATTAACAAACAATGAATTAAGTAATGTTTGAATTATGTCGATAAACTTGAGTTTTCAAAAGAAAACATATATTTTAGGATGACTCATTTCTTTATGCATGATGATAATTATATAGTCATATGGACAATATTTTGTTAAATTATTAGATGAAGGATTTACTAGTATGAAAATATGTTAATACCCTTTTCGCATACAAGATAGTTATCATCATTTGATTTTCACTACCAGGATGATCTAGTCATAGTTGTCCCCTGGATACTTTACCACCAAAACAAAATATCATCCTGTTCATAGGGTTTTTACACGTCTACTCCTTTAGGCAATATATCAACTACCCTTGATGATTGCTTCAAATATGCATGTTCTATTATTCGATCCCTAAAAATCTCAAAGACATGAGATGATATAGCAATAAATGTATTTGTTTTTCTATTTCATAAGTATCATATATTCATTATAATTAATATATGCCTTCTTATGAATCATTCCTTTATAAATAATACAAGTGGACCAACTCATATGGTTGTCACCATCATATGAGACATCTCCACTTGAGTGTACCCATGTCATACTTGTTACTGTCAACCACTGTCAATACATGACTTTTACATTATGATGAAACTCTTGGGTTAAGCATTCTGCTTAACTCATACATCGCTCAAAAGTTATTTTTTCTAGAATAAGAATAATTGATTGGTCATAAATATATTCACGCTTTCAACCTAGTAACTATCATATTGATGATGATTAAACTTAACTTAATTTCTAGTTTGTAACATATGTTTATCCCATGTGTTAAGATTGAAGAGCTATCACTTCTTTTTTATTATACTACATAAGGGTATCTCATGAATTACATGTCATCATCTACCATAGTCAACAAGCATAAATCAATGAAATTATAAAATTTTCAAAATTTAGTTAAATATCATCCATATCCATTGATATAAAATGATTATATTATAATTTTACAATAAACACAATCATTATAATTGCATAACATCCATATAGTAATATACAAACCAATCATAGACCTCAATGTATCTTGACATTAGGGAAGCATTTATATAAATTGTTAGGAGTATTATCTCATAGATTTGAGGGTTACTAATGACAACTATAATGAAAATCTAAATCTCAAAAACTAAATTCAAACAATCATTGCTCATGTTCTCCTTGGATTTACCCCTAAATTAGGTCCAAATTCACTTCACTTTGGGATGTCTATACTTTTTTTAGCTAGAATTTATGGTGTTGTCTTGAAGTCATGATTTCCTTGCCGTTTCGGATGTTCACTAGAATCTAAAAGTTATGTCAACAATGAATGTTATGATGTGAGTAATTCTTCATGGAAAAAAATTGTTGCGATTCTAAGAATGATCGTGATTAAGATAGTTTTCCCTAGAACATAAAGTTGTTGTATTGAAAATAGTCATACATTTGGTTTTCACTTTAAAACACGAGGTTATGATGCTATATATACAATAACTAGAATTAATACTCACTTAAATGAAATATCATAATGGAAAATATTGTCATGACCCAAAACACTTGGTATTTTGACTCTGTAATAATAAATTTACATTACTATCAAAAATCAGCCCAGGACCAGGCTCCATGGAAGACTTCAACAACTATATCCTAGATTGCGGCCTCACTGACCCTAGTTTTGATGGATCAAACTATATGTGGACAGCAAGGCAAATATGGAACAGGCTGAATAGGGCCTAATGGCATTGTCGTGATTATTAGAGGTGAACTTTTAAAATGTAATTTCAGACAAATTGTTAGTTATGAAAGGCATAAGAAGAAATAATATGTATTACTATTATGATAGCATTGTTAATGGAGCAATGGCCAAAATTTTTAATAGTGGTGAATTATTCTCGAGACTTATTTAAAAAGATCTATCAAACTAAGAATTATTTTCTTTCGGTTATCTCTTAAATTTATTATTATTGTTAGTAGAGATAAAATGCGGCAAGTTGGAAAATTTAGAAAAAATAGAGAAAAATAAAAGATAAAAGTGGAGTTATTGGAGCGATGAGATGATCTTAAGAGAAAAGGAGTTGAAAATAAGAAGGTAGAAAGAGGAAGATAGAAACTATAAGTCTACTTTATTTAATCATTTTTTTATTAATTTTTTTCTTCAAATTTATATGTTGATTTGGATTTTTGTTTATTGTGCACATATTTTTGTATATATTATTATATCATGAACATGAAAATTGGTTTAATGCATCTAAACTTACATTATTGATCCATTCTTATTCATTGATATTTCATTTAGAATCTACTTTCATATATAGTCGATTTATTCACACTTTTATTTATTACATATTTTTTTGATTACTAAACACTTATATTATAATATAGTAAATTATCCATATAGGCACATGAAATTGAGACTCATCTCCCTATGCATGCTTTACCAATGATATAGTAAAAATCATAAATTTTAATCTTAAATATTATTCATATCATTCGACATTCATACTATAATATTACCACATTTATAATCATTATAAATTCATTACATCCATACATAAATATACTAATCAACCAAGTATTTTAATTTAGCCTGATATTAAAAAAGAATTCATTTGAGATGTTATAAGTGATATCTTGTAGAAATAAGGCTTTTAAATGATATGACTCACATGCCTATTGAGAATCTATATCTCGAAACTTAAACCCAAATACTCTTTGCTCTCATTCACCTTAAATTTTCTCCTTATCGAGGGTTGCAAATCTTGTTGCCTAGAGCTTTTGGCATCTCTTGCCTTAAAATCCAATTCTTTTTTCTTAAAAATGATGCAACTCAAAATTATAAATTGTTGCGACTAATTATACTTGATGGTTTTGTATCGAATAAATAATAGTGATGATAATTATCATGACTAATTATACTAGCTGAGTACTTGACTATTGTGATGTTAAAGTATTGTTATGAGCATTATGATGTTTAAGAGTTAGTGCGATACTAGCTCTATGAAAATATCACAATCAGAATGACTATGTTCTAGTATGAAATAATTATCTTAACTCGATAGTAGGGTCATAACATACAAAAATTATCAGTACTTGTTATGTATAGTTATGACTAAAAAAAGATGATAAAACTATCAAATAGGAAAAAAGAAAGATATACACGAGTAATGTCATGGGAAATATCATGACTCTTTATTGCTTGTGTACCTTCCAAATTATTGCTCCACCAAGTACCAAATTTATTCAAATGGCTTCAATTTTGTTAATTTTCTTCAAAATCCATCAAAATAGTTATTTAACAAAATATATCAATTGAATGCCTGAATAAGTGAAACCATATTGTCAAATACATGCTAAATAGCCAAAAATATTTTGTACATGAAGTATGGTACAATAATCTCCTTGTAGTTGTACACTTATCATTTTACTACTAAAACCACACATCATTTCATTCATGATTATGTACTTATCAACTTCTTTTAATTAATACATCACTATTCTTGATGATTACTTCGAGTATATATTCATATTCTCTAATATCTAATTATCTTAAAGATGTACAATATTATGAAAATAAATACATTTGTACATTCAACTTTTTAAGTATTATACTCGCATCAATTAACATATATCTTCTTCCAAAACTCATATATGGAAATCATATAAAAGGGAATAACTAGTAGGACTAACACTATCATATAAGGTACCTCTACTTGTATGTGTTTTATGACATACCTATCATCCTCAATCATTTTTGACATAAAACTTACACAATATGATCAAACTCTTATGTTAGACATTCTATATAACTTTCATATCACTGTAAAATCAATTTTTTTTTCTAGAATATACACAATAGATTTGTTTTAAATATATTTATCATTTAGGGATTGTGAGCACCTTAATCATTCAATTAAACTTATCTCAATCTCATGTTCTCACACATTAATTTATTCATGCATTAAGATGAAAAGGAATATCACTACCTTCTTATTTTACCACTTGAGTGTGTCTTGTGACATACATATAACTGTCCATCATGGCTGACAAATATAAAGATATAAAATAATGATAATCTTAAATTTTAGTTCTGATTAATATGCATATTCATCAACATCCAAATCAAAATAGTAATACAAATATAAATATTATACATTCATATTATTAGTACACAAGTAAACTAAATCAATCTTGATCTTAATTTAGCCTAACATTAAAAAATTATTCAAACAAAATGTTTGGAATAGCATCTTGTAATCAAGAATTCTCAAAATGTAATCATAAACAAAAAATATACAAACCAACCATTTATTTTTAATTCTACTTGATATTAAGAAATAAATTATATGAGATATTATAAGTGATATCTTGTCTAAATTAGAGTTCCCAATGATCGGTCTAATGAAAATCTAGGTCTCAAAATCTAAACCCAAATTATATTTGCTTGTGCTTTCTTTGGATTTGATCTATTTGGGGGTTTGAAATCATGTCGCCTAGGACTTTTGTAATCTATCGGCTTGAAATCTAATTTTTCTTGCCTCTTATGTTTAAAATTTTCTAAGTGTCACATTTTATAATTTGAGGGCCCACGTAACTTTTTAAGTTGGAAGTCATGATATTGGTTTGAGATAGTGACTTGAATATCTATTCGGATCATCACTTGAATCCAAAAGTCATAGCATTCGGAATAGGCATGTCTTAAGTAATTCTCATATTGAGCAAATTGTTATGATGATAGGAATGCCATAATTAATATATCTTCCCTCTACAAAACAAAGTAATGGTATTGAGAATGATTATAAATTTGTATTTTCTTTTTGGAACACAAGATCTAGATGGTAGAAATGCTATGACTAGTATAAAATCTCTGTGGAACAAAATATCATGGCAGAAAATATTGTTGTAACTTTGAGGAGCTATATTTTTATGACTAATTATATTTGATATTTTAGCATTGTATCGAATAAGTTATAGCATTGATGGTTATCATAACTATTTATACTAGTTGAGTACTTGGTAATTACGAAGTGATAGTTGGGTCGTGACCATTATGACATTTAAGAGTTAGTATGGTTATAACTCCATGAAAATTTCATAGTCATAGACATTATATTGTAGTGTGAAATGATTATATTAACTCAATTGTAGGGTCATGAATTACAATAAGTACCACAACTTGTTCTATAGATTTCTGAACAAAAAAGTATGTCAAAACTACCAATTAAGAAAAAGAATGGTGTACCAAAGTCATGATATGTGAAATATAACAATTATAAATTGTTTTCTTCTATTCCAAATCATTGCTCCACCAAGTACCAATTTCATCTAAAATGCTTTAAATTTACAACTTTTCATCAAAATTCATCAAAATAGTCATTCAAAAAAAATTATTAAGTAGCCAAATAAATACAAATACATCATCAAATACATGCCAAATAGTCAAAATATTCAATAAATAGAGTAATAAATAATGATTTCATCATAGTTGTGTCCTTGGTATTCACTACCTTAACCATATATTATTTTGTTCATAGTCATGCATATGTCTACTCCTTTTATGTAATATGTCAACTGCTCTTAATGATTATTTCAAGTATAAATTTTTATTTTCTGACCTCTAATATCTTACAGATGAAGAATGATGAGGTATTAAATACTATTATATTTTTGACTTTGTAATTGTTATACTCACATCATTTATTATATATCTTTTTATGAATCTCATATATGAAAAGCATACAATAGGGAATTACTTGCATGACTACACCATCATACAAGATATCTCCACTTATGTATTTCCTATGACATATCTATCACCATCTACCATTTTAGACTAATAAATTTTTTATTATGATATAGCTTTCATCGTCTACCTCCACTTACACAATTAAACATATCTCATTCTCATGTTTTCACACATAGATTTAACTCACGCATTAAGATGAGAATGATTGTCACTTTCTTCTAATCTTACCACTTGAGTATATATCATTGACATAAATATCATTATCTACTTAGACTAGTACATATAAATATATGACAGTGAAAATATTTAATTTTAGTTCCAATTAGCATTTATATTCATCAACATCCAAATCATAATATTAATATAAACATAAATATTATATATTTACATCAATAGTATACAAGTAAATCAAACAAATCTAGATATTAATTTAGTCTTACAATATGAAAGAATTCATGCAAGATTTTTGGAATAACATCTTGTAGAATCTAGGGTTTGTGCGCTCTTTGCTCAAAATCTAAAGGTGTCAACTAAGTCTAGGACCATGCTCGGGCTCTTGTCGGGCGCACTCTCGCATGAATTGTGCCATGCCGTGCAGAGGGAAATTGGCCCATGTACCATTCCAGGCATGACCTGGGAGCCTGACATGTGGGCACGACATAGGGCGAAGGTGTGACGCGGCGACAATCGTTGCCTGAAGGGCGATGTGGCGATGGCGTGATGCATGATGGGCGAATGTGTGATGCCTAACAGGCAACACAAAGAACGTAGTAGTTCAGCGGAAGCACCTGCTCCATTTTGGGGAGTGCCCATATCCCCAAATCTTAGCATGAACTATCCTGAGGCCAGGCTGATTACGGGTGGTAGGCCATTCCAGGCCTGCCCTCCAATGAACCGTGTAATGTCAGGCACGACATAGTTACTATAGCGTGTTGTGCCAGCCCGGCACGGCCTGTTTGTTACCTGTATCAAAATATAATTTTCATTCTCTATTTTTTGAAATCTTATAAGTAGTGCTTTTATACATTAATGTTCCATAAAATTTTTTAAGATTAAAATCATGATGTTGACTTGAGGTCGCTACTTTATTATCTCATTCATTCTTTTCTAGAATATAAAAGTCATATATAGGGCATACATTCGTAGCAGCTAGAATGTCATGACGAAAATAACATCTTTCTCGAATACAAAGCTATCGCACTAGGAATGATCACCACTTAGTATTTTCTTTGTGGAGCACTAAGTCACGATAAAAAGAAATATCATGACTAAAATACTTACTCTCTGGACCACAAAGACATCATAGAAAATATTATCGTAACTAGAATAAATACTCTATGAAGTACAATTTCACTATGAAAAATATTGTCTTGACTATTTTACTTAGTATTTTGGTATTATATTGATTAAGTTGTGATATTGAAAATCTTTCGTTGTCTTATACCCCTAGAATACTTTGCTACTGTGTTGTGAAAGTAAAATTATGAGCAATCATTGTGACTTAGAGATAGTGTGATCACGAAGATAATATTACATAATAAAAAATTTATGATAACTCATTGATAGAGTCATGGCATAAAAATATTTTTATAATTAATTTTGTAGAGTTACGATAAGAAATGATGAACAATTCAATATTTTTATATAAGGTATAACCATGTCATGATATAAAAAATATCAAGTCTCTCTTTTGCTTTTCTTTCAACTAAATGTCAAATTTATTATTCCATCAAGTTCAATAATTCACAAAAAAATATGTTTGATTTCACTAATATTTTAATAAATTTTATTAAAATGGACATTTAGTAAAAGTTCTCTATTTAAAGCTCACATATATGCAAAAATACCAATAATAGCATACTTCACAACTCAAAAAAGTTAATATGTATAGAGCCAAATAATTTACAAAACTTGAACAATAATTAATTTATTATTTGTTAGTCTAACAACTTGTACAATTTTCATGAGATTGATATCCCTTTAATCCAACTTTATTATTTATACGGACTATATACTTGTTGAACACCAGCATATGAAAGACAATCTTCAACAAAATTTGGGGACCACGCCTTAAATGCTATGTTTTGACAAGCTTAACAAAATCACAATACTATATATATATATATAAATGCAAAAGAGAGAAGTGGAGTTTGTGGAGCAAGGAAGTGATTCTACGATTAGAAAAAGAGGTAAGGTGTAGAAAGAGACAATAAATCCTGAAGTTTATTTTATTTATTTATTCGTTTATGAGTTATTTTTTATCTTAATTTCTTTCATGTTGACTTGGATTGTCACTTATAGTGCATTGATTTTGTAAATAATTATTATTTCATAATTATGGAATTTGGTTTTTGATATTTAGATTTTAAACTTATGTGGGGGATTGTGATTTGGAGCAATCCCCCCAAAACACCAAAAAAAATGAATCCATCTTTTAATATTAAAAAAAAACAACAGATTCCTAACTGTTGGGCAATCGCGCTTCCACGGGTAGTGAGATTAAGAACGGAAAACATAGAAACAACACAGAAACAAGCAATATATATGTATCTCAATCAACAAGCATCCACGACAGAATCAAAACGAGAAATCAGCACAGCAAATAACGTGGTTCGCTAGTCGCTCACTACGACTAGCTACCTCCACCAGAAAACGCTTATGCGTTGCAGATTAAAATCAAGAAATAACATCTTACAGTATGCAGAATTCAGCAGTCGCGAAATCGGGAAGAGAGAGAGGAAAACGAAGATAAACAGTTCAACCGGGTCAAAAATAGCCGCCCAAAAAATAAATACAAATCATTTTATACAAAAAATAAACAGCCAGTTCATTTAACCGGAGTGGGTCGGATCATGGAACAGGTTAGGCTATGCTCCAAATATTTCGGCATGCTGACTGGAAAGTGGGACCTCCGTTATTGTGCTACTGCTGCATCCCCGGGCTTTTAATATTTCCTTTCCTGCACTTACATGAAAATATTAAAATAGATTATTAAGTTAAAACAAATTACATATATAGCATTAACAAATTAAAATATGGTGCAACTCTAATACATTAATCCTAAAATACCATTAATTAAATCTCTAAACTAAATTTTGGTGCACTAATCAATTTTTATTAACACTCTCACTTGTTCCTCACCATTTCTCGTTGACATTCGTCCTCTCTCATTATCCCTCTCCCTCTCCCATTGCCCCTCGACCAAGAGCTCGTGGTCGAGCTCGATGGAGCTCACGGTCAAGCTCGACCACGAGCTCTTAGTCTAGAGGCGAAGGGAGAGAGTAAGGAGAAAGTGACCGTGTTAATGAAAATTAATTAATGCACCAAATTTAATTTAGGAATTTTATGAAGGCTATTTTAGGATTAATGTATAGGAGTGCACCTAATTTATTATTTTAAATATTTTAGGGAGAGTGCACCAAAACATAATTCCCTCAACTTATATTATTGATTCACTCTTGTAAGTCGAGATTCATTTTTATGTCAACTTTCATACATAGTTAATTTATTTCATTATTTTATTTTTTTTATATTTGTTTTTTGATAACTAAATATTTTATTTAAAATATAGTACATTGTCCAGTTGAGATAGGCATGATGGACTCTTTATTTATTGCTTTGTATTAACATACATTATTGTCTATTTCATATTCCATTGTCTAGCTAAAAAAATATTTATTTATTTGTGTATAATATTATTTTTTTTATACATTTAATAATTTTATCTATTTGAAAATGTGGTTTTTCATTCAGATAGGATTCATTGAATCATCTATCAATTCACAATATTTTATGATTTTATTGTTATAATTTTGCTTTAAAACTGATTATTTAGTACTCTTTAAATTAAATTTTTTTATTGAAAAAACTTATAAGCCAAAATTTAAATTTTTCTCAAAATTTATAATTCACATTCATTATAATACCATTTTTTTTATTTCTCAAATCCACTTTTATTCATAATTGCCATAATTTTATTTTATGTTTCTAAAATTCTCATTTCTTACAAAATTGCATCAATATTTTTCAAACTCCACTAATTAAAAAAATAATAGAAATAATAAAATAGATTCATTTCCAAACTTCTCTATACATATTTTTAATATTTCAAATTTGATTAGTGTAAATTCATAATTTCAATTTTAGTAAATAAAATATTGATTTTTCTAACCAAAATACAAATTTTTTGGATTTCCAAAACAACTTATTCATTCTTATATTTATTTTATGAAACCAAAAATATAATTTTATAAATTTTTCAGACTAATGCGGAAAATAATTTCAAGTGTACATGTAGTGAAATCAATTTTATTAATCTTTCAAATTGAAGTTTAGTTTTCCAAATATAATAAATGAAAACATTTTTATTTAATTTATAAAAAATGATAGTTTATTAGCTTAAGAGCTGTTTGATACAATAATTAATTTATTCAAGCCATTGCAAATGAAAATTTTCAATGGTTTTAAATTTTTAATGTGTTTGATAAAATAATTTTGGAAGCTGAAAATTAAAAATTGTAAGTGAAAAAACATTGAAAATATTAAGTAGATAGAGACCTACTTAATGCTAAATGCTGAAAATTTTCATCAAATTTTTTTAAGTTAGTATTTTGTCATTCTTTTTTCCTTTTTTTTCGTTTTCTCATTAATATTACAGTTCAGTTTGTGAATTTGTCTCGTCTTCCTCCTTTCTCCGCCACCACAAATCTTAACACTAACTCTCTTGTCATGATTAATTTAAGAGAGGAGATAGTAAATCAACTAGTTGTTCATTAATTTTTATTTTTATATTAAAATTTTGGATAATTTTAAGGAGTTTAGATTTTACTGGTTATTTTTTAAACATTATTAGTTCTTTATTGGATTTATGATTTATTTATGGATATATTTTTAGCAATTTTATTTTTTATAATAATTAATAATTGTAGTGAAAAAAAAAATTCATTTGAAATTCTATTTATTTTTGATAATATGTAATACAATGATAATAAGGATAAATATGTAAAATACATCATTTTTAGCATTCAGCATTTATCGTCATCAAATAATATATTTATTTTCAGCATTTAACACTTAATTTTTCAGCATTTATTTTTTTGCACTTAATTTTTTTAGTTTTATCAAACGTCACATTAGTTTCAAAAAAAAAAAAAAACTAATAAAAACATAATTTCTTTGCTTCCTTAAATTCAGATTAAAGTTGTTAAATTTTCCAAGTTAAAGAACAAGTTTTCTAGTTAAAAAAAGTTGTTTTCTTATTATCTTAACTAAAAGTTCTAATGTTTAAAAGTTTTAAAATTAGAAAATTTTTGTTTTGGTAAACCAAACAAAAATAATAATAAAAAAGAATACTATTTATAATTAATTAAAAATACTTAATTCTAAAGTAATTAAGTTTTGGTTAAATACAATCCATTATGTTTATTTTGTCGTCTAACTCCAATATTTAAAAAATAATAATTTTCCATGTTGAGAATCCGAATTAAGAAATAGTTTCTAGATTCTAATTAATAATGTAAGATTTATTGTTTGTATTGAAATTAAATAAATCCATCCGATTTAATTAATAGTGCGAAAAGACACATATACACGTGAATAGATAGATATATATATATATATATATATATATATATATATATATATATATATATATATATATGTATGTATGTATAATTATAGTATAAATATATGTATATATATAAAGATATATATATATATTATAAAATATTACATTGCAAGAATATAATAGAGAGAATAGAGAGAAACTAAGAAGAGAAAGTAAATAAAAACCAAAGCAGTTATAAAAAATTAGAGGTTAAATTTTATTACAATCATCTCATTCTTCTCTAAAATGACAGAAACTAATTTTTTATTTATCAGAAAATAATGTTGCACACATCATTAATATCAATGTATTGAATATATATATATATATATATATAATTATATTGAATATGGAGATGAGTATTCATACATAGAATATAAGTTATGATATTCATTCAGGAATATAGATAACGAATGTGCCATCATAGGCACATTGAATATAATGAATATACATTCATGTATTTCATAAATATAAATATAAATATATATATAGTTAAAATCTAGAAACTATTTCTGGTGTGTGTGTGTGTGTATGTGTGTGTGTGTGTGTAATTTATGCATATATTTGTTTATTTATTTATATTTATATGTGTGTATGTATAAACATTTATTTATATATTTATATATGTATATATAGACACATATATATTACATATATATAATTATATAGATCTACACACACGTACACATATATGTTTATATATCTACATATATTTATATATGTCTATATATACCGATATACTCATAAATAAATTTTAAATTAATAACTCAAGGTTTTACGTTTACTAGAAAGTTTTTAGACCAGATTTCAAATTCTGGTGGAGTTCGAGTTACTAAATAATAGGGCCGAAGCACAATATTATAATGTAATGGCTCATGATCCTTGACCAGTCATGATTGGTAGGGGAGCTATAAATCTCGTTAGATCATTTATGAAACAAAATTCTCTCTCTCTCTCTCTTCCTCCCTCCCATAGCCCCTCCTCCTGTTCCCGCTCGTTAATGATTATTGGCCTGATGCTGTCTTTTCCTCTTGAAATTCTCTTATATTTTTTTTTCTAGTAAATGCTGTTCTAATGATGTTAGAATTTAAAACAATTTCTTTGTTTTGATTTGATTTGATTTGATTTTACTTGTTCGATTGTTAGACATGTGTTCTGGTCACGATTTGTTAGATCGACTAACTCGATGGTATAGATCTTGACCCCTCATTACAGTTTTTGCAATGGTGGCATGTGTCAAGCTTTATATTTCATTAATTTGACTTCTTATCCCTCAAATTATTGGGTTACTAACTACTTGTTTTTGTTTTATTCCTTTGTTCCTTTGTTTGATGGGCCGTTTGTTCCTTTTTTTCGCATAAGATTTTTGGTATGGCGAAATGTTTTATTAGTGTTTTATTTTCCAAATGATCCAAGCTGTATTTTCATCTAATCGACAAAATCATCTTATGATTTCAACCCTGTCAGATGTTGAACCAATGATTAGATTACCGTTGAGCTTTAACAATGGACGTCACCATATTTCACGCCTGCTTATTTACTGCACGCGGATAACAGATTTGCTTGAACACGTTTATTCTCTTGACCAGTGCTCTTAACTCGGCCATAGTTTGAACCCCAACATTTCTGTTTGATGTTCGGGTCTCCTTATAAGCTTAACTCGATGAAAATTCAAAAATTCCCCCCCTTTTCCACCAGCACGGGAAACAATCGCTGGAATCCAGCGCATTGCTGCGGCCTATCCAAGCATGGAACTTGAACCTGTTAAATCATGCTCATTGTTACTCAGTAGTCCATCTTCTTATTCATCTGAATCGTCTCATCAAGGTGCATCATCAGATACATATTCGTCAGAAACAGGCCAAACATTTGTTTTTCCTGAAGCAGTGTTAATTTTGACGAAAGATGGGGGTGTAGTAGTTGACAAGGTTTTAGCTCTGGAGTAGGAAGTTCTTCGAGATTTTATTAGCCGTCCCGATTTCAACACGAACGTGGCTATTACAGTTCCTTTGTTACTATTGTTTCCTGCTAAAATTGTCAGGGATGCCTTTTTCTTTTATGCCGAAGTCTCCCCAACAAGATACTTGCAATATGTTGATGTGGAGTTGAGCTTTATGATAATTGCCGTCGAGTTGAGCATGGATGAAATGATATTTTATTTCTTGAGTGGATTGTTGCAATGGCTGGATTTAATGGAAACGAGGGATGTTGTCACTTTTGTCAGTGTGCTTAGGATTCTTCAAATTGAGAAAGTGATGATAGTTAAGCAGAGGGATTTAGATCGTAATGTCATAGAGCAACACAAGATACAGCTACATGAGATGATGGTAGAAGAGGAGCATGAGATAATGCAGTCTCTATTTCATGTATGTGTATTAAATTTGTCCTTCATTTTTTTTTTTTAATTCTAATTAGTTGAGAGATTTCTGGTGAATGATTAGTGGATTAGCAGCCCAAAATGGTCCTTGTAAATTATTCTTAAACTTGAATGAATGGTTTGCTTTTGCTGTTGTATATGCAAGTTTCATTGCTATGAGCAGCTGTTTAGGTCCTTGTTAACGCAAGGGAACAGTGGATGTTCTTATATCTCTTTCTAAGGTGTATTCGTGTTCTTCCCACATGCAGGAAAACGAAGGAATGGGCTTGATAAGTGATTAATGGCGTCTTTAATGTCTTCGTTGTTGAACGGTGGTAATGGGGTTGTGCTCCTTTGGGTGTGCACACGAAATATTTCAATTTCATTTTGATTTGATTGTTGAGATATCTTTAATATTTTCATTGTTTGGTGGATGTTTATGTTTTGCCTACGCTAAGTGATTTTATGCGTATGGCTTTGACTCGGCCAGAATTATGTAAAATAATTTTTCATTACGTTAGTTTTTGAAATTGATAGTTGTGTCCTATCCATTTAATCAAGGTTTTTTGTTGTGACTTTGTTTCTCTACTCATTAATTCAAGCATTGTGAATAATTTGGAGGGATCTATTCAAGATGTATATATATTTGTTTACATTGTGTATAGAGAGAGAGAGAGAGAGTTGTCTTTATATACTTGCCTATATATATATATATATATATTCATTTATTAATTGTGGCTGTATAATGTTGATAAGCAATAAGTGGGATTGATTTTTATTGAATGCCCATTATAATAAAATTTAATGAATATTAGTAAAAACTTAACATATCTTAGGTAAATTAGTAAACTTGAGTGAACAATAATTTAGATGGGAGAAAAGTAAAGAAAGGGTGTGATATTTTCAAAGTCATGATTTGTTTATACCTTTTATAAAATTATTGAGTAGTTCAACATTATTTTTTTGTTAGATCATCTCCAACTTACTGTCTATTTTTTCTCTTTTAACTATTTTAACTAACAAACACAAAAAAATTTTCTCTTATTGTTCTCTATTTCCTAGTTTACTCAAATGTCTCACCAAATATGAAGAGTCATTTGAGCACTCTAAATTTTATCTTTGCTTTTTTCTTTCTTTACTCTCTCTTTATATATGTTTGATTTTTTTAAAATTATTGGATGTTATGTGTAAAATAGAGAGTGTGGTTGGAGAGTATTTTAAAAAGTTGATAGCTAAAATAGTGATTTTAATATTTAAATATATTTTGAGTTGTTATTTTGTTTAGTGTGGTTGGATATGCTCTTATAACTCTATAAAATTAATTATGACAGTATCTTCTTGCCAGGACTGCGACTATCACTAAGTTATAATAATTTTTTTATCGTGCAATACTATCTTCGTGATCTAACTATCTCAAAGACACAATGATGCTTGTAATTTTCACTTTCACATCACAATATCAAAGTATTTCGTTGGTACAAGATATTATGAGATTTTTCAATATCACAACTCAATCGATAAAAAATCAAAATACTAAGTAAAGTAGTCATGACTATATTTTTTTATAGTGACTATGTACTTAATAGAGTATTTACTCTAGTTTTGATACTAATTTTTATCACGACTTTGTGGTTTAGAGAGCAAGTACTCTAGTCATAACATCTCTTTGTCATGACATAGTGTTCCACAAAGAAAATGCCAAGTGATGATCATTCTTAGTACTGTAACTTTGTATTCAAGAAAGATTAATTCAGTCATGACATTCTAAATAATATGAAATTATGCTCTATATGTGACTTTTATATTCAAGAAAGATTGAACGAGATAATAAAGTAGCTATCTCATATTAGCACCATGACTTCTATCTTAAAAAATTATATGAAAACTCAAAGTATAAAAGCAACACTTAGAATATTTCAAAAAAGAGAGATTTAGAATCAGATTTTGATCAAAGAGCATGCAAACCATAGTTGACATGGTTTTCAACCCCTAATTATGAGCAAATACAATACAAACAAGAGCAATAATTATTTAGGATTAAGTCGAGGCTTAAATTCTTACTAAGTTTATAATTGGGAAGCCTCAATTTCACGAGTTGTTATTCTAAACATCTTGCATGAATTATTCCATATTGTCAGACTAAATTATGATCTTGATTGATTTAAGTCGTGTACTAATGATGTGAATGTAAAATATTTATGTTTATGTTAATATTATGATTTAGATGTTGATGAATATAAATACTAGTTAGAACTAAAATTAATGGTTTTCATCATGTCATATATTTATACGTGTTGGTCGTGTTGGATAGTGATATGTATGTCATGATACATACTCAAGTGGTAAGATAAAAAAAAGTGATAGTCATTATCATTTTAATGCACGAGACAAATCTATATGTGAGAATTCAATATTGAGATAAGTTTAATTTTGTAAATAATGTACTTATGAATATGAAATCACAAACATATTTAAGACCAATATATTGTGTATATTATAGGTCATACACTTAATAAAGTGTACTTTTAGTTCATATATCGATCTCACATAAATTACATACATAGTTTTTTTAGTTAACAATAATCAACTACTACAATAGTAGGTATAATAAAATAAAAGTGATGGTATAAATTGTAGGCTATATGGTTATTTCATCTTATTATGTGTGATGACATTGATAATAGTTTGGTTTTATTTGTGCTTAGTCATAAAACAAATGATGTATATTTGTAGAATGGCTTCTTACCCTACTAACATATAAGGTGATTATCAATTATTGAGTTTTTCATAATGATGGACTTCTCATAGATGTTCTATTGACAGTTTAACACTGATATAAAAAATCATCTCTGCTTGAAGATTATTCACAAATTCTTATCTTTTAAGCACTTAGTTAACAACTCATTAACAGTTACTTCGAATATACATTTATATCCTCAGATATTTTGTATATTTTCAATGAGAATTAATCTGGTAATAAAAGCTTTTACACTTATGGCTTTGCTAGAATAATACTCATACAATTAAGATATACTTTATCTCGTGTTTCACTTGTGACAATTATATGATCAATAGTAACACATAGCACTATCATTATCATGTGTCACCTTTATTCGTGTCTATTTTGTAGCTTACCTATCATTATGAAAAATGACTATCACACAAAAGATAAAATTTTTAAGAAAATATTATATTTAATACCCAACATTAATTGAGGGTTAGTTTCTCTAAGATAAGCACAATATATTGACTTATAAAAATATGTGTATTTTTAGTTTCTTAAATACTATAATCATAATAATTAAATCTACCTCAATTTTGGATTTTGGCATATGTTTTTTCTAATGAATCATAATCAAAAAGACTTTCACTTCATTTCTATAATCATACATTAGTATATTTCATTGTTTACCCATTATCTTCTTCCACTCCAATCATGCATGAACCCACTACTAACAAAATTGCTTATATCAATTATATTTTAATACAAATCCATCCATTACAAAAAACAAACAACAAATTACATTGTTTATCTATCAAAAGAACATCTATCATACAACATAATATTACACTATTCTTAGATTCTCCATTTTGCCTATAATAAGAAAAAATAACAGATGAGGCAAATTGAAATTTATCTTGTAAAAATTAAGGTACTTATTTATTGACTTAAATCGAATTAAGGATTTAAATAATTAAAATCTAAATCCCTCTAAACCATATCAATTATGCCTTAATTTTCTGCTACGATAGGATCAAAATGCATGTCCGACTCATAAGATTTTTACTTGTGTCGTATATTACTTTTGTTACTCATGGATTGCCTTAAAAAATAGAGTTGGAGCTTTATGTTTTTGTTTTTTTTTGTGCACCTCTTATCTCTCTTTTATGGTTTCTTCATGTTTTCTTTTTTGACTTATGTGTCTAGTGCTAGTTTTTTATTGGGAAGTCATGGTGATTGATGAAAGTCATGGCTTAGGACTTTCATTTCTATAACACAAAGTCATGGTGCTAGATGTGAGCCATGATTTGATCTCTTTTTCTATGTTGATTGTCACTATGCCAGAAAAAGTTGTAATGATGTATTTATTTTCTATAATACAAAATTAGGACACTAGGTCTGGATACGACATATGTATTTTGTATCTATAACATGAAGTCATGGCAATGTGTGTTGTATTTATTTTCTATAATACAAAATTAGGACACTAGGTCTGGATACGACATATGTATTTTGTATCTATAACATGAAGTCATGGCAATGTGTGTGGCGATGACTTATCCATTTCACTTTTGTAATACTAAGTTGTAGTATTATGAATGACCACAACTTGTGTATTCTACTTTTGTAACACTGAGTCATGTTATTGGGGATGATTGTAGTTTGTGCATGTCCCTTCAACCCAAAGCTACAATTCTAAAAAATGATCATAGCTTTTTTCACTATCATAATCCAAGTATCATGGCGCTTGTGTTGATCGTTTCTTGGGCATGAGTATCTATAGATTTTATACTGAAAAAGGTGAAATATTTTCAACTGTCATGACTTTTAACACTAGTGAAATACTTGGTTGCAACAATATAAAATTAATATCTTAGTTATGAATTTGTTTCGAGCTAGTTCAACTATGACTTTGAGAAAGCTTCACAACCAAAATAATGTGTTATGTAGAGAAATGATTGTATCAATAACATGGTATAGTCATGACATACAAATATTATAATGACTATTTGTATTGAGTTTCAGCTAAGAATGAATGCTAAAATTTATCTATAAGTACTCAAAGGCATAATTAAGTCATAGAAAATAAAATGATATTACTTGCATGACTATTTGCTCTACTTCAACTTACTAACTCTATTGAGTTACACATTTCATACCAAAAATATGTGATTTCACAAATATTAGTGAAATTTTCCAAATCATAGTTTTTTTGAAATCATTCTAAATAATACCTTATTTTAGGTAAACACATCATCATGAACCCCAATTGATAAGTATTATTTGGTATTTTGCATACTAAATATAAGGCAAAAGCTATGGTATTGATATGGAATAATGAATTTCAACTAAAAATAGTTACAATGAGCATTTACTCAAGATGTGACCATTAAAAGTGGTATGACTTTATGTTCTTAAGTGAAAAAAAAAATCATAGCCATTTAGAGTTCAATGATTACAAGATATAGTGGTGAAATGAATTACTAATACTCATTTCTAATATTATGAATTTGTGTTATAGTGGTGAAATGTATAAGTTATAATTGTTTCAAGTACCAATACTTTATGATCATTTTGAGTATTGTGACTTTATTATAGAAGCTAAATGCACATTCATGACTAGCCCTAGTATTGTGATAATCAACTAAATGAATAAGATAAATATCATGAATATTCCCAGTATCATGACTTTACATTATAAAGACAAAATGCTAAAGTTTCTTCCATGACCTAGTGCCATGACTTCTCATTTAAAAATGCAACTTGTCACATGACTATAAAAGTGTAGAGTGTGAGAGATCTATGAGTATCTAACATGATGCAAGGCATAAACCTTGCATCACCTATTCTTGGGGAAAATTGAGGTGCGTGTAGCAAGAATTGCTAGATTTATGATTTATCACTTCTTTTCTTTCATTACGATGAGTGTGTTTCATGACTTACATGTTACCACTATGATAACATGCACAAAATTAAATAATTCATCTATCACACATAACAAAGATACACCGACTCTAAATTATCCATTTAGCCTAATATTAGAAAGAATTTTGAGATAAGTTAAAATTCATTTCTTACGAATCCAAGTACATAATGATAGTCATTGAGATAATTTAGGATTCAAAATCATAAATCTATCAATTCTTGCTACACCTCAATTTTCCCCTAGAATTGGGTCAAAATTCACACATGCCTTCTAGGATTTATAGTGACCCTAGATGCTAATGGATCTAGGGAGATGAACATGTGAATAACTTTGAGCATGAATGCTTTTTTATTTAGATGGTAATGTACCAAAGGAATAACTATGAGAGGACAATCATTGGTATGTGTCCAATAAGTGATAACTTTCTTATAAGCCAGTAATAAAAAAAGTCATTCTCACAATAATCTAGTCTAGATTTCATTCTATGACCAAGCACCATAACAAACAGGCAAATTTAGCCACACCCTTATGTGCAATGGAATAGACAAATCCTAGAACCTAAAAGTCATATAAAATATCTTATTTGTCTTCCCTACTAAAGTAGCAATTGAATACTATTCATTGATTGAATTGTCTATATAATAATTTATATAGAATCGACATTTAGATTAGTATCTACTATATTTGATGATATAATCTCACCCAACAAGCTTTTGGAATACTACTTGATCCTAAAAAGTAGTTGCTATAACAAAGCCATAATAGATTTTTGATACAATTATCTGAAATTATTTAATTTAGTTCATTAACTATAGCTGACATAACTAACCATGAAAATGAGTAATTTTATTTTTAATAGTTTGGATAACAATATCTTATTTAGTGTCCTTTAATTTGTATTGCTTTGCTTGTATTTCTCTTTTTTATTATGATGTATTTTCTTTTTCTTTTTTTAACCACTATTTTTCTGAGCAAAACTATGTGACCGAACTCATAACTCTAGACCAAGATTAAAATGATAATCCTACTTAGCCCGGATTTTAAAGATGATGGAGCATATACTTGTACCAACAATGATCTTTATCTCTCGCCTAATGATGGCCTTTATCAGTCACATTATCAAGAGGTTATTAGGTATGGATCTTAAAAGTGCAAACTATGAAGAGATACCTTGACAAAATTGGATCTATTAGAATTCTCTTTTAGTAACTTATGATATCCTAAGTACGTAGCTCATAGAGACAAAATGAAGTAATGATATATAATATTACCATTGAAAAAATTTGAGAATGACAATGGGAAATTGAGAATAACAATGATTGAAAAGAAGTTAGAGGAATCCATGCAAATCGCATTCTAGAGCAAAAACAAATTGATGAGGAAAAGATAGAAATGAAAGATCAAGATGATGAACATGATGATGCCATGACTTTTCTTGTTAGAGAACAAGGCACTATGAATTAGGAATCTAATAAGGGAAATCCTCATATGGTGGAACAAAATGAAGTCACAACATGGAAGAACAATACTACAAAATTGGAAAATAAAGTCTTGGCAAGTGCTAATGCCATGACTTTTATGGGGTACACCGAGCTTGGTGGTGGTTCAAATTTTATAAAAATCATGGCTCCAGAAAAAGAATACCTAGAAGAATGAACAACTCATGACTAATTGATTGTAAAAGTATTGTCAAATCATCTTTATTATACTTTTCTAGAGGATAATAGAATAAAGCCAATTATTATTTTAATAGAATTAATGGATGACATGGGTGCCACTATGATAAAAAGCATAACATGTACATATATATACAAACTATTTATTGGCTTCCAAATGATATTAAAAGAATAATCCGTCAATCTGTACATAAAATTATATTGGAGGAGAATGTGAAAGTGATGATCAAGTAACAAAGGAGGCTAAATCTAATCATAAAAGATGTAATAAAAAATGATTGTGATATAGTCACAGAATGAGTTCAATTCAACTTGTACCAAAGAAAGGAGAGTTGACAATAGTAAATGCCACAAGTGTCGAAAAGATTTTTATGCATGCAACCACTAGCTGATAACTATGCATTGATTATCAATAATTTAACAATGGAAAATAAAAGGATTACTATTCACTTTTACTCATGGATCAGATATTTAATATAATCTCATCCCATTCATTCTATTTCTATCTGGATGAATATTATAGATACAACCAATTACAAATTGATTTGTCAGATCAAGAAAAAACTATATTCACTTTTTTTATGGAACTTTAGCATGTAGGAGGATGCCTTTTGGTCTTTGCAATGCTCAACCTACATTTTAGAGGCCTATGAATATTATTTTTGTGGACATTAATGAAAAAGATTATGGAGATAATTATGGATATTTTTCTTGTATATAGAGATTCATTTAAATAATATTTGCATAATACAGGGATTATATTGAAGTGATGTAAAGAGAAAATTTTCATTCTTAACTGAAAGAAATATCACTTTATGGTTAACAAATAGATCACATTGGAACATACAATTTCTGCTAGAGGATTGTAAGTAGATGATAAAAAAGTGTCGATGATCAAAAATTTACCTCACATTATGAAAGTCAATGAAGTGAGCAGTTTCGTTAATGTGGGGTTTAATTGGCAATTAACCAATAACTTTTTGAAGATGATGAAATCATTCTATAAGCTATTGGAAAAAGATATGATATTTGAATTTGATTAGGAATGTATACATATCTTTGAAGAGTTAAAGAAAAAATTAGTCAAAAGTCCAATCTTGATAGTGCTACGATGGGAAGATTCATTATTTATCAAGTGTGATGCAAATTCATAAGCCTTGGAGGCAATATTAGGAAAAAAATATGACAAAATCTTTATGACAATTTCATATGCTAGTCAAACTTTAACAAGTAAATTATACAATAACTACAAAATAAATGTTAGTCGTATTTTTTTCACATGATAAGTTCTTACCATACATCCTTAGAACAAAAGTGGTGATTTACATGGATAATGCATTTCTATGTCATTTGACAAAAATAGATTCTATGCCGAGACTATATAAGTGAATACTTCTTCAAGAATTTGATTTAAAATTTTAGAAAGAAAGGGTATGACAATGTGATAGCTAACAACTTATCACATTTAGAATCAAGGGGAAACAAAGCAATAAAAGTTGAAATTTTAGAAAATTTCTTTCATTAATAAATTTTGATGGTAGAAGCACAATTGTTGTGGTGTGCTGATTTTATCAACTACTTAGCTTGTTATGTCTTACCTATATTTATCACGACACATAAAAATAATAAATTCTAGTATGACATGCGAAATTATGTATGTGATGATTAACTTTTATTTCGGAGATGCTATAACTAAATTAGAAGATATGTGCCTGGATAGGAACAAACAATGATCATCATCAAATGTCATTCTTCACCCTATGGGGGGCACTTTGAAAGTAATAAAACCATCCAAAAATTGTTACAATTCTAACTTTTTTTGGCCTTCGTTATATTTAGACGGTCAAAATATGGTATATTGGTGTGATAGATGCCTAAGATTGGAAAATATATTTAGGTGACATGAAATACTAACTGACTTTATCATTGATATGGAGATATTTAATGTATGGGGAATCAATTTTATGAGTCATTTCCTAAAATTTTACATGAATGAATATATTCTAGTAGTATCGGAATATGTGTCAAAATAGGTCGAAGTAGCAGTAGCTCCAAAAAACGATGCAAAAATAGTTTTAGATTTATTTAGCAAAAATATTTTCACTAAGTTTGGCATGCCATGATATATTACAAGTGATGAAGATAGTCATTTTGATAATCAATTACTTAGTACATACTTGACAAAGTATAAGGCTGGGCATAAGAAGGGACTTCTATATCAACAACAAATAAATGGGCAAGTGGAGATACAAATATAGGTATCAAAAATATATTAGAAAAGATAGTCTACTCATCCAGAAAAGATTGGGGTCAATTGGAAAATACATTATGGGCCTAAACAACTACTTTTAAAACTCAGTTAGAGATGCCTTTTATTGACTTGTTCTTGGAAAAGCTTGTTACTTAATGATCAAACTTCAATAAAGAGCATGGTAGGAAAATTTGTAATTAAAGTATGATATGAAAGATACAAAAGAAATAAGTTTTTTGTAGATGAGTAAACTGAAAGAATTGAGGAATGAAGCTTATACTACTTTATGAATTTATAAGGACAAACAAAAAAAAACAACATGATGAGAATCCACAAAGAAGAAATTTCAATATTAGGGAGAAGATATTAATTTTTAATTCTCATCTCAAGTTATTCTCATGAAAGTTAAAATCTTAGTGGTACGAACCCTTCATAATTATGGATATGACTTCTTGTGGAGCTGTCATAGTGAAATCAAAAATTAGAGAAAAATTCAAAGTAAATGGGTAAAGGGCGTAACATTAAATGGCTAAAATGAACTATCAGAAGATTCCAAAATAAGTTATAAATGAAGAACCATTGATGAAAGTCATGAATTCCATTAGCATCGTGACTCTGGAGATGCAGAAACTAAAGGAAGAAGCTGCAGCTTTACATAGCACCGTGACTCTGGTGATCCAAAATGCAATAGATCAAACTATAGTCTAGTCCAAGGCCATTGTGACCAAAAAAAAATCATGGCATGGCATCAATGGAGCAGGTACTAGTGAAGGAAGATCCAAATAGGGAAGTTCCATAAAATAAAGTATTGTGGATGATTCAATACCAAAAGAAGATTTTGGAAAAAAAAAAAGAGGAAGTAAAAAAGTGTATGAAAAAGATATCCTAGATAGCTGAGATCATCAATGGAGGTAATATGCTTCAATGGTCTAGCTTTAGACATTAAATGTAGTTTTGCATGCGAGGCAAACCAGGGGGTTTTCTTTGAACAATTTGATATGTAAGGAATATATAATCATTCCCATAAAACATAGAGCTCCCTTTATAAATCCACAAATCTAGTTGTAGAACTTAAATCCAACTACAACTATTTTACCTAGCCACAAAAAAAAAGTAGTCCCACTATTAAACTAAACTATAATACTCAAACATAGTCATTATAAACACACATTTTGTATGATGAAAGTTTTAATATCTTTGGGGATTAATTGATTGAAAATGAGAAATGGCTTCAGTCTGGAGTTTGTTCAATATTCAAAATACTAAATATTACTAGCCATTTTGGTAAATAATTATGACTTGTTTGCCTGAAATTGGGCATTAAATAGAATGATTTCAAAAAAAAATTATTTTTTTATTAATTTTGAAGTATAGTAGTAAAATGATATATTTTTAGTGTGAAATAGAATATTTTGTAGAATTGATGGCTAGAAGGAGAATAAAAAAATCATATGGGGTCATGTAATTCACATACTATGACTTTGATACACATTCGAGACAATAAAGATTAGTTTTGGCATTCACTCTTAATCTAACATCTACACAAATAGGCATGATAATTTTTATATGTCACATCTCTACCACTTTGTTGACACAACCATTTCACATTGTATTAGATTCTATTGGCTATAAAATTTTTAAAGTGTTATAGTTGAACTAGTTTGTAATATTTTAATGACTATAATATTAATTTTATATTACAATCAAGTAAACCACTAGTACTAGTAATAATGGCCAAGACCTAGCACCATGACTTTCTCTTTCATAAAGCTACAAAACATAAGGCAAAAGGTATGGCACTGATATGGCATAGTGACTTTTGGCTAAAGAAAGTTACAAAAAATATTTACTCGAGCCACAACCAATACAAGTGTCATGACTTCTTGCTCTAAAGAGAAAATCAAACTCATGGGCATTCCTAGCACTGTGACTTCTAAATATAGTGGCATAATGCATAAGTCATAACCATTTCCAATACTATAATTTTATGTTATAGTGGTGAAATTCACAAATTGTGGTCAGTCCTAGTACTATGAGATTGTGTCATAGTAGTGAAACGCACAACCTATAATTATTACCAACACCACGACTTCATGTTATAGAGGCTAAATGCATAGTTATGACAGCCTCTATATCATAATAATCAACTAAATAAAAGAGACTTAAATCACAGTCATTCTTAGTGTCATGATTTTGTATTACAGAGGAAAACAACTAAAAGTTGAGGCTATGACCTAGCACCATTATTTCTCATTTAAAATGCATCCAGTCATACAATATAAAAAGCATGGAAATGAAGTCAAAACTATGGAGATTATGAGATCCATGAGGTGTCACATAGAAACTCAAACAAGATGACACAAAAGTACTTTTAGGGGCAATACATGAGCATCTAGGGTGACACAAGGTATGAACATAAACCCTATAAGACGTGTAAATTTTGGCTCTATTCTAGGGGCAAATAGAGGTGCACAAAATGAGAATTGCAAAATTTAATATTTTTAATCATAGAATCTATTGAAGATTATCATTGAGCACTCATATTCATATGAGATGAATTTCAATTTATCTTTTATGATATTCTCACTAATGCCAGACTAAATTAAAATTTATTGTTGATGTATCTTTATTATGTGTGATGGATAATTATTCAATATATTGATGTTTGGTTTGTGCTGTTTTTAATTATTGATGGATTTAGAGTTAATTTAGAAGTGAAATTAGAGTTTTGATAATTACTAAGTTTGTGCATATTATAATAATGGATGATGATAGGTAAGTCTTGAAATAAACTCATCTGAAATCATAGGAAGAAAGTGATACCTTTTCGATCAAAATTAGTAAGATAAGCCTATATGGAAAAACTTAAAATTGATGCACCTTTAATCATTGTGAGTATGAAATTCCCGAATTCAAAAGAATAAACATTTTTATAGACCAATCAATGATGCATATCATTGACAAACTAGCTCGTAATTAATGTGGGAATTAATTAGAGTGATTTCCTAAGAATTTAATCTTTAGCATGGAATTTATGAATCATAGTAATGGATAGTAATAGGTAAGCCGTGCAAAAAACATGATGAAAGACTAACATAAATGAGATTTGAGAGAATGTCTATATTAATTATGCAAGTATAATACTTAAGAAAATAAAAGCATAAATACTTTTATTACCATATCAATTTATATCATTAAGACACGATGAGATCAGATAATAAGAATACACATACAAAGTAATCATTAAGGATAATTAATAAGTTGCCTAAAATGTGTGAACTTTATAATAGCATTTGAGCATAGATGATTCATTGTTATGGTTATAAAGTGCCAAGAGGACAACTACAAAGGGATAATCATTGAGAAAATCCCAATAGGTGATAACTACCTTCTATGCTAGTAGCACAAAAGGTCATTCTCATAATAATTCAGGCTTCATTCTATGACCAAACACCATAAAAACCAAAAATATATAGACACGCCATCAAATATAATAAAATGGACCAACCATAGAATTTAAGAGTCATGCCAAAATCTTTGTTTATCTTTCCTACTAGAGCAATAGTTGATTATTATTGATCGATAGTCAGTTATACAAAATAAATAATCAAAATAAATTATATATAACATCTTGGTCTCATAAAATATACTCAAACTCAGGTATCAATGTATGTACTTATGCGTGATGATATTATTTAGCATTTGGTCTATATCATATTTGATCATTGGTTGAAAGGTTAATTAATGTTAAATCATATGTGCCCTCTTGACAAATCAGGTGGCTATCTTCAATTAGATTATCACTGCTATTGATGATCATCTCATAGTTATCTCCTTAGTATTTAAACACTAGAGCAACTTGTTATTTTATATAATAATCTTTATCATGTCTATTAATTATCATACATGATTATCCTTTTAGGCAATTATCATTTTGTACATACACGAAGTAATATAATAATTATCATTGCAATTGCGTTGAGTATATACTTATATTATCTATCTTTTTATTATCATATAGATTTGATATAATGTGGTACTAAATTCATTTGAACTTTTGGCTTTGTGAGTCCAATACTCATGATAATCAAACATAGATTTTCCTATTACTCTAATATATAGAAGTCATATAAGCATGAATAATTTATATGGTTGTCACCACCATTTGATTCTCTCCCACATACATGTGTCTCATGACATAATTATCATTGTCTTCCTTGGTTGGCATATGATTCCTATACTATGGTAAAACTCATAGGTAAAATATTATAATTCATACCTACATTACTCTTTGGTTAGTTCTTCTAGATAACAAATAATATATTGATTTTTAATATGTTTATGCTTCTGGCTTCATGAATATCATTCTTATATTGATTAACAAATCTCAACGATAGGTTTTCACATATTAGTTTTTCTCATATATTAAGATTAGAAGTGTTATTATTTCATTTTATTAGAATTTCATGAGTTTGTCTGATGACTTACTTGTTACTGATCGTCATGGCCGACACACATAAATTGGCAATTCTAAAAATGCTAATTTTTGGTTCTACTATGCATCTATATCCATCAACATTAAAACACTAAAAATGCAAATAAAAACTCATCATAAGATATTCATCACAACACAATTACACTATCAACAATAAAATTCAATTTAGTTGGATATTAGGGATAAACTCATGTATGAAGTATTAAAAGGAATTTTTTGGATTCTAAGGTTCCAAATAAACTGCTAAATGAACTTCTAAGTATAAATTTCTAGTTCCAATCAAAATTGCTTATTGTTTACCTTTGATTTTCCATTATTTGGGTTCAAACTTAGGTTGCTTAAGATTGTTGGTGCTTTCGTATACCCCTCTCCTCTTTTTTTTATGTTTTTATCCAAGTGTGACTTTTATACTTTGATGATCCATGTGATATTTTAAATTGGAAGGCACAACCCAAAGTTGAAGTCATAACTTTAACATTCTCATGGGTCTCTATTATAGCACAAAAGTTATGACATTAGGGATGACTATGATAGATAAAATATTTTTTGTAACATAAAGTCATTGTACTGAGAATAAAAATGGTTTTGCTCCATGTATCTTCAATATGAATGATGTGACATTAGGAATGACTCCAACTCAAATATTTGCTCTTGAAACTCAAAGTTAGTATTGGGAATGATAGCAACTTTGGTTTAATGTCTCAAGCCTAAGGTCATGGCTCTTAATTTTGTTGTGACGAGAGTAAATATATTTGTAACAAAATTTAATGATAGAAGATAATTTTTTAAAAAATACAACTTGAGTAATACAAAGTCATGGTTTTTAATGTAGCCACAACTTGAGTAATTTTTAAAAAAATACAAAGTCATGTCACTTAATTTGGCCACTACCATATTAAAAGTTTATAGAACAAAATGTCATGGCATAAAATATCGTCATGACTCAGAGACTTAGATGTTTTTGTCTCTAAAAGGAATAATTCATGATATTAGAGTTTTGATGTGACTCTATACCATTGTAGTACATGATTATCATGATGTAGAAATACTAGTGCGATTGTTCGATGTTCAATTTATCGAATGTTTTTGTATATTTTGGTAGTTGATAATGATGTGGTCATAAAGTTGAAGCTAATATATATTAATTTCATAATTTTTACCATTTTAGAGAACCCTATAGAATAATTATTAAATTAATGAGTTTTTTGAGATGTTTATTAGATGAAGCAAATCTATAAGTCTCTAGTATTTTCAACAACTATTCTTGGCCAATATGTTACCTAAATAGTTAGGGCCAATTCTTGTATGCTATGATGTTATCAACTTATTAGCATAATCTTTTTGTTATGTGACACATTCTCAATGGTTATGACATCATTATGCAATAACAATCATACTTATCTCATAAAATTTTAATAACTATGCCATTTATTCTCTATTACAACAACTAAGCATCCTACATGTACTTAAGGTCACAACTAATTTTATAGAGTTATGACTTTATCTTTATATGACTCAATATTCTTAAATCAGAGCAATGATAGTTTTATAAAGTAATAACTTTTGAGCTATAGAAAATTATAGAGCCACAGATACTCATGCTCAAGATGTAACATTTATTCAAATCCATGACTTTGAGATACTCAATATTATAAAGGATATTACTTGAGTATGGTTATGTCTAATATCACAATACTTATCCTCAATGGAAGGTATAATCATTACTCATATGCACAAGCCAAGTGAAAATGTCATGGTATTATAATCTTGTTGCAACCCTCTATGGACTACAAATGAATGACGATATAAATACATGGTCATGTCATATCACTATAACTTTGTGTTATAGAGAGACTAGACACAAAGCCATGATCATTGCTAGTGCTTTGACTTTATGTTATAGAAAGATTAAGGTATTGAATAAAGTTATGATTATTTTCTAGAGTTGCAACCTTAAGCTGAACAGATAAATAACAAAGTTGTAACTTTCTTCTAAAAGTTATGATTTCCTACTTAGGGTAATATGAAACCACCTAAATAAAAAAATGAAGTTAGAGAATTTTGAGAGATCTTTACATTTCTTCTCTATTTCCCTCACACAACAAGTAAAGTCATAAAAACTACATACTTTAAAGGTGAATTTCATACTCTTTAGGAGTTCCAAAAACAAGCAAGGAATGCATGAATTATACAAATCCTTATAGTTAGAAGGCTTAGCTCTCAAACTTCTCTCCTCTAGAAATATATTTGAAATTTTATATGAAATTATTATAGATTAACGTTTGTGTATTTTAAATTATATGATATAATTAGTTTGGATTACAGATGAATTAATGGTTTGAAATGTTTTATATTATGTAAATTGATAAATATTGACTAAATAGAACTTGATTGGAATTTTGGCTAAAGGTTAGTTTATGCAAATTTGACAATGTAGACTATGAGGTAAACTACAAGATTTACTAATGCATATGATAAGAATATGGTGATAACTGTTCTAAATATGATGCATGAGATAAATATATATGCCAAATATTAAAATTCATGTATGTTAATGATCATGAGTATGATTCTTATGAAGCTAAAAGTATAAATACTTTGTTATGTTAATCTATTGTATAAATATTAGAAGGATTGATTCTCGATTATGATAAATATTATATAGAACATTTACTCTAGGGTAACATTTAGTGTGAGAGATGCATCATTACCGAGGAGCATGGTAATAAAAAAATTTTAAAACATGCATATATGTGTTGTGACTTGAAAAATGGTGACAATCCCTGAGTGTTCCTTTTATTCATATGATTCTCACTAATAAAACTTGAAAAAATCATATGTTAATTATATGAGCATGACACTTATGAAACCAAAAGTTTAAATGCTTATAAATATATCAATGATTAGTTTTTTATGATAAAAGAGATCAATAAATAAGAGTGTGCAAAATAACCATCAAAGGTTGTTGATAAAATTGCCTAAAAGGTATATGATTATGAATCATTCACGTACTTGGATGAATTATTATCTTGATAGTGATATATCAATGAGATAACTATGAGAAAATCACCATTAAGAACGGCACAATAGTGATAATCATACTGTTTAACATTCCAACCTTCATCTTTTTCCAATGTAATATATGTTGAACAACTTAAAGATATCATATAAAATAAATAAATAAACCTTGGACCTAAAATTATTTAACAATCTGATATCCATTATAGTGAAAATATGTTGTTTCTAATACTACCCAAATGTGTGTGTCTATGAACACTACGACAAATTAATCAACATGTGGTTAGAAAATATGATTCATTAGGTCCATGAAATCCACACGAGCATATCGCATTCTAAATGCCATCTTATGCACATCCATATCTTTAATTCTTAACTGAAGATACCTATATCTCCAGTCAATCTTCAAAAATATACTTTTAGCTTTTAGTTGATCAAAAAAATTATCAATTCTCAGTAACGCATACTTAATTATTTACCATTAACTTATTCAGTTGTCTATAATCAATACATAGCCAAAATGTACAATTATTCTTTTTTACAAAGAGCACTGGAGCTCTCCATTGTTATATAGTTGGAAGAATAAATCCTTTGTCAAATAATTCTTGCAACTAAATTATCAATTCTTTTAACTTTGCTGAGCCATTTGGTACAGTGTAATAAATGCCAGTTAAGAACCTAGTAAAATGTTGATAGTAAACTATATCTCCCTCTAAGGAGGCAATCTTGAAAACTTTTCTGAAAATATGTTTGCAATGTCACTAATGGTAGGGATATCAAATATACTGGGTTTTGCCTTTGCCATATCAATCACATAAGCCAAGTAGGCTTCACATATTATTCTAATCATTTTTCTATCACTAGCTGTGGATATTACATTATAGATGTGGTGAGACCTCTTGATTAAGAAAGTCATTCCATCATCATTTTGTGTTCTTAAGGTTATTCTTTTTATTTAACAATCTAGCATCACCTGGTGTCAGAACAACCACTCCCCTAGGACCACATCAAACTCCTTAAAGGATAATTCGATCAAATTCCCAGGAAACTCATATTCTCATATTCAGATAGGGCAATCTGTATACACTATATTGATAATAACACTATGCCTGAGTAGGTTCATCACCAAGATGTCATACTTAGTTCCACTAGATAAATTTTTCACACTGGGTATGTCAATACAAATAAATGAGTGGGTTGACCTAGGGTCAAACAATGCATGTATAGTAGTGTCAAAATTTGGAAATTACAAACTATCATATTTGGAGCTCTCCAATATTCTCCTTTATGATTTTTCTCACAATCGGAGCAATAAGGAGTAGTCTCACAATGGGTTAGCTTGTCCTCCTACCACACTAGTAGGATTGTCTTGACAATTCCCCCGGTCACCATCAATCCCAAAAAGATATGTATCCATGTTTCACCTATTAAGACCAGCAAGATCTACATCAGATCAAAGTCACCCCATCTTTTATGTGCAAATGCAATGCATGTTATAAATAATTTCAAAATCGTCCACAAAAAACTTTAAAATCTTTTTATGGAACCACCTTAAACCTAGCCTTTGATACCACTAAAATGTGGTGACCACCGAACCCGGTCTAACCTGGTTGGCATATCCAAACCAAAACCCTAGGTCTCTGGACAAAGCCATTAACCAAATTCATTTATCAAATACATTCTATTCTAAAATTCTTACGAAAGCAATTTCAATTCGGGATGATCTCTTAAACATTTACAAATTCAAAAGTATAATTACTAGAAATGCATATCAAGTCTTTTCAAAATGATTTACAAATTATATATTAAAAGTTTAAATTGTGTTTACAAAATATCAATATCACAAAACAATATCATGCTCAAAATAAAAATGATGCATGAGATGGAGCATACTCTGTGAAATTTCTGAATGACCTAAGCTTCTTGACCTAGGTTCCACTCTCAATCATTGACAATCACTAGATACTTGCGCATAGATAAAACTACATTCTAAGCATTTTCATGCTTAGTGATTTTATACAATTCCTTTCTCAGTTTCAATTTAAATCAAATCATGCAATGTAAACACGACTTTCAAATCTTTTTGGATGATCAATGACAATCCAATATGTATATTTATTTCATATAAATCACTTAGGTTTTATTGATACATCCCAATGTACACTTTCATGTGATATAGTTTATTTATAAAAAAAGCATGCATGTCACAATGCTCCTTTCATTTCAAATTTACAATCATGCCCCTCAATTCTAATTTATCATAAACTCATACTCAAATCATCTCTATTATGCCCTTAATGAATTTAACTTGTATTTTCAGTATACAAGATATCAGAATCACATGCATGGTCCCACTAGGCTGTAGGCCGGTATAAAAATGGTTTTATAACATAGTATGGTCTCGCTGAGTTACTGATTGGTTATTAAAATCATTTAGTGAGCACTACCAATATGGTCTTGCTGGGCTGCTGATTAAGGTGACACATCATTAAATTCATTCGCATACAAATCTATTCTTAATGCGAAATAAATCATTAACAGTCTTTTAAGGGCATTCAAATCCTTTATAGCAAAATATAGTTCAATATGTACATTGGTATAAATGTTTCATTTTCAAAAATCATGCAATTGTCATATGTAAACATTTCACAATCACTTTTCTCAAATCAATTAAAACCTATTATATATTTTTGTTTTTCATTTAGAAAAAATAGTTTAAATCTTGAAATGATAATAAGAAAAGGTAGAACAAACCAAAATCATCACTTTGATTATGGCCTTCGGAATCTAAAATTCAACAAGAGTTTTCATCCTCATGAGCCCCTATTCAAATACAATGACAAACACATATTAGTATGTTATTCTAAAAGATCTTATTTTGTCATGAGTTATGTCTACCCGATAGTCCTTCACTTGCAAATTTTTTTGGAGACACACGAGTCATATTTTGCTCATTCTTCCTTCAAGAAAATTATAGCTCTATGAGTTTATTTTTAGTAGAAATTTGAATCATCTCATTTGGATCACCCAAACTCAAGTTAATACATTTTAAAGTCAAACCAGTTAGTATGCCTAGCTCCCTTGGTCACTAACTATCATTCCAAATTTCAGGGGTTTTAACTCCATAATTTGCTACTGGTTCATTTTACTCATATGAAGCTATGGTTCTAAGGCTTCTTCTCCAACTAGAATCATCCAATTTGAATTACCAAAACTCAAGTTATTTCATTTTACATCCAAACTACTCCAATTTAAAAAGCAGAAATAGACTGTTCTTACAGATACGTCTAGGTATACTTTGGCAAATTCTTGGGCACTTAAAGATTATAATTTACATACACTTTGTTCAAGTAAATTATTTATCTAGAAGTCAAATTTATCCATAATTTTGAATTACTTAATTTGAAATAGTAAAACCCAACATATGTAATAAATACCAAAACTATTCCAAAGTACAACTATTTTTGGAACTTAACAAGAAATTTCATCTGAAACATAACATATCACTTCAACAAATTTCTGGGTCCAATGGAGTCCAAATTTGGGTACACCTATTTTAGGTAGATTTGTTCTCCTAAACGTCTAGTGTACCCATCAATTTGAGTCACTCATTTAGATGAGAAATGATTGAGTTATAGCCAAAATAAAAATATGGATTTAGAAAAATTTTGACATCTCCTTTGAAACTTCATCATTTACTCTTTGTGATTATCTTTCAAAACATCTCAAAATCAAACCAAAACTCAAAATAAACTTTCCCAAAAAAATATTAGAACAACCATGAGTAAAACTCATGGATGTATTATGGTTAATATAACCTAAACATCAATAAAAATAAAACTAGGGGTTTGTTTTCTTACCTTGAATCACTTGTTCTCTTGTATTTAGCTACCTTCTTCTTCTTCCTTGCTAGAACTTGAGCAAACTTGAAGAGATTCTCACTAATTTTTCTTCTTCTCTCTAAAGCCCTAGTTTTCACCTCTCCCAGGCTCTCAAATACAAATTTGTTGAAAATGCACAAAAATGCTCTTCTATGATAAAATATGACTTAAGCGATTTAATCCCACAAGGCCTTGTTTGGCTCCAATTCATTTTTGGCTTGTTAATTCATGTTTGACTTAATTCCCTTTGTTTGGAGTATTTGTTCCTATTATTCACATTTAAATATTTATTATTTATTTCTTATAACCCATAGGTCTTGAATTTGTAAAATTCCTATTTTGATGTTTTTCACTTTGGAAATTTTTCCGGGCACTATCATTTAACATTTAATTTTCTTTGATATTTAAAACTCATTCTACTTTTGACCCTTAGGTCTCATTTTACAAATTTCTAGAATTGCCCTTGAATGTTGACCGTTAGTTAAAATTTTGGATTCTATCTTTTAAATCACTTATCAAATAACAATCGATATTCATTTAATAATTTTCGGAAATACTCAAATTTAGCTAAATTTATAGCCAAATATAAAATAAAATTATAATAAAAATTCTAGGATATTTTTTGGTGCGTTACATGACCAAAGTCATCTGTACACCTATAACTAGGCAATTTCTCTGATAAATATGATCACAATAATAAAATCACTCATCAATGAGTATTATCATCAGATTAAATTATTGGCTTATGGTTCTCTAACAATTGGAACAAGTGTGCCCTACGCGTTGGAACATATATATGTTTTATATGTTAGAACATTTTTGTTGTATACATTACAATGTATGATGTATATAGTGTATAAATATGTACTATATATGTTTTCAAAAATAAATGTTTTTTTTTGTATTTTTTTACTTATGTATTGGTACCATAAAGAGGCGATAGTCTTTTAAATAAAGTCAGGGGTAATTTTTAGTTTTAAAATTTAATATATCAAAAACTTAAATATTTTAAGTGTTGTGGTAGTTTTTTTATTTTGAATTTAGACTAAAACGTACATATTTATGTTTTTTGATACCAAAGCATAATTTTCTCATAAGAAAACCTGCATGAGAGATTGAGTTGCTCTCACTAGCAATTATCTATATTATTCTCTTTTTCCCAACTCTCATTACAATTTATCATAAAATTTTGATAACATTATTATTGTATTTTATTTTTCATAGAATTAATTAATAAGAGTTTTGTACGAAACTAATTCATTTATAATAAAAAATCTAATATTTAATTCGAGTTTCAAAAATATGCCCAAATTAGTACGTCTAGAAATATTGTGTCAATGGTTGTCATTCACAACGACGGCCATTGTCACGCTGTTGATTTTTTAAAGACAAAGGGCGGCATTGTGAATACCAGATATTAGTAATTTTTTGAAACCCACCAACTACCCTCGCCCCTTGCCCCTCTACCCACGCGCCTCGTATCTCGCACCTCGCATCTCGCCCCTCGCTCTCAAACTCGCCCCTCGCCCCACATCCCTCGCCCCTAGCCCCTAGCCCCTCGCCCCTCGCCTTTGCCCCTCGTCGTCGCCCACGAAGGTGCTCCTCGAGCTCCACGAAGGAGCTCCTCGAGCTAGACGATGGAGCTCCAAGAGCTCAGGTGATCTATTTATTGGAGTCGACGAAGCTTGTGGAAATCCAAGAGCTCGCGACGAGCTCTTGGAGCTCAACCACGAGCTCATGGAGATCGAAGATGAGCTCCGGTTAGTTCGTTGACGAGCTCCAATGAACTAGACAATGAGCTCTAGTGAACTCGTGACGAGCTCCTGGAGCTCGAAGATGACATCGACCACGAGCTCTAGATACTCATCGCTAGATCATTGGAGCTTGAAGACGAACTCCCGGAGCTTGACCATGAGTTCACTAGAGCTCGTCTTCAAGCTCCATGAGCTCGATGGAGCACCACGAGCTCCGGCGAGCTCGACGAGCTCCGTCGACTCCACTTAAGAACTCACTGGAGCTTTTGGAGCTCCATCATCGAGCTCGACGTGCTCCTTCGTGGAGCTCGAAAAGCTTATTCATGGTTGAGGGCGAGGGGCGAGGGGCGTGGGGCGAGTGTGAGGTCGAGGGGCGAGGGGCATGGGTAGAGGGTTAGGGGTGAGGGGCGAGGGGTTAGGGCACTCGGTGAGTTTAAATAAAATGCCAATAGCCGGCTTTCATAACCCCGGACTCTGATTTTAAAAAATCATCAGCGTAGCAATAGTCACTGTTGTGAACGACAACCATTGTCGTAGTGTTTCAAGAAACACTAGTTTGGGCATATTTTTGAAACTCGAATTAAATATTAAATTTTTTATTTTAAATGAAATAGTTCCGTACAAAACTCAATTAATAATTAGGGTAGAATTGCAACTTCAAAATATTAATAAGGAACATTATCTTTTTTATTTGCATGGATAAATATTCATGATTTAAAATTAGTATTCAATTCGTTTGAAATTTAATTTAGTGATTAATTTATTAATTTGAAATCAAATTTAGAAATTACTTATAACATCATTATGATGAAATACTTTAATTTTGCGAAGGAAAAATATATATTTTGGCATGCTTATTTAGAAAATAATTACAAAAGTAGAAATCAAGATAGATAAATAAACTAAGGGGCATTTAATTTTTTAGTTTTTTTTTTCTGAAATCAATATGATTTTAAAATATAGATAGTATGTTTTTTTTATTTTAGCATGACTTATTTCTTAATTTTTAAATTTGTCTTTTGAATAGATAAATCATATTTTAAAATATAAAAATTTTAAAGCTACTTCACAGCACAACGGCCCCCCTATGGACAACAAATTGCTGAATGCATAAAGTCATGACCATTCGACAACATCACGACAATGTGTTATAGAGAGATTAGACCTAGGTCATAATCATTGCCAGTGTTGTGACTTTGTGTTATAGAAAATTAAGATATTCAATAGAGCAGTAACCATTTTCTATGATCATGACCTTAAGCTATGAAGATGATGGCACAAAGTTATAACTTTCTTCTAAAAGTCATGGCTTTCTACTTAGATTAATGCATGGCCACCCGAGTATAAAATTAAAAGCTAACGAATTTTTAGAAAACTCTCATTTTTCTTCTCCTTCTTTCTCATGCAACAAGCAAAGTTATGACAACTATAAACCTAGAGGTAAGTATTGCACTCCTAGGAGTTTTACAACAAAGAAAGGAACTAATGACTTATTCCCATTCCTAGAGTTGGAGGGCACATCTTTCATACCCCTCTCCTCTAGGGATAGAATTGAAAACTTGTACTAAATTAGTTATTAGTATGATCTAGAAATTATGTAATTTAAATTATGTGATGTACTTTGTTTTAATTATGAATGCATTTATGCTTTAATTTATTTTATGTATGGATATCGATGGATGATGACTAAATAAAACTTAAATTAGAGTTTTAACTATTAGAGGGTTTATGCAATTATTATGATAAACAGTGATAGGTATACCATGAGACTAATTTGTACATATTATAAAAAGCAAGTGACAACTATTCTGATTGTGATACATGAGATAAACTATTATGTTGGATACCAAAATTTGGGTATTAAAATATCATGAGTATGATACTTATGAAGCCGAAAGTATAAATACTTTTACTTGCAAAGCTATTTTACATATCTTATATGTAGTACTTCTCGATTTGGATGAAAGTTATATAAAATATTCTTCCAATGGGTTCATCTATAGTATGAGAGTCACATCATTACCAAGGAGAATAATGATAGGAAATCTATCAGATATGTATCAGTATGTTGTAACTCACAAAGTGGTAATAGCTTTTGTGAGCTACTTTTACTCATATGGTTCTTAATAGTGAAATTTGATGGAGGCATACGTTGAGTGTGCTAGTATGATACTTATGAAATCAAAAGTACAAATGCTTATAAACCATGATAATCTTTAGTTTTTATGATAATGGAGACCATAGAATAAGAGAATGCTTAAGAAGTAAACATCAAGGGTAGTTGACGAAGTTGTGATATACACAACTAGAACGAAGGGTAGTAAACATCAAAGGTAGTTTTTATGATAATGGAGACCATGATAATCTTTAGTTTTTATAAGCATGTAGAAATGAATTTTTGTTTCAGTTGTGATATACACATGGACAACTAGGAGAGGACCATCATTTGGATGACAATTATGACAACTATCTTATATGCTTTTAAGGCATGAGATCATTGCATAACACCCTAATATTCATTTTATGTATAACATAATAAATGTAGAAAGACTTAATAATATCACATAGATTAAATGAATGAAGCATGGACCTAAGATTATTTAACAATTTACGTATTCATTTTACTAAAAATTGATTATCTTATTGTTGAATAACCGAATAATCGATATCATTCCTATAAGATTATTATCTGAATGTAAGTCTATTATAATATGTATATGACTTATATATTTGTTGATCTTAGCTGATGAGATACTCTTATGAATGAACTTTTAAAATATCAACCAACTAAATAAATTATGCAATGTAACAAAGTCACAATATGTGGCTGGCACTTGTCATGACTCTTGCCAAGCCCAGCACAACATGTGTACAACATCATGATGCATGGAACATGGCACGACACCTCTATTGACAACATGAATGATTTTTAAAAAATCAGCATTGTAGAAATAATGACATGCTCCATCATCAAGCCATTGTTACTTGGGCATTGGCCATTGCCAATGCCCAATGCCAACTGCTAAGCCAGTTGGACCTGGTCACTTGGCTGGCCAAGGGGAAGGGGCAAGGGCTAGCCAACTCATCTAGGATTGCCAAGTGCCATGACCAAGTCAGTGCCATTAGGTTTGGCTTGCCCTCTATCATGGTAGTGTTGTGCCAATGCTAGCTTGACCAAACATGACCCAATCCAACCCAGTATGAGCAACATGCTTAGTTCATAAAGTTGTGTCATAGAGCCATGCTAGGTTGATATAAATTTTGTGCCATGATGGCATGGTATGGCTCGGACAGCCTTTCATGCCATGTTAGACACATCCTAGTGGTGTGACTGGGCCACCAATTTTTGTTAGTCATTTGACACATCCTTGCTTGTTTTCTATTACAACATTATTATAATCACACTTCACACTTTATCTTATCATCTTCCAATTGAGTTCAGTGAATCTACAAATAATTCTGGTGCAAAGTACATGTATTTTTAGTTCTTATTGAACTTATTTAAGTCTTCTATCTAATATTTCTTTCTATACGTTACATTACATTCTTTGTCTTCATTTCCATGCTTCACCATTTTTTGTCACTTATCTGCAACAAATTCATAGAGTTTCCAAAATGATCTTGTGATTTCCATCTTGTCGGTCTCCACTCCTCTCATCCTCTTCCAAGATCATCATAATATGATTCTCAAATCTTTCTTAGGTGCACCAAATAGAATCTCATTCTTGTTTAGATGCATCTCTCTCAATGTATCATATTTATTTGCTTTAACTTTGCATTCCATTTCCTTTATTCTCATGTATTCTTCCACTTAGTATCTGATCGCTCCAACTACACTGTTAAGTTATTATGTATCCACTTCAGCTATGTCTTCATGTTAGAATTTCTTTTCTCTTAATTGTGATTATGCAAAACTATTGGATTGTGCATAAATATAAACAATGCACACAGTAACAATCAAATACTAGTTTTAACATGGTTTATTAGCTATTCAATATGACTAAATATGTCCATCATAAAAGTACATAGTACTTACAGATTAATAACCAAATGTTATAGTACAAAATCACATAGAGAGAGAGAGAGGCAAAGAATAGAGCATGCTTAACAAATTATACATACAAAAAATATATAGGAAAAATAAATAGGGTTCTATAAATGAAACGAGTTGGATCAACGGAGTAGACTGGGTCATGTGAGATTCTATTTGGTGCCACGTGGTCAGTCGTACCACTATTTTTATCCTAGTGCCATGTGACTAATCTCTCAACATATCAGTATCTACACCTTCACATAAAACAAATAGACAAGAAATCAAATGGTTAAAAAGATAACAAAATAAGTTATATACTACACTTCAAACAAATCTTTCTATCATCAGCCTCTAACTTTATATTTTTTTAGGAGGTTGAGCACCTCTTCCAAAAAATATTTTCATCTACCCAAAGAAATTTCATATTCGAGTAGTGATTCTTCGTCAAATGTTTCTTCACTTCTTTTTATTTCTTCTATGTTGGCTTTGATAAAGTCCCCTTTTTGAAAGTTAATGACAGACTTGTAAAAATTTTTTCCCACGTGTATCTTTAAAACTTTCACCAAGGGAAAAGAAATATTATCATATCTTGTGTGATGGTGGAGAGATGAAAAGTCGATTACAAAATATAGCACAAAAGTATATTTAAATATTACTTTCTTCTATGAATTCTTCTAGCACTGTGTGTTCATATGCACTTTTTTGGAAAAATTCTCTAACTCCCTTTTCTATTTGTGATATGTCAATATGATGGTTATTGCATCGTGGCTCAATTATATTGTTAGGGATTTGAAGTTCGTACCATGGATGGTACAACCTTGCAATCCAAACATCTCATTGAGAAAATCTTTATTGAAACATACCTAAATACCTTGCACATAGAATCACTTGTCTACATGTCTTCCAAATTATACTAAAATTTTTTCACAATCATTGCATTATCCTAGTCCATGTGGGTGATAAATAGAGTACAATTTTTTCTCTATATCATCTGCTAGAAAGTAAGAATGAACTTAGTAAATCCATGCTCATCCACAAAGCTCTTCTTGGCTAGAAAGGAAGAATGAACTTAGTAAATCTATGCTCATCCAGAAAGCTCTTCTTGGCTAGAAAATAAGTCATCCATCTTCTTTCCCATTCGGTAAGAAAAATTGGCTTGGGTGATGTAACTTTGGAAGAAGTCTTAAAGATGGGTTGCTTTTATCTCTTCTCCTTGGCCTTATGAATCATCTCACTCGCTTCCTTCATTTCTCTTAGCTTTGACATAAATGTTACCTCTTCTATTTTAGATCAAATCTTTGAAAATTGAGACTATAGTGAGTTTTGTTAAAGTGGAGAAAAAAAAGATTTTTTTTTTTGAAAAAATTAGGATTACCTTTTTATATGGGGTTAGGTTTAAGTTGCAAATGATAAAAAACACCATAACTATATGCATGGTTATGCCTTTTCTGTTAAAATGAAATTCATGATACGGTTTGAGTACAATGACTAGTTTTTGAATGTATATAGTGTACAAATGTTTGAGTTTGAGTATTTGTAAACAAACAAATTATTATATCTTACAGTACAAAGAGTAAATTCTTAGGTTGCTTTCTAAGTAATGTTATATTTAGCATCCATAGCTTGACCAATATCAAATCTCTAATTTAGTCAATAATTTTAGCGATCCATGGGAAACTTACTTGTGCAATACTTTTCCTCTACTTGTCTTCCCAAATTTTTTTTCAGCAATGAGTCTTTTATTTGGTTTTCTTTTTCAGAATATTCTTGGTGGATGTTGTGATTCTGTGAAAAGTCATGGTATCATTGCATGTGATCTTCTTTAGTAATTGTCTAATGTCAAGACTTGTTATAAAGTTGTGTCTTCTAGAATTATTTTCAAGATCTCTTTTGTCATGGATTTTGAATAAGTCCTGGCTTTTTGGTTAAGCTCATGCATCATCAAAGTTTTAGTTTCTTCTCTTATCATAACTTTTTTAATAGATTTTACATGTGAAGTCATCACTTATTCTGTCATAGTTTTCTTCATCATAGTATCTATCTTCTCAACTTCTTTCTTATGTTTATTAATTAATATCTTTGTCTCATCTTTCTATTTTAGTAAATAAAAGATCAATAGTGGACTTTCTTTTTTCTTATGCTTTTTCTACAATCTCAATATTTTCCTAGGCAAGTTCTTTGTATTCTAGAATAGAGAATTTAGTCATTTTAGTCTCTCTCTTTGAACCTTTGGGGCATATTGACTTTGCTTCTTCAAAAGTGGCTTCTTTAAAAAACACCATGACTTCTTATTAGTCTTCTTTCTAAGAGTTTATCACTATGTTTTCTTCACCCAAGAATTTTCTAGTCATTATCTTCTTCAATTTTTTGGGTCAATAATCTTTCATGAAATTCTTTCATCTGACATCCACCTTTTATCTCTCAACTTTTTGTAGGAAGCTTTACATTCTCCAACAATCTTTCCTCCTCATCATCTAGAATCTATATACTTTTGTATAGGTTGAATTTGGCATACTACTCGGTGATATAAATAGTAAATTTATCCTTGATATCTATAATGCATGTCTAGTAGCTAAAAATGCTCATCCCAAAATTTATAAAGTATACTAGTCTTCATCCATATCAAGTGCAAAAAAGTAATAACAAATTATAAATTTGTCAATCTTGATTAACATATCTTTAATAATTCCACTTGAAAACTTGTTCGATCTATTGGCCATCTATAATGAAAGTGAGATTGAGTAATATCACTAAGATTCAACCTCCACACTATGGGCAAGAGCATCAAGTTGATACTTAATTCCAAATCGCATAATACTTTCTGAAAAAGCACTTATCAATCATCCACATAATCATAAATTATGTGGATCTATGAGTTTTTTTGAAAGTTTACTTTGAATAATAATACCACACTTCTTGGTCATGTTTATTATTCTATATATCTCTAATTATTTCTTACTACTCGTGATGTCATTCATAAACATGACATAATGAGGCATCTAAGACAAGACTTTGATGAAGGAAATATTAACTTTCAACTTTATGAGAATATTGAGAAACCTCTCAATATTTTCCATGGTATTACTTAATAATTCTTCTTTTTATTTTTTGCTTCCAACATCCTTCTATTAGTCAACTTCTTTATCAACTTCAGCATTTCTTTTATCTTACTATTCATCGAGACAATGAGTATTTTGACAAATACTTCTTTATGTTTTCCATGGTATTATTGAGTACTCCATTTATGCTTTTTTCCTTCATTGATAGTGAGTGCTAATTGACCAAGTTGAGTCTAAATAGTCTTCATCATCGTATTTGTATGTTTTATCCTTGCTTCCAAATGCTTTTTCTAGTTTTCTTTTCTTGCATATCTTTCCTTCTAATTGTCTTAATGAATAGCTCATAATGATTTTTCTCAAAATATGACTTTTTTTTTCCTTCAAGTTGTCGGAATTGGAATCTTTTTATATTTGATATCTTATTGAGTTACTCTCAAAGTTTTTTTTTTAATTTTCCATATTTAGCTATATATTATCATAACTTTGATATAATAATTCTCATGATTTCTCATATTTGGATGGTAATATGTGAAAGAATTATTGTTGGTCTTAACACATGCACTTTATTTTGTAAAATATTAGTTTGCTCAACTTGATACATGGGATCATAATTGGCTAGTTCTTGGTGTTGTAAAGTTTTAATTTCTCCCACACTAAGTCTATGGTCATTTTAGGATCTAAATTTGTTGAAAAAGCATCAAGTTTAGCCTCTATCACTATTAGTCAATCCAATATCAATACTCCAGCTTGATTTTTATTCAAATACTCTTATATTTATAGTTTGCTAGTTATTCTTTGTTAGCTCTTTGAAAAAAGCATCAAGTTTACTTGTGCATGATGGAACCACCTGAGATTGCATTAAAAAAGCATCTTGTTGTGACTTTGTTAAAATAAAAAAACTTGTAATTTGTGATATAGTTCTAAAAACTGATTGGGTAATTATCTTATATTTTGTTATGACTATAAGTATATGAGTCATACAAGTTGTAAAATAAACATATGTCTAAATATTGATCCTGCACGGTTTGTGTAGTTAGTTTGATCAATTACTAGTGAACTAACTACTACTCAAGTTGAGTAGATAAACTTAGGTTTTCAAAAATATATTTAGACATTAGGGTTGGCTTACTTATTTATGCATGATGATATTTTCTTTTGTATTTGATCATTATTATTTTTTGTTTGTCAGATGAAGAATATATTAACATGAAAATGTGTCAGATGCATCTCAACATATAAGGTGACTATAATTATTGGATTATCACTATTAAAAATGATTTTTTATAGTTTTACCCTCAGTATTTCACAATCATAGCTATATGTTGTTCTATAGATAATTCATTTATATGCATATTTTTTAAGGTAATGTGTTACTATCCTTGACGATTTCGTTGAGTATGCATTTCTATTCTATGTTCTCTAATGTCTCAAAGACATGATATAATGTAGAATAAATATATTAATATTTTTAGCTTCGTAAGTGTCATACTCAAAATAATTAACATATTGTTTTTTAGTTTCATATGTGACATACTCCTACACTATCTACCAAGAATGATGTACAACTCCTACACTATGTGAAACCATATATTCCCATATTGTTTAAGAGTTAGTTCTTCTATAATATGATTAATGGATAAGTCTTAAGTATATTTATATTTTTAGTTTCATATGTGACATACTCATAATGATTAAATTTACCTTAATCTTGGGGTTTGACTAATAGGGTTATCTCATGTATTAGTATTACAATGATTGTTACTTCTTTCTTACTACATTGCATGAGTATGTTTCTTAATTTATCTATCACAATCTATTACAATAAATATCCATAAACATATGATATAGTGGAAATAAAAAATTTCAGTTCTAAATAACATCCATGTCCATCAATATCCAAACCATAACATAACACAAAGATAAGCTTTATAAAATCATCTCTTCATCATGCACAAGTATATTACACCAACCTTAGACCTCTATTTAGTCTAATATTGGATAAAATTTTGCATAAGATATTTGAAGTGGTATCTCATAGAATTAGGGGTTCATTATGACAACCCTAATGAAATTTGAGTTTCAAAACCTAATCCTAATAATTCTTGCTCATATTTGCCTCAAATTTTATACTAAATTGAGGTTGTGATCCATGTCGCCTAGGGTTATCACGCTCTTTCCTTAAATTCAGATTGCTATTTCTTCTCTTTTTTTTTCTTTTTCTTAAAATGTTGCTTTTATAATTTTGTAGTCCATGTGATTCTTTTAGCTAGAAGTTGCATCACTGCTTGAAATCTTGATTGTATTATCTCTTTGGATCTTTTATATAGTATAAGATTAATGACATCAAGGTATATTATGGTTCAAGTGACTCTCTTCTAGAGCATAATCCCATGACCCTGAGAATGGTCATGACTTGCATTTATTCTCTAGAATTCATAGTCACGGTACTTGGAATGGTTATGAATTTGGTTATTTCTCACTGGAATACAAAGTTGCGACACCATAAATTTCATGACCAAAGTAAATGCTCTCTAGAACAAAATAATAATACAAAATATTGTCACAATGAAAATACTTGATATTTTAAGCTTTGTATCAAATAAATCATAGTGTTGGAAATTATCATGAATAGTAGTACCAACGAGATACTTGGCTACCACAAAGTAAAAATAAGGTCATAATCATTATTATTTTTAGACTTAGTGTGGCTACAACTCATAGAAAATATTACAATCATAATGATTATATTGGATAGTGAAAAGATTATGTTAACTTGATGATAGAGTTATGATATACAAAAATTATCATAACAAGTTTTCTAGAGTTTTGGCCAAAAAAGAATGTCACAACTACTCATAAAGATCAAGAAAAATATAAGTAACTCATGACACTTTATCTCTTTTCTCTCATCCAAATCAATAATCTACCAAGTCTCCAATTTTACCTAAAAAGCTTTGATTTCACTATTATATGGAATGTCGAGCACAACTCATCATGTAGTTTAGACTAATGCATAAATTTAAACCAACTCTTAATTGATCATATGGATAAACACTAGAACAAGCTATAAGCCTTGTCTCTTAAACAAAATAGGAAAAGTCTAAGCTTTGATTTCACTATTATATGGAATGTCGAGCACAACTCATCATGTAGTTTAGACTAATGCATAAATTTAAACCAACTCTTAATTGATCATATGGATAAACACTAGAACAAGCTATAAGCCTTGTCTCTTAAACAAAATAGGAAAAGTCTAAGCTTTATTTCATCCGGACCAACTCCATTCATATTCACTTTATCTATCACTGTATTGATGTTGTTGCACCATTTCAATGAGGCTAGGCTTCACCTCAGAGTAGTTTGCATGTATTAATTGTATCTGAATCTTAGAGTAATTTTCGAATAATGTTAGCCATCAATAATCTCTGAAGGTATAGAGAGGATTGAATTATTGGTTAACTAGTGATTATCCACTGATCAATAGTTTTTGTTGATGTTATTATCTTCCATGTAAATTGTCTCAACTCTATATCTTAATAGATTATTTCATGTTCTCTCAATTTTTAGGTCCATATATATTGGCTCAATCACATATCTTTGCCTCATGCAAAGTGGAGTAGCTACAAAATATGCAAAGAAAAATAAATAAAAACAAAGAAATATAAAACACAAATTGGTAACCAACCAACTAGAAATATATTGATCATTTTTTAAAACCAATTATGTTATCACTTATTCACTAATAAAACAAAACAATACCAAGAAACAATGCCAACAACTTGGTGAGATTTATTATGGTGCCAAAACTAATTATTTATGATATATTCCTAAAATCTCATTGTGTGGTATTTTTTATATAAAGTAGTTCCAAAAGTATACAAGTTGTATAAGTAATAAATATGGATGTAAGTTGAGATATTGATCCTATAAAAATTATATAGATAGTTTGATGAACCAACAGCAAACTAATTAACTACTACTCAAGTTAAGTAGATGAACTTGAGATTTGAAAAAATAATTAGACTATTATTGACTAACTTTCTTTTGTATGATGATTTTTCTTTAGTATATGGGAAATCTTATATTTGATTATTGGACCAAAGATAGATTGATGTGGAAATACTCTTGTACCCTATTAATATACAAGATAGTTTCCATCATTGAATTATCACTACCAATGATGGCTCCTCATAGTTGCGCCATCAATATTTAACTACTAAAATCATATTTCTTTTATTTATAGGTCATTCACATGTCTATACTTTTTAAATATATGTTAACTATCTTTGATGATTACTTTGGATATGCATTCATATTATACAAACTCTAATGTCATAAAGATATAAAAAAATATGCTAATAGTAGTATTCATACTTTTGACTTTATAAGCATCATACTAATATTAATTGACTTATGTCTTCTCATGAATCTCAACTATGAAAATCATATAATAGGAAATAACTCATAGTGATATCAATATCTAATGAAGCACTTTCACTCAATTATGTCTTGTGAATTATCTATCACAATCTACCAATGTTATCACATGATTCTCATACTATAGTGAAACTTCTAGGTTAAAAGTTCTACATAACCACCACATCATTTGAAGATTAGTTCTTCTACAATATATATAATAAATCGATCATAAATATATTTGTGCTTTTGCTTCATCAGCATCATACTTTATTAATGAATCTTACATAAATCTCGAGTTTTAATGCATAAGTTTATATCATGTGATAGATTTAGAAAGTTTGTCACTTCATTCGCTTTGTACTATATAAATGTGTTCCCTGACTTAACTGTCATCAATCACCGTGGCTAATATTGTGACTCTATGAGAGTGTGTTTGTTATTCAAAATAGTAAATATTACTCACCATTTTGGCAAATAATTATGATGTGTTTTGCCTAAAATTGGGTTTTAAATAGAATGATTTATGAAATCATTATTTTTATAGATTATAGTGAATAGTAGATGTGTCAAAAGGGCTAGGCAACCCAGTTCAACCATGTATGGCCCGACATGGTATGGTTTGGAACCATTCCTTGAGCCTAACATGGCCTACCCTTGGCACGATTTGTGCCAGGTCAGCATGAGTCATGCATCATGTTGAGCTAGGTATGGCCTGTGTGCCTGGCCTGATATCATAGTAAACTAATCTAGTGACCTAGTTGGATTTTTTAAAAATATAGCTGAAAAAACTAGGTTAGACACGTCCTGATCCAGCAAGTCCAAGCAAGACCCAGCTCGAACCAGATATGAGCCGAGCTAGTGGACCATGCCTGGTTGGAGGTTCTCAAGCCGTGCCATGCTTGGCATGGCATGGTTACCATATCGGGCAATGCCAGGCATGGCATGGTGGCCCGATCGGGCCACCAAAAAAGGGCTGACCTAGTACCTCCCAATCCATTTGACATCTTTAGTGAATAGTAGTAAAATTGCATAATTTTGGTGTTAAATGGAAGACTTGGTGGAATTTCTGTAAATTCATAACATTTCACATGTTATGACTTGAATACACCTTTGAGAACATAAAGATTAGTTTAGGTATCTTTTTTGGTCAAATCTCTACACAAATAATCATGGTGATCTTTATATATTATGACTCAACTACTTTTTTGACAGAACTATTTCATTGTGTAAAATATTATACCAGCTATGAAGTTTTATTTGAGTTGTAGCTAAACTTGCTCATAATATTTTAATAGTCATAATATTAATTTCAAGTAATGGCAACCGAGCAATCTAATAGTGCTAGAAGTCATGACCTTGACTAAATGTCATGACTTTCTCTTTCCCAAGCCACAAATAATTGACCCATATGGAGCTGTGACTCTATTACAATACTTAATTTTTACATTATATTTTTGGCATTAAAACAATCTTAGGTATTTTTAATACTTTATGATTTTGCGTAAGCATAAAATGGGAGAAATTATGAATTGATTTCATAGCTTTAGAGTTTTAGTCAGTTTTGATGAATAGTCATGAGTTTAATAGATTTTTGGAGATATTTAGAAGAGGAGGTAGAATATTGGGTCTTACAAAGTTTAAATATTTATTTTTGACCAAAACACTTTCTAATTAGTCACGGTAATCCTTGTATGCAACAGCTCTATCAACTCGTTAGTATAATTTTCAACAATGCAACACATTCTTAGTGGTTGTGAAACTATTATATAGTTGCGACTTTACCTATTTTGTGGAATCTAAATGAAAGCGACATTAATTCTACGTCACTACAACCAAGTATTCAACTATTATCAAAGAGGATCTTAATCAATAATTCTACAAGTTCTCACAAAATCATGGCATCCTAGATTAGTGAGTGTAGTATAGTTTCAACATGTATTCTTAGTAAAAACTCTACCTAATTGATCGGGGAAATTCTTATATGACATGACCCTACATCTCATTAGTATACTTATTTCCCTATGTGACATATTCTTAGTGGATGTGATATTATCATTGAATCATAAATATATTATCTTGAGATTTAAATAGCTATGATATTAATTATACATCACAACAATCAAATATCTCATTTGTGCTCTAGGTTATGATCAAGTCCATGCTATGAATTTATCTTTAATATAGCTCAATAGTCTCAAATCAAAGTAGCAATCTTTTTACAAAGCTATGACTTTTGAGCCATAAAAAAATTAAAGAGACATAACTACTCATACCAAAACTATGTTAATTATTCAGATTTATGAATTTTGGGGTACTAAAAGTTAAGAATGATATTATTTGAGTTTAATCATTTACAAGGCCTTGACTTTTGCTTTCAAAGCAATGCATAGCTGTAACATATATGCTCGAGTTAAATGTCAATGCTATGTATCTTCGTAATGTCATGGAAACATGATACATCATAGAAAAGAATGTCGGTGTCATGGCTACCCACAGCATCGTAGATACTTGAAAGATATGAAGAAAAAATTATGTACCACGACCATTTTCCAATGTCATAGCCATGACCACCACTCGTAAGATATTCTTAGTGTCACATCTATTTTTTAGAGCCATGGCCATATACAACTCAAGAAAGACCATTATTAATGATTAGGCCCAAGTCATGGTCAGTGCTAGTACTATAACTTTATGTTACATAATTATTAAGATGTAAATTAGAGTCAATCATTTTCTAGAGTAATGATCATTTTATAGAATCATGACTTCGAACTAAAGAGAAGAAGGCTGAAGTTGTTACATATTTTTAAAAGTCAAAACCTCAAACTGAAGAGATGAAGGCAAATGTGATGGTATTCTTCTGAAAGTTATGACTTCCTACTTAGAGTAATGTAAGGTTGCCCTAGAGCTTAGTATAAATGTAAAAGATAAAGAAATTTCATATTTTTTTTTAATTTTCTTATTATTCTCTCTTATGCATCAGGTAAAGCCATAATAACTACCAAAATATAAAAGTAATTTTTTCACTTTCTAGTAGTTCTACAAGTAAGCAATGAATGCAAGATTAATGTTTATCCCTAGAATTAGGAGGCATGGCCTTTAAAACCCTCCTTCTGTAGGTTTAATTCTATAATTTGTACCAAAATAGTAAGGGTCTTGTGTTTATGTAAATTGAGATATGTGACGTGCCTATAGTTTTTAATTAATGAATGAACATGTTTGATCAATTTTATGTTATGTATATTGCATGATAATATTTAAGTAGAACTTGTGTTAAGATTTCAATTATTGGTAGGTTTGTGTGAGATTTTCATGCTTAATGGTAATAGATAAACAACGAGGCTCACTCATGCATATGATAAGAAGGAGATAACAACCCTTTCTTTTATAATGAATGATATAAACCAACATGTTGAAACCCAAAATTTAGTTATGTTAATTATTTTGATTATGACACTTATAAAGCCAAAAGTTTGAACAATTTACACATCAATCCATTGTATATGTTTTTAAAATATTTGGTTCTCAATTATGATGGATGCTATATAGGTCATTCTTCCAAGGGGTCTGCCTTTAATCTCAGAGTCACAATCTCAATAAGGAGGGCTGTGATAGGTAATTCTTGTGACATATGCGAGTCTGTTATGACTTGCAAGTGATGCTATCTTTTGTGAGTAACTTTTACTTTTATTGTTTATATTAATAAAACTTGAAGGAAATATAAATTAAATAATGAAAGTCTGACACTTACAAAGTTGAAAGTACAAATAGTTATAAATCATATCAATCTTTTATCTTTATGATGTTTGAGGATTTAGAATACGAAAATACATATGAAATAACATTAAGGATAGTTGACGAAATTGTCCAAAGGGGTATAGAATTGTGATTGATTCTCAATTAGAGATAAATTATTATCTCGATAGTGAGCTACCAAGGGGATAACTATAAAAATACCACCATTAAGATGAGCTTAATGGCAACAACCACCTTTTATGCTATCAGGGAAATTAGTTATTGCATAACACCCTAATCTTCATTTTGTGTCCAAAATAATATAAGTCGAATAACTTAAAAAATATCATATAGATTAAATGAATAAACTGTGGATCTAAGATTGTCTAATCATTTAATTATGTATTTTACTAAAAATGGGTTATTTCATTATTAAATGACCAAAGTTTCAACACAATCTATATGAGATCGATATCTATATGAAAGTTCACTTTACTAGTTGTATGACATGTATATTTGTGGATTTCTATTGATGAGATACTCTCGTTAATAAGCATTTGAAAAAATTCCTAATCAAAAAAATTAGGTGGCATAACAAAATCATAAAATACATCAATAGAGGATTAGGAATTTTTGTAGCGGAAATATGAAGATTATGTATATATAGTCATGACCTAGTTAAAGAAGACTGGGACTCGACTAGTTTGTTTTTATTATTTAAATAAAAAATCATGAAGTTAGGTCAAGCATTTCTTTCAAAGTTATGATTCTAGGATATTTCCATATAACTTATATATACTATTCTTTCTATAACACCAATGTCATGGTACTAAAAAACTACCACAACTTACTTATTAAACTTATAATGGGCTTTTCTTTTTGCAACACCAATACTGAGATTAAAGAAAAATGATCATGACTTTGGGCTTAAAAATTTTAGGATCACAACTAATTTGAATCTATGCTTCTTTTGTGTGAAGGGGTTTAAGTGCTACTATTGTACATGTAATATTTATTCTCACAAAAAACATATTTAATCAAATAAGCAGCACAAAGAAACTTCTTAGGTTGCCACCCATAAAGTACTATATTTAACATCCATAGATAGATCATCAAAATCTTTTTTCTTTTCTGTTAGAGATCTCTATTATCCATGCTAGTTTCTTAGTATATTATCTTATCTTATTTTATTTTGTACTTGTGATTAATCATGGATGTTAGATAAATACTCATCTTGATGATCTCGTCCATTAAGATAGTTAGAGTGAGGTCATATTTTTTATTTTTGCCCTAGTCTCAACAATGTAAAATATCTTGACATTTTTATCTTTTTGCTTATATTTCTCTTATATGTAACATTTTCCAAATCAGCCACCAACATATTATTGTTCACATCATCTATCTCTTCTTCTTCTTCTTCTTGAGTAATTGAGACTATCTTCTATTTTTTTCTAGATTCTCCACCACAATAATTTCTATATTAGCCACACAAATTTTTTCTAGATTGTTCTTCTTGATTTTATACCAAAACTATCTTTGCTTTAGCCACTAAGATTTTATAACTCGCTTCATCTTCTTCTTCTTGAGTTATTGAGGTTATATCTTTAATTTTCTCTCTGAGATTCTCAACCATAATAATCTCCATATTAACCACATGGATTTTTGATACAGTACTTTCTTCAGACTTTACCAAATCCATGATTTTATATTTCTCCTCAAGTTGTGTCATCTTCTCTTTCACAATGGTATTGAATCTTCTAAATTCATTTAGTATTTCTTCAAGTTTTGTTGTGAATAAAAATTCAGACAATGTGTGAGAATCATGAAATTTACTTTTCTCATGGCTTCCATTACCTCAATCTCTATAACTTTCTTCCAATTGATAGTAGCATTGATATTGATTGTCATATGGTATGTTCTCACACACTTTTATCTCATATTTCCTAAAATAATTTTTATCTAATTCATACTTCTCCCATAGCCCCTTAAAGAATTTCATTTGGCTTTCATGAAAAGAATGACTAAATATTTTAATTTTGTAGATTGGTGGCTAAAAAAAAGATACAAACAAAATACCAAAATATAACTATCCATTTTCCAAATAAGTTAATAAGACTGTGTATTTAGATTTTGTAAGATTTATCAAATTTAATGCAATCTAAACAACTAAAAAGTAATTATCTTTTTAAATGAATTTTTAGACTGACTCACATTAACTAACCAAACTAAATAATCATAGGCAATGAGACAAAAAAACTTATTATACCTTTATTATACCACCTAATTTTTATGGACTAGGTAGTGTCTTAAAAGCTCTTGTCAATAAAGATTCACAAGTGCACAAATTATACAAGTAGTAAAGAGAATTTCTATCTAGATATAAATCACACAAAGATTGTATTGACAATTTAGTTATTTAAATAGTGAGAGTGTGAGACAACTCAAATTTAGAAAAAATAAATATTTCCATTATGGGATTGATTCTAGTAAAATAGATAATTCTTAACCACTTCATTGAGCTATGTTTTTAAAATAAAATTTTTAATGCCCATCACACTTAACTCATGTAGAGCATTCACTATTTTTATAGACAATGCATAATGAAGGGAGGGTCGTAGGTTCAGGTCACACCATGGATATTTCAATATATGCTACGAGTGCAAAGTTCTTAGTTTTTGAATATATTTTATTTAAACAACTTATAATGTTTTTTGCATTAGTAATGATTACAAGATATGTTTTTTTATGAATGCTGGAAAAAACTTTTATATAGCTTAATACTAACTAATGCTTAATAGTATTATGTTGTTTGTTTTCTTGATATTATATTTCTATTAAATATTAAGTTGTTTATTTTCTAAATATATGCTTAAAATTAACATCTTAAATTATAACAAGAAATAAATTTGTTTAAATTTATTCGTATGATAAAATCAAAAATATCTATATAATATATGTATAATATAGTTTTCATTGTTAAAAAATAAATATTATAATTATCTATCATATAAAATATAAATAGAATATATAAAATTAATAACAAAAAAAAAAGATTGATTATCATCATATTGTCATTTTAATATATTCCACTTGGATTTAAAAAAATTTAGAATATTTTAGAAGGATTTTAAATATATAGTATTTTCCTTTTAGCTTATTGCTTTTTTTATTATTTAGAAGAAAAATTTAAAAATTAAGAAATAAATCATGCAAAAAAAAAATAACAAATTGTCTAAATTTCAAAATCAAATTGATTTCAGAAAAAAAAAACTAAACAAATAAATACTACATGATTAGTTTATTGGGAGATTTGTGTTCAAATGTATGTATATCAAAAACAAAATAATAAAAAAAGATATTTTTTTTTCAAAATAAAAAAGGTGAATCAAAATAAAAAATTATTAAGTTTTGTTGGACTCAAACCAACAAACAATTTTTGCCAATGATGTTTAAAAAGATTTAATATTTAATAATTTTCAAATTCAGATTCCATTTTTCAATTTTAAAAAACTTTCAATATATTCTTTTAAGGTTTTAGCCCACACCGTACGTGCATTTAGTTATGTCTGCAACTATCCAACAATTAAAATCATATCATTTGATAAGTGTGTGTGTGTGTGTGTGTGTGTGTGTGTAACATATGAAAATATAACAACATATATAAATATATATACATATATATTTATACATATATAAATATATAAATATGTATATATATATATATATATATATATTTATATATTATATATGTGTATTGATTTTTATGTTTATCTATTTATATATATGTTTATGTGTGTGTGTGTGTGTGTGTGTATTTATATTTATATTTATATATTTATATATTTATATATTTATATATTTATATATTTATATATTTATATATTTATATATTTATATATTTATATATTTATATATTTATATATTTATATATTTATATACTTATATATATATATTTATATACTTATATATTTATATATTTATATACTTATATATTTATATATTTATATACTTATATATTTATATATTTATATACTTATATATTTATATATTTATATACTTATATATTTATATACTTATATATTTATATATTTAGATATTTATATACTTATATATTTATATATTTATATATTTATATACTTATATACTTATATATTTATATACTTATATATTTATATATTTATATACTTATATACTTATATATTTATATATTTATATATTTATATACTTATATATTTATATATTTATATATTTATATACTTATATATTTATATATTTATATATTTATATACTTATATACTTATATACTTATATATTTATATACTTATATATTTATATATTTATATATTTATATATTTATATACTTATATATTTATATACTTATATATTTATATATTTATATATTTATATACTTATATATTTATATACTTATATATTTATATACTTATATATTTATATACTTATATATTTATATATTTATATATTTATAAATTTATATACTTATATATTTATATATTTATATATTTATATATTTATAAATTTATATACTTATATATTTATATATTTATATATTTATATACTTATATATTTATATATTTATATATTTATATATTTATATACTTATATATTTATATATTTATATATTTATATACTTATATATTTATATATTTATATATTTATATACTTATATATTTATATATTTATATACTTATATACTTATATATTTATATACTTATATACTTATATATTTATATACTTATATATTTATATACTTATATACTTATATATTTATATATTTATATACTTATATACTTATATATTTATATACTTATATACTTATATACTTATATATTTATATACTTATATACTTATATATTTATATATTTATATACTTATATATTTATATATTTATATACTTATATATTTATATATTTATATATTTATATACATATATTTTTATAGAATTATATACTTATAAATTATATTTATATATGTTTATATATTTATATGTATATATTTATATAAGTATATATGTATGTGTTATATATATATATATGTTGGGCAATTGAGCTTCCACAGTGGTGATTATAATATACAGAAGACAACAAAAAATAATACAACAAACAATATATATCTAATCCACAATCTAATCATGGTAGAATCAAAAAATCAGAAACATAAACTAGAAATAACGTGGTTCGCTAGTCGCTTAGTATGACTAGATATCTCTACCAGAAAATGCTTATGCGTTACAGATTAAATAAAAAAAATGTCTTGCATAGCATGTCCAGCACAGAGATAGTGACGATAAATCACTCAGAGAGAGAGAGAGAGAAAGAAGATGATGAACAGTTCCCAGGTCAGAAAAATAGCAACCCGAAAATAATATACAAAAACATTTATAATAAAAACTCTTGATTCAGTTAACTAGAGCAAGTCGGATCATCAGATGGGTCAAGCTCTGCTCCAAAAATTTCAACCCGCTGACCGGTCAGCGGGACCTCCGTTATTGTGCTACTGTTGCATCCCTGGCCTCTTAATATTTTATTTTTTATATTTACATGAAAATATTAAAACAGAAACATTTTGTTATACAAACAGATTATCAAAACAATTTATATATATAACGATATATATGTGTGTGTGTGTGTGTGTTCGTGTTTATATATATTTAAATATGTTTATATATTATCTTATTCTAGATAATATGATCTTAGTAGTTGGATATTTGGATACGGAACCAAATAGCAATATCAAATGGTTTGTGTCGTGCAAGCATGACCTATTTTCATGTAGCATGATCATGCCAGCATAACACAGTACGATAGTCAAAATCTCTTTTAATAGGTTCGACATGACCTATTTTGCATGCATCATACATATTCATGTCAAGTCATGCCGAAGTTGTGCTCAAATAATGATATAATGAAATTTTAATTTTATATTTATGTGCACAATTTAAATATTACGAAATATTAATATTATATTTATGAAAAATAAAAATAAAAAACACACAAATGAAAAAAAGAAAGATCTAAAATATATCTTTATGATGTCCAATGTGATCATCATCAATCAGTATTTGTAGTAATGATAGTGTGGATGAAAATGCAAATAATTTTTATCATGTGTGTATCTGATGATATTGCTAGTGGTGACCTTAATATCATCGAACTTGATGTCTCATAGTAATAATAGTCTCAATCTTTTATCACAAATAATAAACTGCAAAAAAAAAGTAGACTTCGATACTATACTAGTGGAGAACATGGAGGAATAAATAGAAAATAAGAGTTGAGATGAAAGAATATAATTATTACTATAACTACTTTGTGATGAATGATCATTACTTTAAAATAAAATATCTTCATTTATGTAAGACCATTGTCATTTTCATCATTGCTTTAAATTTTCTTAGAATTATAACATTTAGCCTTCAGAGTCAAATATAATGGTCCATATTTTATTCTTTTTATTTCTTCCTCATTCTTTATATAAATTAAAAAATTTTCTAATATAATTTATATAAATTTTTAGATTTAAATGATATATATATACATATAATGTATTCTTTTTTTTTTAATATAAATGGTAAAAATTTGACATTCATTGAATTTTTGTTATAACCTTTAGAAACAAATCCAAATACCATAGATCATCAAATATTTTTTTTTTAACTATTTTTTCCTATATGCGGAAAATGGTGGGTCACCTGTCACTTACCGTTTCGAAGTCAATAACGTTAAATCCTAATCATCAAGGCCCTAGGGACATGCCTTTTTTAAAAAAAATATATAGGGTTAGATTTGTTGGCACATGGGTTTGTGACCCATGACGTGAGCTTGGTCTAAAGTGATGGATCAATAGCATCTAGACCATGCCTACCGGGCTTGACATGCAAGTTGTGCCTAGCTCAGTACGAGGCATGGTACCCATGGTCCTGCATGACATGAGATATTCCTCATGCAGACATGAAACCTTGTTCATGCATTTTTATTGATGGTGCCTTACCGAGACTTGCATGGCTAATTTGGATCATACTTGAGTCGGCCGACCTACTTACCATGAAACCAAATACCTGCATGGCTATTCCTCATCCAAAAAATAATTTTTTTTAAAATCAAAAAGTTGAATTTGAATTCTAATTATTTTTTTTTATCTTAGAGACAAAATCAAGTTGATATGGTTCATTGAACAAAAACTTAAAAATTTTGTATTTTAGTATCTTATAAAATTTTGAAAAAAAAAATTATTTTTTAAATTATTTTTTATTTGGTGCTCTAAAACACAAAATTTTGTCGTTTATTAATCTATCTTGATTTATACTTTTAATTATTTTTTGGATGGACATATCAAAATATAATTTTTTGTTCTTCGCAAAATTATTTTCTTTAATAACAATGTTTTTTTAACACACAATTTTATTATCAAAATCTCACACAGTTTAAAATAGACTAAAAGGCTACTTGATTTTGGTCAACCCGCTAAATCCTATGCACCATTTAGTTCTATGCTCAAAATATACATAAAACCATAAAAACTAAATCTACCGCCAAAAGGGTACATTAGAAGTTTTTGAGATTAAAGGATTAGGCATTTGTAGATTTAGGGGTTTAAGTGTTAAGGGGTTTATGTGTTTAGTTAAAAAAATAACTAAGAAAAAAAATTTATTTTGTTAATGTGGAAATATAATAATTTTAAATTTTTTTTTCAAATCTAAATTCAATATTTATACTTAATATTTTAGTTATAATAAGTGTAAGAATATTATATCAATTATATATATTACTAAATAATATTTTTTAACTTTTAATTTTTTTACTTCTTTTTATAAGATTATATTAATTATTGATGATAAATAATTTTTTTTTGATTATATTTGTCTCACTCATAATATGTTTTATTATTAATATTTCTGTAAAAATAAATGTATAAATCATTAAAATGTAAAATTAAAATTATAATGCAAAAATAAAAAAGATTTATGGTAAACTATTTAGAGTTTAGGACTTTAGGAGTTTAGGGTTTTATGGGTTTATGCGTTTAAAGGTTTATGGGTTTAATTGTTTAGGGGTTTAAGGGTTTAGGTGCTCTAGGGTTTAGGGGTTTAGATGCTTCATGGTTTAGAAGTTTAAGTGCTTCAGGGTTTAGGGCTTTAAGTGCTTCAGGGTTTAGGGCTTTAAGTGCTTCAGGGTTTAGTGGTTTATGGGGTTTAGGTGCTTCAAGGTTAGGGATGTAGAGGTTTAAAGGTTTAATGCATTAAGGATTCACAGGTTTAAGGGTTTAGGTAAAACATAGTGAACAAAAACTAATAATTGAGATAATATTGACTAAAAACTGAAGTAAAACATCTTAATTCAATATTACTTCATTTCTTGATTGATTTTATAATATTGACCACAAACTAAAATAATAAACTATTATAAATAAGATAAATATATAATAAACATATTTACATTACTTAAAATGATTTAAATTTAAGTAAAACACATTACAAAAAAATAATTTTGTCTTTTAAATTTTTAATTTTTTATAAGATAATATAATTTCTTGGTGATAATCAAATAATTTCAAAGTATATTTGTCTCACTCATAATATATTATATAATTAATATTTTTGTAAGAAATACAATAATTTTTAAATTTTTTTTTCTAAATCAATATTTATACTTAATATTTTAGTTATAATAATCTTAAGAATATTATATTATGTTAATTCAATATAAACTAATTTAATGATTAATATTATAATAATAACCAAAATAATAAAATAATAAACTATTATAAATGAGATAAAATTTATTAAAATATATTTATAATACTTTAAAAATTCAAAATCTAATTAAAATATATTACTAGCTAATAATTTGTATCTTTTAATTTTTTTAATCTTTTTATAAGATTACGTAATCTCTTGATGATTATAATATGGTTATAATAATCTTAAAAATAATATCATATCAATTCAATATAACCTAGTTTCTTGATTGATAATATAATAATAACCCAAAATAAAATAATAAGCTATTATAAATGAGATAAACATTTATTAAAATATATTTATAATACGTAAAATATTCAAAATCTAATTAAAATATATTACTAACTAATAATTTTTATCTTTTAATTTTTTTAATCTTTTTATATTATTATGTAGTCTCTTGATGATTATAATATAGTTATAATAATCTTAAAAAAAATATCATATTAATTCAATATAACATAGTTTATTGATTGATATTATAATAATAATCAAAAAATAAATTAATAAAATATTATAAATAAGATAAATATTTATTAAAATATATGAACAATACTTAAAATGATTAAAAATCTAAGTAAAATATATTACTAAAGAATAACATTTGATTTTTAAATTTTTGCTACTTTTTATAAGATTATATAGTCTCTTGATAATAAATAAATTTTATTATATCATATTTGTTTAACTCAAAATAAATTTAGTAACTAATATTTTAGTAAAAATAAACTTATAAATAAGTAAAATGTAAAATTAAAATGGTAATGATTTCAAAAAGATGAAATTTTTGGTTTATGCTTTAGGATTTTTGTGCATTAGGGCCTAGGGGTTTTTTAGATGTTAGGGGTTTGGGGGTTTAGGTATTTTGGGGTTTAGGGGTTTAAGAATTTAGATGTTTTGGGATTTTAGAGTTTTAATGTTTAGGGGTTTAGGGGTTTAGTAGTTTAGGATATTATATCAATATTAATTCAATATAAGTTAGTCATGATTGGTATTATAAAAATGGTCAAAAATATTTTAATAAATTATTATAAATGAGATAAATATTTATTATAACATATTTACAATACTTAAAATAATTCAAAATCTTAGTAAAACATATTAATAAATAATAATTTTTAACTTTTAAATTTTTATTTATTTTTATAAGAGTATATAGTATATTGATTATAACTAAATTTTCTCAAATAAGGTCTATCTCACTTATAATATATTTTGTATTTAATATTTTAGTAAAAACTATCATATAAATAATTAAAATGTATAATTACAATTATAATGATTATAAATAAATAAAATGTATGGTCTATAGTATATTGTTTAAGGGTTTATGGGTATAGAGGTTTATTGGTTTAAGAATTTAAGAGTTTAGGGGTTTTGGAGTTTAAGGACTTAGAAGTTTTGGGGACTTAGCATTTAGGGGTGTAGGTGTATAAGTGTTTAGGGGATTATGGGTTTAGTTTAAAAAATGAACTAAGAAAGAATTTTCATTTTGTGAATTTTATATCATTTTTTAACGTTATAGCATTTGAAAATATAATAATTTTAAAATTTTTTTTTTATAATTTAAATACATTATTTATATTTAATATTTTAGTTATAGTAATATTCAGAATATTAAATCATATTAATTCAATAAAAATTAGTTTCATGATTGAAATTATAATAATAACCAAAATATATATTTATAAATGATTATAAATGACATAAATATTAAATAAATATATTTATAATACTTAAAATGATTCAAAATCTAAGTAAAAGATATCACTTATTAATAATTTTTGATTTTTAAATTTTTTTCTTACTCATAATATATTTTATAATTACTATTTTAGTAAAAACAAAGTAATAAATAATTAAAATGTATAATTAAAATTATAATAATTACAAAAAAAAATAAGATTTATTCTTTATAGTTTAGGTTTTAGTGGTTTAGGGGTATAACAGTTTATGGGTTTAGGGATTTATGAATTAGGAATTTTAGAGTTTAGAGGTTTAAAGGTTTAATTAGTTTAAAAAATGAACTAAGAAAAAATTTTTAATTTGTGAATTTTATCTTATTTTTTGAAGGTTATATCCTTTCAAAATACAATAATGTTTAATTTTTTTATCTAATTTTAATATTTATATTTAATATTTTAGTTATAATAATCTTAAGAATAATGTATCATATTAATTTAATATAAACTAGTTTCTTAATTGATATTATAATAATGACCAAAAAATAAATTAACATACTATTATAAATGAGATAACTATTTATTAAAAATATCTTTATAATACTTAATACGATTTAAAATCTTAGCAAAGCATAATACTAAATAATAATTTTTGTCTTTTAATTTGTGATATCTTTTTATAAAATTATATAGTCTCTTAATGATAAATAATTTTTTTAAAATTATATTTTCACTCATAAAATATTTTGTAATTAATAATTTAATTAAAATTAAGTTATTAATATTTTAATATATAATTACAATTATAATGAGGATAAAAATATGATTTATGGCTTATGGTTTATAATTTAGGGGTTTATATGTTTAGGGATTTAGGGGTTTAGTGCTTAGGAGTTTAGGTGTTTAGGGGTTTAGTGCTTAGGGTTTAGGTGTTTAGGGGTTTAAGTATGTATGAGTTTATGTGTTACGCAGTTTTGGGTTAGAGGCTTGGGCATTTTGTGGTTTAGCAATTTAGAGATTTAGGGGTTTAGGAATTTTAGGAGTTTAGGAATTTGAAGATTTAGGGGTTTAGGGATTTAGGGGTTTAGGGTATGGAGTTAGGAGTTTAGTAGTATAAGGATTTATAAGTTTAGGGGTTTATGGGTTTAAGAGTTTAGGAGTGCAAGGGTTTATAGGTTTAAAAGTGTAGAGGTTTAGGGGTTTATAGGTTTTGGAGTGTAGAGGTTTAGGGGTTTAGAGGTTTTGGAGTGTAGAGGTTTAGGGGTTTAGAGGTTTTGGAGTGTAGATGTTTAGAAGTTTAGAGGTTTTGGAGTTTAGCTATTTATGGGTCTAGGTATTTTGAAGTTTAGGGGTTTAAAGGTTTTGGAGTTAAGCTAATTATGAATTTAGGCATTTTGAGGTTTAGGGGTTTAGAGGTTTTGGAGTTTAGCTATTAATGGTTTTAGGTATTTTGAGGTTTAAGGATTTAAGTATTTAGGGGTTTATAAGTTTAGTTTAAAAAATTAATTAAGAAAAAAATTTAATTTATGAATTTTATATCATTTTTTTTAAGGTTACAGTCTATAGAAATACAATAATTTTTAAATTCTATGTTCTAATCTAAATAAAATTGTTATACTTAATATTTTAGTTATAATAATCTTAAGAATTTTGTATCATATTAATTCAATATAAGCTAGTTATGTGATTGATATTATAATAATAACAAAAAATAAATAAATTAATATACTATTATAAATGAGATAAATATTTACTAAAAATATATTTACAATAGATATAATTATTCAAAATCTAAGGAAAACATATTACTAAATATTTTTTTTTTGACTTTTAAATTTTTGCTTTTTTTTGTATATGATTCAATTTAACCTTATTTCATGATTGATATTATAATAATGACCAAAAAATAAATTAATAAAATATTATAATTAACATAAAAATTTATTAAATATATTTACAATACTTAAAACGATCAAAATCTAAGAAAACCATATTATAATTATAATAATTTTTTACTTTTAAATTTTTACTTTCATTTATATGATTATATAGTCTCTTGATGATAAATATATATTTTTTTCAAATTATATTTGTCTTATGAATAATATATTTTGTAATAAATATTTTAGTAAAAATAAACTTATAATTATGACTAAGAATTCATTATTTTATGAATCCTTTTGGGTTAAGGGGTTTAGAGGTTTAAGAGTGTATGAGTTTATAGATTTAAGGGTTTTAGAGTTTTGTAGTTTAGGTGTTTTGGTCACTAGATATTTAGGGGTTTAGGAGTTGAATATTTAATAGTTTATAAGTTTAGGTGAAAAAATAAACTAAGAAAAAAAATTTATATTATTAATTTTGTATCATTTTTTAATGCTTAGCCTATGGAAATACAATACGTTTTTTTTACAAATCTGAATAAAATTTTATGCTTGATATTTTAGTTATGATAATCTTAATAATATTGTATCAAATTATTTGAATACTAACTTGTTTCATCATTGATATTATAATAATGTTGAAAAAAAATTAATAATATATTATAAATGAGATAAATATTTACTAAAATATATTTACAATACTTAAAATGATATAAAAATCTACGTAAAACTTATTAATAAATAATTTTTTTAGACTTTTAAATTTTTTCTTCTTTTTATAAGATTATATTATCTCTTAATGATAAACAAATTTTTTCAAATTATATATTTCTCACTAATAATATATTTTATAATTAATATTTTAGTTAAAATAAAATTATATAAACAAAAAAAAATGTATAATTAAAAATATATCCAATATGAATTTAATATTTATATTAAATATTTTTGTTATGATAATCTTAAGAATAATGTATAATATTAATTCAGTATGAGCTAGTTTATTATTTGATATTATAATAATGAACAAAAAATAAATTAATAAATTATTACAAATGAGATAGATATTTATTAAAATATTTATATAATAATTAAAATGATTCAAAATCTATGTAAAACATATTACTAAAGAATAATTATTGACTTTTAATTTTTTGGTTCTTTTTTTAAGATTATATTTTTTTTCGATGATAAATAAAATTTTTTAAATTATATTTGTCTCATTAATAATATAATATATTTTGTATTTAATATTTTAGCACAAAAAAAAACTTATAAATAATTAAAATGTATAATGAAATTAAAATAAAAACACAAAAAATGAGATTTATGGCTAATAATTTATGGTTTAAAAGTTTAGAAGTTTAGTAGTTTAGGAGTTCGGTGTGTATGGGTTCATGGCATTAGGAATTTGTGTTTTAAGGGTTAAGGATTTATAGGTTCAAGGCATTAGAAATATGTTCTTTAGAGATTTATGTAAATGTTGTCTTAATTTTTAAGGTTATTTCATTTGGTAATATAATAATTTTTAATTTTTTTTTCTAATCTAAATTCAATATTTACACATACTACTTTAGATATAATAATCTTAAGAATAATGTATCATTTTAGTTATAACATTTGGAAATGAAAAATATAGTTTCTTGATTGGTATTATAATAATGACCAAAAAATAAATTAATAAACTATATATTATAAATAAGATAAATATTTAATAAAATATAATCAAATCTTAAAATGATTCAAAGTTTAAGTAAAATATGTTACTAGATAATAATTTTTAACTTTTAAATTTTTGTTTTTTTATAAGATTATATAATCTCTTAATGATAAATATAATTTTTTAAATTATATTTATTTCACTCATAATATATTTTATAATTAATATTTCATTAAAAAATAAACTTATAAATAACTAAAATGTAATTCAAATTATATTAATAATAATAATAATGAGATTTATGATTAACAATTTTATATTTAGAATTTAGGAATTTAAGAGTTTAGCTGTTTAGTGGTTTATGGAATTAGGGGGTTAGGGATTTATGGTTTATCAGTTTAGTGGTTTAGAAGTTTAGTGATTTAGGGGTTTAGGATTTGAGGTTTTGGTATTTAGGGGTTTATCAGTTTAGTTTTCATAATGAAATAATTTATAGCTTTAAAAATACAATAAATTTTAATTTTTATTCAATCTAAATTTAATATGTGTACTTAATACTTTGTTTATAATAATCTTAAGAATAATGTTTCATGTAAATTTAATATAAAATAATTTCTTGATTAATATTATCATAATGAGCAAAAAATAAATTAATATAATAATTTAGGGATGAGTTTAGTCTAAAAAATGAAGTAAGAAAAAATAATAAATATTTTTTCTTTTTTATAATTTATAACCTTTGAAAATATAGTAATTTTTAAAACATCATTTCCAATCTAAATTTAATAATTATACTAAATAATTTAGTTATAATAATCTATGTAAAATATATTACTAAATAATAATTTTTGACTTTCAAGATTTTGCTTTTTTTTATAAGATTGTAGTCTCTAGATGATAAATAATTTTTTCCAAATTATATTTGTCTCGCTCATAATATATTTTTTAGTTAATATTTTAATAAAAATAAACTTATAAATAATTAAAATTATAATGATGACAAAAAAAATATGATTTATGGGTTTATGGTTTAGAAATTAAGGGTTTAAAAGTTAAAGGATTTAGGGGTTTAGAAGTTTAAGGATGTTGGGGTTTAAGGGTTTAAGGATTTAAGGGTTTGGATGTTTACAAGTTTTGGAGTTTTAGAGTTTATGGGTTTAGTGATTTTGAGGTTTAGGGGATTAGGCATTTGGGGCATTAAGTATATAAGTGTTTAGGGGTTTATGAGTTTAGTTTTAAAAAATGAACTAAAAAAAATTTCATTTAGTGGGTTTTGTATCATTTTTTATAGTTATAGCTTTTCAAAATACATAAATTTTAAAAGTTTTTTTTTCTAATTTGAATTAAATATTAATACTTAATATTTTTGTGATAATAAACGTATGAATATTATATCATGTTATTTTCAATATAAACTAGTGTTATGATTAATATTATAAAAAAATCACCAAAAAATATTAATAAACTATACTAATTATTTATAAAAATATAGTTATTATACTTAAAATGAATCAAAATCATAGTAAAACATATTAGTAAAGAATAATTTTTTACTTTTAACTTTTTTCTTCTTTTTATAAGATTAAAGTCTCTTGATGATAAACAAATTTTTTCAAATTATATTTATCTCACTCGTAATATATTTTTGCAATAAATATTTCAGTAAAATAAACATATAAATAATTAAAATGTATAATTAAAATTATATAGATAAAAAAAGAATAAGAATTATTATTTACAGTTTGAGATTTAGGGATTTAGGGATTTAAGGGTTTAGGAGTTTAACTATTTAAAAATTTAAGGGTTTAAAGATTTAAGAATTTAAGGGTCTGATGGTTTAGGTATTTATGAGTTTGTGGGTATAAAGGTTTAGAAGGTTTAGGTATTTATGGGTTTGTAGGTACAGGGGTTTAGATTTTTAAATGTTCATGGGTTTAGTTTAAAAACTGAACTATAAAAAAAATTATTTTGTGAAGTTTGTGACTTTGTCTCATTTTTTATGGTAGTTTTCAAAATTTTTATACTTTTTAAATTTTTTTCTCAAATCTAAATTCAATATTTATTCTTAATATTTTAGTTGTAATAATTTTAAAAATAATGTGTCATATTGATTCATTATAAGCTAGTTTCTTGATTGAATTTTTAATAATGATCAAAATATTAATTAATATGTAAACTATTATAAATGTGGTAAATATTTATTTAAATATTTTTCCAATATTTAAAATGATTCAAAATCTAAGCAAAACAAATTACTAAAAAATAATTTGTTACTTTTAAATTTTTACTTCTTTTTATAAGAGTATATAGTCTAATGAAAAATAAATCTTTTCGAATTTTATTCATCTCCCTCATAATATATTTTATAATTAATATTTTAAGTAAAAAAAACCTATAAATAATAAAAATATATAATTAAAATTATAATAATGAAAAAAATAAGATTTATGGTTTAAGGTTAAGGGTTTATGGGTTTAGAATTTTTGTTTTGTAGCGGTTTCGAAGTTTAATGGTTTAGGAGTTTTAGTATTTAGGAGTTTACGAGTTTAGGGGTTTAGGAGTTTTGGTATTTAGGAGTTTACGAGTTTAGGGTTTTAGGAGTTTTGGTATTTAGGAGTTTAGGAGTTTATAAATTTAGGAGTTTAAGTATATAGGAGTTTAGGGGTTTATAATTTTAGGGGTTTAGAAGTTTAAGTTTTAGCGAGTTTAGTAGGTTAAAAGTTTAAGGGTATACAAGTTTATCATTTTGGGGTTATAGGGGTTTAGGGATTTGAGGGTTTAGAGATTTGAGGGTTTAGCAATTTAAGGGTTTACAGATTTTGAAGTTTAGTAATTTCGGGGTTTAATGGATTAGGCATTTGGGAGTTTATGGGGTCTAAGTGTTAGTAGTTTAGGAGTTTAGAGGTTTAAGAGTTTTAGGATTTAGTGACTTTGTGGTGTTAAGGGTTCGACAGATTGGGGGGTTATAGATTTAGGGGTTTAGGGGTTTAGAGTTTAAAATTTTAGGGATTTAGAAGTTTTGGCATTTAAGTGTTTTGGGCATAAGAGATTATACATCCATAGGTTTATGGATTTAAGTGTATATGGGTTAATGGGTTTAGTTTTAAAAATAAACTAATAAAAAATAATAATTTTGTGAATTTTGTAATATTGTTTAAGATTATAACCTTTGTGAATATAATAATTTATAATTTTTTTTCAAATCTAGTTCAATATTTATACTTAATATTTTAGTTATAATCATTTTAAACATATTGTATCATATTAATTCAATATAAGCTGGTTGCAAGATAAATAATAGAATAAAGACCAAAGAATAAATTAATAAAATATTATAAATGAATAAATATTAAATAAAATATATTTACAAAACCAAAAATGATTAAAAATCTAAGTAAAATGTAATACTAAATATAATTTTTAAATTTTAAATATTTACTTCATTTTATAAGATTATATAGCCTCTTAATGATAAACAAATTTTTTTAAATTATATTTTTCATACTGATAATATATTTTGTAATCACTATTTTAGCAAAAATAAACTTATAAATAATTAAAATATATAATTAAAATTATAATGATGAAAACAATAAGATTAATAATTTATGGATTAGGAATTATAAGGTTAGGGTTTTAAGGGTTTAGTAGTTTAGCGATTTATGGAAAATGAATTAAGATTTTTTTTTTAATTTTATGAGTTGTTTTAATTTTGAAGGTTATAGCATTTAGAAATACAATATTTTTAAATTTTTTTTTCTATTATACTGAATCTTTTAGTTATATCATCTTTAGAATAATATATCATGTTAATTCAATATAAGTTAATTTCATGATTTATATTATAATAATGCCCAAAAAATAAATTAATAAAATATTATAAATGAGTTAAATATTTACTAAAATATATTGATAATACTTATAATAATTTAAAATATAAGTAAAATATATTACAAAATAATAATTTTTGACTTTTAAATTTTTGTTTTTTTATAAGATTATATAGTCTCTTGATAATAAATAATTTCTTTAAAATTATATTTATCTCAAGTATAATATATTTTGTAATTAATATTTCAATAAAAAATCTTATTAATAATTAAATTATTTAATTAAAAATAAAATGATGACAAAAAATTACATTTATGGTTTACGATTTAGTAATTAAGGATTTAGGAGTGTATAAGTTTCGTTGTATTGTAGTTTATTAATTTTAAGGATTATGGATTCAGAAGTTTATCCATTTAGGGGTTTATTTGTTTAGGTGTTTTTGGGTTTATGAGTTTATTTTAAAAAATAAAATAATAAAAAAATTTATTTTGTGAATTTTGTCTCATTTTTGAAGGTTATTACATTTAAAAATATAATAATTTCTAAAATATTTCCAATTTGAATTTAATATTTATACTTACTATTTTAGTTATAATAATATAAAGAATAATGTATCATGTTAATTAAATATTAGTTAGTTTCTTGATTGATATTATAATAACTACCAAAAATTATTAGAAAACTAATATAATGAAAGAAATTTGTATTGATATATATTTACAATACTTAAAGTGATTCAACATCTAAGTAAAAGAAATTACTAAAAAATAACTTTTGATTTTTAAGTTTTTGCTTTTTTCATAAGTTTATATAGTGTCTCAATGATAAACAATTTTTTTTAAATAATATTTATGTCCCTCAAAATATATTTTGTAATAAATATTTTAGTAAAAATAAACTAATAAATATTTTAAATGTATTATTAGAATTATAATGATGTCAAAAAAAATGAGATTTATGGTTTATTGTTTAGGTTTAGGGGTATAGGGGTTTTAAAGTTTAGGGGTATAGAAGTTTAAGAGTTTGAGGATTTAGTAGTTTAGGGGTTTAGGAATTTAAGTATTTAGGTGGTTATGTGTTTTGTTTAAAAACTAGACTAATAAAAAAAATTTATTTTATGAATATTATCTTATTTTTAAAATTTATTATTAATCTGAATTTAATATTTATAATTATTATTTTAATTATAATAATTTTAAGAATAACATATCATATTAATTTATTATAAGTTAGTTTCTTGATATTTATTATAATAATGACCACCAAAACATTATAAACTATTATAAATGAGATAAATATTTATCAGACTATATTTACAATACATAAAATAATTTAATATTTCAATAAAACATATTGCTAAAAAAAATGACTTTTAAATTTTTGTTTTTTTATATGATTGTATAGTCTCTTGATGATAAATAATTTTTTTGAAATTATATCTGTCTCACGTATAATATATTTTGTAATTAATATGTTAGCAAAAAAAAACTTATAAATAATTAAAATATATATTCAAAATTATAATAATTAGCAAAAAAATATATATTCAAAATTATAAATTAATTTTTTTGGTTTACAATTTATTGTTTAGAAGCTTATGAGTTTAGGGAATTATGGATTTATGTGTTTAGGGGTTTATTAGTTTAGGTGTTAGGGCGTTTGGCAATTTATGTATTTAGGAATTTAGCGGTTTAGGGGTATAGGCATTTATTGATTTGGGTTATGAGGTTTAGTGGTTTAAGGATTTAGGGATTAAGGTGTTTAGGGGTTTAGTGGTTAAAGGATTTAGGGATTGAGGTGTTTAGGGGTTTAGTGGTTTAAGGATTTAGAAATTTAGGTGTTTAGGGGTTTAGTGGTTTAAGGATTTAGGGATTTAGGTGTTTAGGGGTTTAGTGGTTTAAGGATTTAGGGATTTAGGTGTTTAGGGGTTTTGTGGTTTTAGGATTTAGGCATTTAGGTGTTTAGGGGTTTTGTGATTTATTGGTTTAGTTGTTTAATAGTTTAGTAATTTTAAGTTTAGGCAGTTTGAGATTTAGAAGTTTAGGAAATTAAGCATTTGGGGCATTAGGGGATTAAACATGTGGGGCTTTAGGGGATTAAACATGTGGGGCTTTAGGGGCTTAAGTGTTTAGGGTTTTATGCTTTAGTTTAAAAAATAAATAAAGAAAAAAAAATTCATTTTGTTAATTTTGTATCATTTTTTAATATTGTAGTCTTTGAAAATATAATATTTTTAAAATTTGTTTTTAATCTAATTCAATATTTATATTTTATATTTTAGTTATAATAATTTTAAGAATATTATATCATGTTAATTCAAAATAAACTATTTATAAGATTGAAATTACAATAATGATCCAAAAATTAATTAATAAATTTTTATAAATGAGATATATATTTATTAAAATATATTTACAATACTTAAAATGATCCAAAAATTATTATTAAAATATATTTACAATACTAAAAATGATTATATAATCTCTTGATGATAAACAAATTTTTCCAAATTTTATTTGTCTCACTCATAATTTATTTTGTAATTAATATTTTAGAAAAAATAAACTAATAAACAATTTTGATGACAAAAAAAAAGAGATTTATGGTTTATGATTTAGGGATTAGGTAATTAGAGGTTTAGACATTTAGAGGTTTACCCATTTAGGCTATTAGGGATTTAAAGATTTAGGGGAATAAGTGTTTAGGGGTTTAAAGATTTAGGGGAATAAGTGTTTAGGGGTTTAGAGGGTTATCAAATTAAGTATTTTGAGCTTTATGGGTTTAGAAGTTTAGATGTTTAGGAGATTATGCAATTGGGTTTATGGGTTTAAATGTTTACGGGTTTTTCGATTTAATTTAAAAAAAATTAAGAATAAAAAATAGTTTATGATTTTTGTTTCTCCTTTGAAGTTTATATCATCTCAAATTTAATAGTTTTTAAAATTTCTTGCCTATCTGAATTCAATATTTATAATTAAGATTTTAGTTATAATAATCTAAATAATATTTTATCATGGTAACTTAATATAAGGTTGTTTCATAATTGATATTATAATAATGACCAAAATATAAATCTATTAACTATTCGAAATGAAAAAAAAATATGTATTAAAATTGATTTATATTATTTAAAATGATTCAAAATCTAAGTAAAACATAATACTATATAAAATTTTTGACTTTTAAATTTTTACTTTTTTTTAAAGATTATATTGTCTCTTGAGTATAAACAATAATATTGACATTATATTTGTCATATTCATAATATATTTTGTAATTAAAATTTCAACAAAAATAATATTATAAATAATTAAATTATATTCATGACAATATAAATGAGATTTATGGATTAGAGTTATGGTTTATGATTTAAAAGAGTTTAGGGATTTAAGGGTTTATTAGTTTAGTAGATTAAGAGTTAAGAGATTTATGGGTTTAAAGATTTAGAAGTTTTGTAGTTTAGGGGTTTAGTTGTTTAGAAGTTTATGAGTTTAAGTAGAAAAAATTAAGCAAGCAAAAATTTTTACTTTCTCATTTTTGTTGGTTATAGGCTTTGGAAATAGAATAGTTTTTATATTTTTTTCTCAATCTGGGTTCAATATTTATGTTTAATATTTTAGTTATAATAATCTTAAAATTAATATATAGTATTAATTCAATGTAAGTTAGTTTCTTAATTGATATTTTTATAATGATCAAAAATAAATTAATAAACTATAATAAATGTGATAAATTTTTATTAAAATATATTTACAAGACTTAAAATGATTCAAACTCTAAGTAAAGCATATTAGTAAATAATAATTTGTGATTTCTAGTTATTATATCTTTTATAAGATTATATAGTCTCTTAATGATAAATAAAATTTTCAAATTATATTTGAAATTAATATTTTAGTAAAAATTAACTTATAAATAATTATAATGTATAATTACAATTATAATGATGATAAAAAAATGAGATTTATGGTTTACAGTTTTGTATTTAGGGGTTTAGTTGTTCAATAGTTTATTAATTTAGGGTTTAGGGGTTTAGGGGTTTAGAGATTTAGGAGTTTAGTGATTTAAGGGTTTAATGGTTTAGGGGTTAGGTCTTTTGGGGTTTAGGGTGATTAGACATTTATGGGTTTAGTGTTTTAATTGTTAAGGGGTTTATGAATTTAGGTTAACAATTAAACAAAGAAAAAAGTTTAATTTGTGAGTTTTGTAACATTATTTAAGGTTATAGTCTTTGGAAATACAAAAGTTTTTAACACCCCACCCCCCCCCCCCCCCTCCCAATTTGGATTCAATATTTATACTTAATATTTTTAGATATGACAATCTTAATAATATTGTATCATGTTAATTCAAAATAAGCTAGTTTCATGATTGATATAATAATGACTAAAAAAAATTAATAAACTATTATAAATAAGATAAATATTTTTTAAAATATATTTATAATAATTAAAATTATTCAAAATCCAAGTAAAACATATTACAAAAAAAAATTTGACTTTTAAATTTATGTTTCTTTTATAAGAGTATATAATCTTTTGATGACAAATAAATTTTCAAATTATATGTTTCTCACTCATAATATATTTTATAATTAATATTTATGTAAAAATAAACTTATAAATAAATAAAGTGGATAATTATAATTATAATGATGACAAAAGAATGAGAATTATGGGCTATGGTTTATGGTTTATTGGATTAGGGGTTTAGTGGTTCAATGGTTTATTGGGTTAGGGGTTTAGAAGTTTTGGTGTTTAGGGGGTTAGCGGTTTATGTGTTTAGTGGTTTATGGGTTTAATGAAAAAAAAAAAAGAATTTAGAAAAAAAAATCATTTGATGAAATTTGTCTCATTTTTGAAAGTTATAGCATTTTGAAATACAACTATTTTGTATTTTTTATTTCAATCTAAATTCAATATTTATACGTAATATTTTAGTTATAATAACCTTAAGAATAGTATATCATGTTAATTCAATATTAGTTAGTATCTTGATTACTAAAAATAAGTTAATAAACTATTATAAATGTGATAAATATTTATTAAAATATAAATAAAATAGTTAATTTAATCAAAATCTTAATAAAACATATTACTAAATACTTTTAAGTTTTTGCATCTTTTTAAAAGATTATATATTCTCTTAATAATAAGCAAGTGTTTTCAAATAATATTTGTTTCACTCATGATATATTTTGTAATTAATATTTTAGAAAAAATAAATTTATAAATAATTAAAATTATAATGATGATAGAAAATGAGATTTATTGTTTCTGGTTTAGGGTTTAGGGGTTTAGGGATTTAAGGGTTTATTGTTATAGGGGTTTTGGGGTTTACATATTTAGGAGTTTATGCATTTAATTAAAAAATGATCTAAGAAGGAATATTCATTTTATTAATTTTATCTCATTTTTGAAAGTTTTGATCCTTTGAAAACACAATAATTTTTAATTTTTTTTTTAAATCTAAATTCAATATTGATACTTAATATTTTATTAATAATAATCTTAAGAATAATGTATGATATTAATTCAATATAAACTAGTGTTTTGATTGATGTTATAATAATCACCAAAAAATAATTTAATAAACTATTAGAAATGTGAAAAATATTTATTCAACTATATTTAAAATACTTATATTGATTGAAAATCTAAGTAATATATTACTATAAAATATTTTTTGTCTTTTAGTTTTTTTCATATTTTTATAAGATTATATAGTCTCTTAATAATAAAATAAATCTTTTCAAAATGTATTTGTCTCACTCATAATATATTTTGCAAATAATATTTCAATAAAATAAACTTATAAATCATTAGAATATATAGTTAAAATTTTAATGATGATTGAAAAACAAGAACCATGGTTTCTTGTTTATGATTTAGATGTTTAAGGGTTTAAGAGTTAGGGGTTAGGGGTTTAGAGAGTTTAGGGTTTAAGGATTTGGGATTCATGCATTTAGAGATTTAGGGGGTTAGGTGTTTCAGATTATAAAGGATTAGGCATTTGGGGGTTAGGTGTTTTAGTGTTTAGGGATTCATGAGTTAAGTTTAAAAAATGAACTAAGAAAAATTTTTATTTTGCAAATTTTGTATTATTCTTTAAGGTTATAATAATCTTTAACATTTTTAAAATTTAAAAATTAAAAAAAAAATAGCATTTGGAAATTTAAAAAATGAACTAAGATTAGCCTTTAGAAAACAATAATTTTAAATTTTTTTATAATCTAAATTTAATATTTATACTTAATATTTTAGTTATAATAATCTTAAAAATATTATATCATGTTAAATATATTAATAAAAAAAATAAATTTTGACTTTTAAAATTTTGGTTCTTTTTATAAGATTAGTCTTTTAATGATAAATAAATTTTTTAAAGTATATTTATCTTGCTCATAATATGTTTTCTAATTACTATTTTAATATAAATAAACTTATAAATAATTAAAATATATAATTACAATTATAAAATTATAACAAAAAAGTGAGATTTATGGTTATGATTTAGGGTTTAATAGTTTAAATGTTTAGTGATTTAGGGGTTTAGGAGTTTAGATATTTTGGGATTTAGTGGTTTAGGGGTATTGGAGTTTATGAGTTTAGGGGTTTAGGAGTTTATTAATTTAGGAGTTTAGAATTTAAGGGGTTTAGTGGTATTAGGTTGAGGAGTTTTGGAGTTTAGGTGTTTGACAGTTTAAGAGATCATGCATTTGGGGGTTTAAATATTTAGTGGATGGATTATGGGGTTAGTTTAAAAAATGAATTAACAAAAAAAATTAATTTTATGAATTTTGTAACATTTTGTAAGATTATAGCATTTTAAAATGCAATAATTGAAATTTTTTTTTCTAATCTAGATTCATTATTTATACTTAATATTTGAATTATAATAATTTTTAGAATATTATATTATATGAATTCAATATAACCTAGTTTCATGAATGATATTATAATAATAATTAAAAAATAAATTAATAAACTATTATAAATGAAATAAAAAGTTATTAAAATATATTTACAATATATGAAATGATTCAAAATCTAAGTAAATCATATAACTAAATAAAAAATTTTCACTTTTAAATTTTTTTATCATTTTAAAAAAAATTTAGCTTTTTGAAGATAAACAAATTCTTTAAACTTATTTTTGTTTTTATCATAATACTTTTTGTCATTAATATTTTAGTTAAAATAAAGTTATAAATAATTAAGATGTATAATTGAAATTTTAAAGATTATAAAATGATCATATTTATGGTTTATGGTTTAGTCTTTAGGTATTTAGGGGTTAAAGGGAATAGAGATTTAAAGGTTTAAAATTTTTAAGAATTAAGGGTTTAGATGTTTTGGGGGGTTTGATATTTATGGATTTAGGGCCTTAGTTTATAAAATGAACTAATAAACAATTTTTATTTTGTAAATTTTGCTTCATTTTTTAAGGTTGTCAATAGAAATCAAAGTTTTAAAATGTATTTTTCAGGCATGCCTTAAAGCGTACATCAAGACGAGGCATTCTAAAAAAAGGCTCAAGGCATTAAAAAAAGCATGGAGCTCGACGAAGCTCCCTCATGGAGCTCGACGGATCTCCATCAAGCTCTACAATGGATGAATGGAGCTCACTGGAGCTGTAGTGAGCTCCATCGTGGAGCTCGACGAGCTACATCTTGGAGCTCCAAAGAGGACTTCCAGGAACATCCATCAAGCTTTCCATGGAGTAGGGAAGAGGGGTGAGGGAGAGGGGAGAGGGGCGAGGGCGAGGAGAGAGGGGAGAGGGCGAGGAGAGAGGGGTGAAGGTGAGGAGCAAGGGTGAGAGAGGGGAGATAATGGTGATGGGAAAGGCAAGTGAGAGTAGAAATTTAAATTTATAATGAGAATTATTATAAATTTGTAATGAAAAAATAAATGTAAATTTTTAATTTGATAAAGATAACATTATTTTAAATTTATTAAAATTTTATAAATTATAAAATATTTATTTAAAGTATTTCATACTATTTTATTTTATTTTTAATATATTATAAAATATTTACTAATTATATTTATAGTCACAAAATGCTTACACCTCAATGCTTCAAGACTTATGCCTCATCTCACAAATAAGAAAACAACTCAAGTAATGCTTTCGCCTTTCAAAACATTTATGTTAATACAATAATTTTTAAATTTTTATTTCTTTTATGAATTCAATATTTATACATAATATGTTAGTTATAATAATCTTAAAAATATTATATCATGTTAATTCAACATAAGCTAGTTTCATGATTGATATTATAATAATGATCAAAAAAAGAAATAAAAAAATTAATATAAATGATATAAATATTTATACAAATAATAATTATAATACTTAAATTGATTCAAAATCTAAGTAAAATATATTACTAAATAATAATTTTTTACTTTTAGAATTATTCTTCTTTTTATAAGATAATGTTGCCTTTTGATAAAAAATAAATTTTCTCAAATTTTATTTTTCTATCATTATATATTTCTTAATTAATGTCACTAAAAAACTTATAAATAATTAAAATATATAATTAAAATTAAAATGATGGCAAAAAAAATAAGATTTATGGTTTATATGTTTTGGAGTTTATCATGGATTAATAGTTTAGGGTTTAGGAGTTTATAATGGTTTAAGAGTTTAGAGTTTAAAAGTTTATAATGGTTTAAGAGTTTAGAGTTTAAAAGTTTATAATGGTTTAAGGGTTTAGAGGTTTAGGGGTTTAGTAGTCTAGGTGTTTAGGGGTTTAGGGATATAGTATATTAGGCATTTGGGAGTTTAGGGGTTTAGTTGTTTGCATGTTTAGGGGTTTAGTTTAAAAAATGAACTAAGAAAACAATTTCATTATGAGAATTTTCTCTCATTTTTATGGATATAACCATTGAAAACATAATTATTTTAAAAAATTTTTCCTAATCTGTACTAAATATTTATACTTAATATTTAGTTATAATAATCTTAAGAATGATGTATTATGTAAATTCAATCTTTAATAGTTTCTTGATTGATTGTATAATAATGATCAAAAAATAAATTAATAAACTATAATAAATAAGATAAATATTTAATAAAATATAAACAAATCTTAAAATGATTCAAAATTTAAGTAAAATATGTTACTAGATAATAATTTTTAACTTTTAAATTTTTGTTTTTTTATAAGATTATATAGTCTCTTAATGATAAATATAATTTTTTAAATTATATTTATCTCACTCATAATATATTTTATAATTAATATTTCATTAAACATAAACTTAATAAATAACTAAAATGTATAATTCAAATTATAAAAAAAAAATGAGATTTATGATTAACAGTTTAGTATTTAGAAGTTAGGAATTTAGGAGTTTAGTTGTTTAATTGGTTATGGAATTAGGGGTTTAGGGATTTATGGTTTATCAGTTTAGTTTTCATAATGAACTAAATTATAACTTCAGAGATATAATAATTTTTATTTATTTTTTCATTCTAAATTTAATATTTGTACTTAATACTTTGTTTATAATAATCTTAAGAATAATGTTTCATGTTAATTTAATATACAATAATTTCTTGATTAATATTATCATAATGAGCAAAAAAATAAATTAATATACTACTATAAATAAGATCAATATTTATTAAAATATATTTATAATACGTAAAATGATTTGAGATCTAAGTAAAATATATTACTAAATAATAATTTTAACTTTAAAATTTTGCATCTTTTTATATGAATATATAATTCTTGATGATAAATAATTTTTTTTTTCAAATTATATTTGTCTCACTCATAATATATATTATAATTACTATTTCAGTAAAATAAACTTAAAAATAATATAATAATGACAAAAAAAAATAAAATTTATAGTTTAGGATTTAAGAGTTTAGAGGTTTAGGAGTTTCAGGGTTTAAGTGTTTAGGAATTTAGGTATTTAGGTGTTTAGGGATTTTATAGTTTAGGGGTTTAGGGGTCTAGAGGTTTAAGAGTTTAGTGGATTAAAAATTTGGAGTTTTAGGGGTTTAAGTATTTAAGAATTTATGCATTTAGTTTTAAAAGTGAACTAAAAAAATTAATTTTGGGAACTTTTTATTATTTTTTAAGTGTATAGCCTTGGGAAGTACAATAATTTTAAAATTTTCTTTCTAATATAAATTTAATATTTATACTTAATATATTAATTATAATAATCTAATGAATAATATATCAAATTAATTCATTATTAGCATGATTAGTGTTTCATATTATAATAATGATAAAACAAATTAATAAACTATTATAAATAAGATAATCTTTATTAAAATAAATTGACAATACTTAAAATGATTAAAAATCTAAGTAAAACATATTATAGAATAAAAATTTATGACTTTTAAATTTTTGTATCTTTTGATACGATTATATAGTTTCTTGATGATAAATAAATTTTTTTAAATTATATTTATCTCACTCTTAATGTATTTTATAATTAATATTTCCGTAAAAATAAACTTATAAATAATTAAAATATAGAATTTCAATTATGATGATTACAAAAAGAATGACATTTATAATTTATGGTTTATGATTTAGAGATTTAAGGATTTAGGAGTTTAGGTATTTTGTAGTTTAGGAGCTTTGAGATTTAGGAGTTTAGGTTTTTAGTAGTTTAAGGGCTTAGAAATTTAGGAGTTTAGAGGTTTATGAGTTTTGGGGTTGAGGGGTTTAGTGGTTCAAGTGTATATGGATTTAGGTAATTAAGGATATTTGCCTCATTTCTTAAAGTTATAGCATCTAGAAATATAATAATTTTTAAAATTTTTTTTCCTATCTAAATTCAATATTTATCCTTAATATTTTAGTTATAATAATCATAAAAATAGTGTATCATCTTAATTCAATATAAGCTAGTTTCTTGATTGAATTTATAATAATAATCAAAAAATAAATTAATAAATTAATTATAAATAAGATATATTTTTATTAAAATCTAATTAAATACTTAAAATGATTTAAAATATAATTAAAAGATATTACTAAATATTAATTTGTTACTTTTTATTAAAATTTTGTTTCTTTTTTTAATATTATATAATCTTTTGATGATAAACAAATTTTTTGAAATTATATTTATCTCACTCATAATATATTTTATAATTAATATTTCAATAAAAATAAATCTATAAATAATTAAAATGTATAATTAAATATATAATGATGACAAAACAATATAATTTTTTTAAACACGCAACTTTATTAAAATATATTAAAAGAATTTATATAAGACAAAAAAGTTGGCCGATTTAGGCCAACCCACCAAGTCCTAGGCACCATATTTATTCTATGCATCTTGAATACACATAAAACTACAAAGTAACCGTAATAGAAATAAATCTAACAGAGAAATAAAAAGCTAATAGCTAACATCATGGCAAAGTCTGCTTTCCCTCTGATATGTCATTTCATTTTAGATCTACCTCATTGTTTATTGGTTAGTTCTATTGTGCATATCTTATTTTTATTCACTTATCCTTTTCTATATCCATGGTTTAGAAGAGACATCGACACCATAAATAAAACACATACCTAACAAGTTGTGTCCTTGTACTTGGTCCAAGATCCTATCCACCTCTCCCTCTTATTCTTCTCCTTATTGCATGTTGCGGCTCTTAGCCTAAACCTCACAATTCTCCTATGCTTCTACTATTTTCTAATTCTTGTATTACGAGTCAATGCTATATTTTCGATTAGAGAATCTATTTGAAATATGATTCTTTCTAGTGAAGATTTTTTATCTCTATGTCTTGTTTGAGTGCTTGTTTAATCGTATAGTTTAGGATATTCATTTTGGAAAAATATTTTTGCTTGATCTTTAAGGAATTTTTGCAGTGTAATATTAAATGAATATCTGACTATTCATTTGAAAATTTATTATATCTGGAAGCAAAGTTAAAGTCTTTTTGCTTTAATATATCATCCATTTGAATAAAATTGTTTACTAATTATAACCTAAAAAATGATATTTTTTGTGGAATATGTTTATGTCATATTTTAATGTGATTCGTAATTATTTCACCTTTAGTTGTCAAGCGGACTTAAAAGTAAATACACCTTTATTTTCAGAAGAGTTTTGGGAGGGCCTATAAATATAGACATACTTACCTTTTTCTACTCCAGCCACTTATCATGCTAAAAAGATATCTTTATGTTTCCTAATTTTTAGGATACATACTTCTATATTTGAGCACTTTTCTTTTTTATTATTTTCAATGCATGTCGAGGTGTCTATATATCTCTTCTATATTTTGGGGAACCATGTACAATAGTATATGTCCCTCAAAGATATATTGAAGAGATATTGCTTAGTACGAAATTCCCACCATAGTTTTGCTTCCATCGCTCTTGATATATCTTTTTTGTTTCTGAATCCTAATCCGCTTTCTCCTCTTGGCTTACATAAATTTGTTCATTTAATTCATCTCAAATGTTTTAGGTCTTTATCATGACCTCATAAGTATTTGGACATATATCTTTCCATCATAATAATAATCATAAGAGGTAGTTTGATTGTCTGAATAAGATATAATGAAATTGAGGTAAGGGTGTGTAAAATTAAAATGATATTTCCTCCATTAGATAATAATTTATTTGGCCATCATTCAATTCTATTTCGGAACATAGTAAGAATATTATTAAAATATTTGCTCTTATTATTTCTTTTAAATAGAGGAAAACCCAAATATGTGATAGTGAAATCTTGATTCTTCATTCTAAATAAAATTTTTAGCTCTGCAATCCTATTGGGCATGGTTTTACTTAGTAGTAAATTCACTTTTTTGTAAATTGATTACTTGATCCAAAATTTTCTCGTACTTTCGGAGCACTTTTTTAACACTCCTAATTAAGCTATTTAGCTCATTGGTAAATATCATGGTATCATCCTCATATACTAAGCATCTTATGATCACTTGGCTTCCAGACATATATCTCACTCCTAGGTTCTTTTCATAAAGTTTATTTAGGCTTCTGGATAGACATTCCACAATTAAAATGAAAAGGGTTGATGACAAAGAGTCTCATTGTCATAATTTCCAAGTGGATTGAAAGAACCTGACTGCATCACCATTGATTATTATTGAGAACCAGCTATATAAAACACATCAGTCTATCCAAGCTTCTAAAGCTGACAAAATAATGTGATTTTTTTAAGAACATACAATTTATTATCACAAGCACACAACATACAAGAGACAAAAAGGCTAATCGATTTAGGCCAACCCACAAAATCCTAAGCACCCTAGTGGTTCTATGCATACTAATACAAATAAAACCACAAAGCATAGTGGTTCTATGAGTATGAATACAAATAAATTCACAAAACAATAAGAGGCTCCCAGAGATGGTGTTGAGGCTGTGATTGCACTGACTGCTGGAAGTAGTTGATATGGTACACCAACAAACACAATGCAAATATAAACAAAAGTGCATGTGTGTGGCATTTAGCATCTGACATCTTGTGCTAAGCTGTTTCTATGCGTGAGAATACATATAAAGCTGAATACATGAAAATCCACAAAATAGTAAAATCAACCTTTGGTTGCATCTTTTTGAGCTCTTGGACTTCACATCAAGGTGCTCTTGGACATATCTGCATACTGCACCAAGAAAAACATAGCATGCACAAATAAAGGTGCACGTGTGTGGCATGGTCCATCTAGTCTAGATCGAGTTCTATACGTAGGAATACATATAAAACCAAAAATATATGTAAAGCCACAAAATAGTAAAGTCGGCCTTGTCGCTCCTGGAGATGGTGTTGGGGCTGTGCTGGCATTTACTTTTTCCTTTTTGATCTCCTAGGACCCACATCGAGCTACTCTCGAATCCTGCTTGTTGGCATTGCATGCTACACCCACAAACACTATGCATGTACAAGAAAAAGGTGCACTTGTGTGGCATGGTCAGCATTCTCCTAGTCTATCGCAGCCTCTCCCATAGCATGTGGATGTGTTAGTCATCGTGCTGGCCTGAGGGCTTGGTTGTTATTCCCTAGGAGCATATCTATCCTAGAGATGATATTTTCAAAATGAATGTCTTCACCCTAGATCTCGCATTGTTTCATTCCTTCCAGGTCTCCCAATAAATCAGCAGAGGTATGTACCCCATGATCCACTCCAATAATGTGGGGGTCTTGGGGATGGTGTCCTAGAGATGGCCTACTTGAGGTCCATGATGTGGAAGTTTCCATTTTGCATGTTGATGAGGTACCTCAAGTCTATGACCCTCTAGGGTATCATGCCATTACTATAGAAAAAGACACTCTTCTGCAGGTTTGCCTCCTGGCCCAAATCTGCCTCATATCTCTTGAGTACTCCCCTGACCTTGGCGATAGAGCTTGCATGCAGGCTGTTGGTAAATATGATCGTGTCGTCGGCATAGTCTTGGTGACTGACATTGACCCTATTGTTGGTGAGGTATATGATGCCCAGACTCTCATAGTACGTGTCGTTAAGCAACCTCGAGAGCTACTCCTCCACTAGGATGAATAATGCTGGGGACAATGGATCCTCCTACCAGAGGCCCTGCGTGGTATGGATGAAGCCCGCGGCCTCACCATTGATCATCATGGAGAACTAGTTTCATGAGATGCACCGCTCGACCATGTCATTCCATATGTCCAGGAACACCATCTTCGACTTTGCCCTCTGGAGGAAGGACCAATCAACCCTATCATCTGCCTTCTCCATGTCAAGCTTGATGATGAGGTTCCCACCATGTCATTCTTGGTGATAAGGTGGGTGAGCTCCTAGGCTAGGAGGATGTTACTGAAGGTGTTCCTACCCAAGATAAAACTCACTTAGTTCACAAACATGCACTTGTGGAGGATCCTCTTGACCCTCCCCATCAGGATCTTGGCAATCATGTATGAGGTGTTGTCTGCTTGTTCTTGATGAGAAAGTGAAATACTTGTGTATTCTTGCCGCCATTTCATAGCCACTTTACGACCAATTTTTGCTTATAGTATATCTTTTTTCTATGGAGAACTTCCTCGAGCATGATCTATGCCTCTCTGAATGCCTTTTTGGAGGAATCATACCTCTTGGAATCCCAATTATTTTCCACCATCAAGACCTAATCCTCGGCTTTCCTAATGTTCTAGAATATGTCTCCAAAGACATTCTTATTTCATGCCCTCATGCCCTGCTTGAGGTGGAATAGCCCTTGGGCCCACTTCCTCATTCCACTCTAGCTAATGTGGTGGACCTAGTTTATTTTCACAAAGCTATGAAAATTTTTGTGCTTCGCCCACTTGTGATGGAACTTGAAGGAGGTCTCCTCCCCAGCGCATTGTTCGACCACTACACAAGCAGCGGCGCATGGTCCAATGTCGTCTAGTTGAGGTGCCAAACCCTCATCCTATAGACCGTCTAGTCCCACAGGTGGTTGGTCAAAACCCTTGTCCAGCCTGGCCCAAATCCGCCTCTTGGTCCACTCGAACTCCATAGGGCATATAGTTTAGAGTTTTCGTCTTAGGGCTTAGGTCATAAGGATTTGAGCTTAGGAAATAGGGCTTAGCACTTAGAACTCAGAGCTTTGGAGTTAGGGCTTTGGACTTAGGGGCTAGGGCTTAAGGATTAGGGCTTAGGGGCTGTGGCTTAAGGATTAGGGCTTAGGGATTAGGGCTTAGGGCTTAGGACTTAGGACTTAGAGCTTAGGGCATAGAGTTTATGGCTATGGAATTACAACTTTATGCTTAAGGCTTAAAGCTTAGGGCTTAGGGCTTGTGGATTAAGGCTTAGGGCTTAGGGCTAAGGGATTATGCCTTAAGGCTTAAGGATAAGAGCTTAGTGCTTAGGGTTTAAGGCATAATGCTTAGGGCTTAGGGTTTAAGGTATAATGATTAGGACTTAGGGTTTAAAGCATGATGCTTAGGGCTTAGGGCTTAGGATTTAGGGATTAAGGCTTAGGTCATAGGTCATATGGCTTAGGTTTTAAAGCATAATGCTTAGGGCTTAAGGCTTACAGCTTAGGCCATAGGGCTTAGCCCATATGGGTGTAATTGAGCTGATCCAAATTGAGTATTATGAAAGCTCGGCTCCGCTTAGTTTTAAATGAGTCATTTTAAGCTTGGCTCGAGCTCGAGTAGAATTTAAAAATCTGAGCTGGAGCTCAACTCGAGCTTGTTCGTGAGTTGCTCGAGCTTAGCTCGAACTTGCTCACCAAATGCTCATTTATAGCAAGCTCAAGCTTGCTCGCTTGGTTAGCTCGTGAGCTTAAGAAAGGGGCTCTTCTAATGCTTGAAAAAAGCTTATTTGAACTAGTTTAAGGCTCGTTTAGAGGTCATTTAAATATCTCGTCTAAGGCTTTTTTTTTTTGAGCTCGTTTAGATAACTCACTCAAAAGGCTTGTTTAGAATTCATTTAGAAGGCTCTTTTAGAAGGCTTGTTTAGAGCTCATTTATATTTTTATTTAGAACTCATTTAGATATCTTGTTTAAGCCTCATTTAAGGCTCATTCAGAGCTCGTTTAAAGCTTGTTTAGAGCTAATATAAAATGTTCAAAATAAACCTTAAAAATACAAATCCAAAATTACATACATATACATATTTAAAGAAAATGTTCTTCTAAAATAACCAACATGCACCTAAATTAAAAAGATAAGACAATTAAAATTTAATTAACTTGATTGAAGTTCAAGAGTTAAAATATTAATAATGTTCATGTGTAGTAAAAATGTGTTCTGCATCAAGTTTTCTCCATGATATCCACCTTAAAAAAAGAGATTAAACAGCCTATAAAATAAACAAATTCGATATATGAAACAAAAAAAAAACTTTCTTACTTAATATATCCAACAAATCTTCTAGTTTTTTATGCAAAGAAAAGCAACGGCAACCATATATTCATTATGCATCATATCATATTTTTAAATGACAATTTTACTACAAAATTTTACTTCTCTCATTTATATGAATATTGGTATGCTCATAAAATAAATAATTATATAGAACATAGTAAAAGAAAATAAAGAGAGGAGGTATAGAGAAAGATTATTACCACCACATACGAAGATAAATTGGTTAGGATCAAACAAATCCAAAACTCTAGTTGCACCCACCAAATTTTTAGTCAAGTTGATATCAAATTTCAAAGTTTTTGATCACATAAACACAAATATAATATCTTTGTATAATCAAGTTCAAGTGAGAGGTATTTGAACCTCTTTTAATATCCTTTTGATCATAAAATAAAATGCAACAAGTATCTAAAAAAATCAATAGCTGAAATACCAAAAAATTAAAATTAAATATAAAATACAAAGTATGAGATATCTCCCCTCCTTTTCTCTTTATCTCATGTGGGTACTTGACTAATCTGCACAACATAACAAAACTTGAATAGTATTTGCTCCTAATGATGCATGATATGGATCAATCTACACACCAATCAATAACTTGTATTTTATTTCTACAACCTAAAATTGCAGTATAAGAAATCAATAAATTGCAATCACCCAAATATTTATCGGGTTTATCTTTTATTCCTAATCATGGAGTGCATAAATCCATTTTCAGTATTATATTTCTCATCCAATAATTTTTTGGCATTATAAAGCTTGGGAAGAAATAGATTTGATGTTTGATATTCAGAACCTACATGAAATATGTATGGTATTATCAAGTTGTAATTGACAAATTTAAAAAGCATATAAATGAAAAAAATGATAAAACATTAGTAAAATAAAATAAATAAGTAATAACCTGAAATGATTTTGGTAACTCCATTAAACTCTTCTAAAAAAGAGCAAATTTCGGCAACTTTCTTCCAATCCTCTTCACTAGGCAAAAACATATAATTCAATTGCTCTATACATATTTTGGAAAGACAACCATGAACACCAAGGGACTTGACAACATAAAATATGTTGTATTCCATCTAGTACAACAACCAATGATAAGTTTCTTTGAAGGCAACTTTAATTACATCATTATTTTTCCAAAAATATTTAGAGGACTCTATGATTGTATTACATACTTAATGCTTTCCTATACATTTGTAATGATCTTTTCAATCTCTAGATAACCTATCTTTGACTAAGAGAATTAAAATATGGGCACAACATCTTGTATGAAATAACGTTTCACAAAGAGAAAGCTGATTTTTGTACGAAAGATTCTCTTTCAACATGTGACCAGCAACATCATTATAAGATACATTATCAATTATTATTACACAAACTTTATCTTTGATCTCCCAATCAACCAAACATTTAATTAATACATCATAAATAGTAATTCTGAAATGAGGTGGAGGTATATCACTAAAATTGAGAACATGTTTATGAAGTTTCCAATTTGAATCTATGTGATGGGAAATGACAATCATATATGAAATCTTTTGATTAGTTGATTCCTTTATATCAGCAATTACACATACTTTATTTATAGATTTTAATGAGGTATAAACTTTCTTCTTTTCCACTTCATAAGTAGCTAAACAATTCTTTTTGATAGTTGCACAACTAACTAATTGATAATGAGAAGTTATATTCTTCATCAACAAATTAAATACTTCGTACCCTACAAATAAAAATAATAGCTCATGAAAGATAATCATATGAGATAATACCTGTTTGATCTTAAATTGGCCATTTTTAAAAAAATGTTCACATTTGCTACCATTTCAGACTCCAAAAAAGAGGTCTTGATTATTAACTACTTTTGCCCAAAAAACTTTATGTTTCTTCTCTAACAACTCTCTAGGTGCCTATTATATTGAATTGTAGGACAACCCTTGGTATATGTAAAACAACTCTTGTGATTAATGCATCATGCCTTCTATTATTTGTCAAGGAAGTATGACAACTTTAAATTCATTCCACACTTTGGAGGTAAAATTTCTTTTTTTTTGGATACTTGATGTTATCATCTTGAGTATCTTCAATATTATCAACTCCATCAACATTGGTATTTGTAGATACTACTTTTTTCTTATTTAAATTAATATGTGTTGCAACAACAACTACAACAATGCCCATTATAGAACTTGTTTGTGAATTTTGTGAAGATAATAAATTTAGAGAATGATTGTTTGGCATTATCTTATTTATAATTTATCAAAAACTATCTATTCCAACAATCCAATAGAAATTGAAATAATTAGAAAAACAAAAACAATAAAAAGCCCTAAGGACGAATATAGAAGTAATGAAAGGCACCTTGTATTTGACAACTCTTTGCTCACTACATTCATGTCACCTTTAGTAAAAATTAGACCCACGTTGCCCTAATTCAAGAACCAATTCCATCACATTCAATTACTAGCTCTATTTTCCTCTATAATTATGTTTGGCGGCATATTGCATGATACTATACATTGCTAAATATATATATCAAAATCACAAATAACGATTCTAAAATAAATTTCAGTGGAATACATTTTTTTTGTATTCCCCTTTTTTGTGAAAACTCTTCATATCTTTATGTCACAATTGATATCATGAAAATTTCTCATAGTTTCATAATAATTATTTTTATGAATTATTAATAGTAATAACAACACAAACAAATATGATATAAAAAAAATTATTGCTTAAGAACAAGTGATATCAAATAGACCACAAAATATTTCTAAAGTTATCACAGTTCCGAATTAATTTGAGTGAAATGCAACTATGCAAGGAATGGAAAAACATAATAAAAGTCAAGATTTACACTTGATAGAATTAGAAAATATACACTTTAGTGTATAATATATATAAATTTACACTGTCAGGCAATCCATTAATACAATACATAGAACATAATGTTAAGAAAATTACCATAATTTAGTAAAGACACATACGCCAATTAAATGTACCTATTAAATTTTGATATATTAACACAACTAACAATGCATCCTTATCAAGAACATTCATGTTTATGAGTTATAAATATTTAATCAACTTGTGGGAAATCCTTAACTTTGTGAATAATGATAAACTTCAATCACTACGATATATTATACATTACATTATTCATAGCATGAACTCTGTGAACAATTTTTGTGTGTGTGAGTGCATGTGCGTGTGAGTGTGCGTGTGCGTGTGCGTGCATGAACGTGCACGCACGTGTGGGTGGGTGTGTGTGTGTGTGCGCGCACGCGTGTGTGTGTGTCGTGGAATACCATAGAACTAAAAAAACTTATAAATTAGGTCACTTTGGTGACTAACAAATCTACATTACATAAAATTTGCAATTCATTAAAGACAAATGAACATTTTTTTTATGTACTAAAAACATTAATATAATCTCTTAGTAGAAAAAATAACTTTAGAAACATCATTTAATGATAATAGTTACCCTAAATTCTTCAAAAGTGCTGAAAAATAATAGGTAAAAACGTAAACAAGTCCTTTGCTTGGGGGTTAATGAAAGGATGTAAAGAAATTATCAATGATTGTTGATAATAGTTAATAACTTAGCTAAATCCATAGTAATGATTGTTGAAGATCCATACCATTGAGTAATTATTCCAACCAAATTATCAATAACTCACTAATACTTTATGATTGAATGGCTAATACAATTACAATCTTATAATTTATAATATGAGTCACATTATTATTACAACATAATCCTAACTCATCATTGAAAGTTTAACAAAGTACCTATAAAGAAAAAATAGAGTACTAAGCATTCAAAAATCATGGATGATTACCTATCCATCTCGAACTTGTGCGGTGGCCAAGAAGATGGCATAAACAATAAAAAATGAAGGGAAAAATGAAGATCTCAAGCTAATATAGGTCCCATAGGCTATCTTTCACACACCCTTAACCAAGCATCAGAGTTCGAAACACCTCGAAAAGAAACACAATTGTTTCTTCTGCAACTATAAATCACAAACACGTCCATAACCTAAATTGCAATAAAAAATGAAAAATTTTCAAAAAAAAAAAAAAAAAAAAAAGAATGTCAGATATTGATGCCTTAGCTTTGTAGTTGACAACACACCCTTAAGCCTTAACCAAGCTTCCTTTATTGATTCGATGATAGATTACAACAAACAAGGTTATCTCCAAAGAGAAATTTAAGCTATTAGTATTGTAGAGTTTGATCAAAACAACATCATTGCCTTTCAATTCACAAGCCTATTCATGACTCATGACTCATGACTCATGAGCTTGTGCTTGTTGAATTTTTTATCAAATGATGATTGACAAATGGCCGAATAAGTTGTAGGAATTGCTATTGAATAGGTTTGTTAATGCTATTTAGAGCCTACCCACGAGCTTGTTTGTGATAAAGCCTATTGTGAGCCGGTTCATGAAGCTACTCATGAACCAATTTCATGAGGGACATTAACGAGTTTGCTCATGAGCCACATATTCAAGTATCATTACTCATTGGAATATGCCACAACATTCAAACCCAATCATGGCAAACCATGATGTTGTTATTGGTGATAAGTTGGAAGAGAGAGGAGATGTCAGTTCAAACATATTGAATGAATTCTTTCCTAGTGTTAGGTTAAATTAGAATTTAAGATTGATTTGATTTACTTATATAAGTATGATGTGAATGTATAATATTTATGTATGCGTTAATGTTTTAGTTTCGATGTTAATGAATATGAATACTAATTAGAATAAAAATTAAGAATTTTCATTTTTTCATATGTTTATACATGTTGGTCATGATGAATAATAACAATATACCACAAGACATGGTCAAATGGTAAGATAAAAAATATGATAGCTCTTGTCATATTTATGCATGAGATAAATTTATTTGTGAGAACCCAAATTGAGATAAGTTTAATTATGTACATAAAATATTTATGAAACTAAAAACACATATAAATTTAAGACCAATTCATTGTGTATATTCTAAAAAAAATTAACTTTCAAGTGATATTATAGTTAAGTAGAATATCTAACCTAGTGGTTTTATCATAATTTTAGAATCATGTGTCAACAATAATGGATGATAGATATGTCGTTGGACATATGTAAGTGGAGATATATTATATGGTGGTGATAGTACTGCAAGTCATTTCCTTTTATATGATTTTCATATATGAGATTCATGAGAAGATATATTTCAAATATCATAATTATAGCAATTATGAAACTAAAAGTACAAATATTATATCACTTATGAAACTAAAAGTACAAATATTATATTATCATATTATTCCACATCTTTAAGAAGTTATAAGCCAGAGAAAATAAATATATACTCGAAATAGTTATCTGGAGCAATTAATAAATTACCTAAAAGAAATATACATGTGGATGACTAGTGAACAAAATGACATATGATTTTGGTGATAAAATAATGACATAACTATGAAGAGATTATTGATCGGTACTCCATATATTAAATATTTTTGATTTGTTGACATGTATTTGACGACGTGACTCATTTTTTAAATATTAAAACTTGGGGTTTTTTTTAATTATTTTTTAAATGATGCACAACAATATAATACTCCCTTTTATATATCCTCTCACTTCATCCATTAGAATTAAATAATTTAATTTATTTGAAATCAAATAAAGTTATTAGTTTATTAATTTGAAATTAAAATTTATAAATTATTGGTAACAACATTATTATTAAATTATTGGTAAAATATAATTCTTTCACCTCATCTATTAGATCCCAATAGATAGGGGGAATGAAACTATCCCCGAATAATATGTGGAATGACTAGATTTGGAGGTGCCAGCATGCGGGATTAACTCGGAAGTCCGGATTACTCCTAATAACATGGACCCTTAAGGACGTCTATATTGGTGATTAGAAGGGTGGAAGATAGATAAGAGGATGAGGATGGAGTCAAAGAAGACTTATGAGTACGCCGCAAGTAGAAAGTACTATGCCTCATTATGATGATTCACACATGAAACATCAGAGGCTTAGGGAAGTCGAATGCCTTGGGAAGAGTCCGGAAGTGGTGTAAAATCTACAAGGTTGTGCTTTTGGCAACTATTGAGCTATTACTTAACACGGATAGATTGAAAGAATTTAAAATTTAACTAGATTTCACTTCTACTTGAAACAATCGAAACAATAAAATTTAAATTTTCTAGAATGAAGAGACAAAAATATATATTTTTCATGATGAGCTACATGATGTACACATAGACATGCAGAATGAGCTATGGAAGCATGCAACTAGGGTCACCTTCATATATGCAAGATACAGGATCCCCGAGAGGAGAGAGCTGTGGGCGAATCTCCACAAATTTTTGAAGGACTCTCCTACCATGGCTGGTAGTAGGAGACTGCAACGTGGTGTCAAGTTATGACGAGAAAGCAGGAGGAAGATCCTCGAAACCGAGATCCATGGAGAATTTTAACGGATATATACTGGATATTGAACTGGTATACACGAGAATTGAACGATCCCATTTTAAATGGACTGGCAGAAATATTTGGGCCTGACTGGATAGAGTCCTGATTAATAACGAATGGAATACCAGATTTCATCATCGGAGGATTCACCACTTGAACAGAGTCATGTCAGATCATTCACCACTCTTTATCGAGTAGAGTAATGATATCATCTGGAGAAAGATAACGTGTAGATTTCAATACATGTGGGTGAAATACTAAGATTTTCATGAATTTATAAAAATAGACTGAAATTACCCCCACCAACGAGGTAGGATTGAAGAAATGGGTATATAAGCTATTTTGACTTAAGCAGGGCCTTAAATCCTAGAACAATAATATTTTTGGAGATATCTCCAAAAACATTAGCAAGGCAGAAGATGGCGTCATGAAGTAGGAGTGTGAATGGGATGCCTACAAGACAGATGAGACTAAAGAAAAACTGAACGAGGCCAAAAGAAAATTCAATGACATACTTTTGAAGGAGGGGATCTACTAGAAATAAGAGTCATAAGTAAAATGACTCAGAAAGGCAGACAAAAATATAGAGTTCTTCCACTCATTGGTCAATAATAGATTCACCAAGTCATATATCCACCAGATATTAACTGATGAGGACCATCTATCGACTAATGAGAAAGAGATAAGATAGTCAGAAGTAGACTTCTATAGTAAGCTCCTGAACAAGATGGAGGTGGAAGCAGATAGCTTGGACTACATCCCTCCAAGTATTTTTGACAGAAGAAGGCCAGGAGCTATGTCGAGGTCCTACATTAGAGAAAGTTAAGGAAGCACTATACAGCATACAATTGGATAGCATGCCGAGTACATATGGCTTCTCTTCCTTCTTTTATAAGACTTGTTGGGACATAGTGAAGAGAGACATGTGGGAGGGCTACGTGAGCTTTTTCAATGAAGAAAAATTCCTGAAATTATTTTGCAGTACCAAGATTTCACTATACCTCAAGAAGGAGAATCCCTCGAGCTAGAAAGACTATAGACCTTTCAGCCTCCGTAATGTATTATATAAAGTAATTTCAAAGATGCTGGCTCTGAGAATCAAGATGGTGTTCTGCAAGTGCATATCAAAAAAATAGTCATGCTTTGTGCTAGGGAAGAATATCTTGAATAATATTTTTCTGGCATAAGAAATAACCCACCTCATATTGAAATAAAATAAAGGCGGGAACAAGATTATCAAACTAGAGATGGCGAGGGCTTTCGATAGGATGAATTGGTCGTATCTAAGTAAGATAATGGCTAAGTTTGGATTCCCCGATGAGTGTGTCGATATTATCAACCATTGTGTAGTGCAAACTGGTTTTTAGTTATGATTAACGGAGAAGCATGTGGATTCTACTAGTCATCTCATGGTATTCGAAAAAGGTGACCAATTATCACCAACCTTATTCGTGCTAGCTATTGAGTACTTCTCTAGAAGCATCAATGGCCACTTTGAGAAGTACCTAGGAGTTAGCTTCTTATCGGCTAGCCATATATCAGTCAACCACCTGGCATACATGGATGATCCCATCATCTTCACAAATGGACTGAGCAGCTCCATTAAAAAGGTAAAGGCTGTATTCCAGAGGTATGAGCAGGTCTCCGACAAGGTTATCAATTTCCAAAGAGTGGTTTTTACTATCAAGCAAAGACAAAACCTAGCAGGGTGGCTGAGCTCAAGAGATATCTTGGGATGGAGAATCATTATCTGACTATTACATATCCATGTTTCCCTTTTTTCAAAGGTAATTATTAGGCAATTCTTCTTCTAATGATTATGATTTCACAGATTCAGACGAAGAAGAAAATAGAGAAGCAACAAATGATGTGTGTGTGTGTGTGTGTGTGCGCGCGTGTCCACGATCAATTTCAACAAACCACGACAAAAATTACAACCACAATAAAAAGGTAGAAAATAATGTGGTTCACTAGTCATTTAGCACGACTAGCTACATCCACCAGAAAAATGCTTATTCGTTTATATATTATAACCAAAATAAATCTTAAAGGTTATGAACAGAAAATATCATGAAGAAAAATTTTGCAGAAAAGAGAAAATGGAGATAAACAATTCCACATGCAAAATTACAGCAGCCAAAAAATAGAAAAAAAATTAATTTATATCAATAACATAGCGGGTCGGATCACTCGGATGGACTAGGTTCTGCTCCAAAAATTTCTCCAGCCCACTGACTTGCATCGATACCCCTATTACTATGCTATTACTATATTTCCAACCTTTTAATATTTTATTTCCTGTACTTAACAAAAAATTAAAACAAAAAACATTTTGGTTATTCAAAGCAGTTTATCAAAATAATATATATATACAATAATCTCCACCGTAATTTATTTTGCATACAGATAGAGAGATACTCTCTATAAATAGTTAGTCCAAATAAGACTACATCTAATTTGATATGTTCAGTCAGTCAAGACAGTGTCTTAACTCATTCAGAGAAACATGTTTGGTAAGCATGTCAGTTGGATTATCAGAAGTTCCAATCTTCTTTACTTGTACTCTCTTTTCAGATTAAAGAAATTGATATTTCACATCAATGTGCTTTGTCCTCTCATGGTGTACTTGGTCTTTTTCTAAACAAATAGCAATGTGGTTGTGACAGAAAACTATCGCAACCTATTCATAAAGACCAAGGTCCTTGAGAAAACCTTTCAACCATATCCCTTCCTTCGTAGCTTCAATCATAGCCATGTACTATGTTTCAGTAGAAGATAAGGTAACATAAGATTGTTGTGTGGCTTTCCAACTAACTACAGAATCACATACAACGAAGACATAACCAGTCATTAACCATCAACTGTCAACATCTCCTACATAGTTAGAATCAGAATATTCTGCCAGCATGACTTTATATTCATTACCAAATATCAAACCAATATCAGAAGTCCCTTGGGGTACCTAAGTATCCTCTTAATAGCTTTTTGGTGCTCTTGACTAGGGTTTATCATAAACCTACTCACTGCACTTACTACATGAGCAATATCAAGTCGAGTGCACACCATAAGATACATGAGGCTCCCGACAGTACTAGAATAAGGAACCTTAGAATTTGTTCCTTTTCAGATTTAGAATTAGGACAAAATTCTAATGTTAAATGGAGGTTAGAAGCAAAGGGTGTTGACAGAGACTTACAAGAAGCCATTCCATAACTAGATGGAATTTTCTGAATATATTGTCTCTGTGAAAGAAACAACTTTCTTTTAATTCTATCACGAAATATTTACATACCAAAAATTTCTTTGCTCCTCCAATATCTTTCATATCAAATTCAGAACTAAAGAGATCTTTCAGTTCATGAATGTTAGATTTATTTATGACAATAATAAGCATGTCATATACATACAATAACAAATAGATATATTACTCATCTTTGTGCCTTTTGAAATAAACACAACAGTCATGGTCACACCTACTATATCCATGACTAGTCATGAAATAGTCAAATCTCTTGTACCACTGATGGGGAGACTGCTTAAGTCCATAAAGGGACATCAGAAGATTGTACACATGAGATTTTTTACATGATACCTCATAACCATTAGGCTAGTTCATATAAATTTTTTAATCCAGATCTCCATGAAGAAATGTAGTTTTAAAATCTAGTTGCTCAAATTCAAGATCCTTATGTGCCACTAATGCTAGAAGCACCCTAATTTAGGTGCGTCTAACTACAAAAGAGAATATCTCATTATAATCAATACGCTCTTTCTGATCGAACACTCTTACAACTAGACATGTCTTAAACTTTACGCCACCACCTATAGAGGCATCATTTTTCTTCTTGAAAATCTCTTTGCAAGAAATTATTTTTTTCCCTTTAGGTTTGGGTACAATAAGCCAAGTACCATTCTTATGAAGAGATTCAATCTCTTCATTCATGGAAACTAACCATGACTCAAATTGATGATATCTTATAGCATTCCTTAAGGAGGATGGTTCAGGAATGTCAATCTCGTCAGCAATGTGTAGGGCAAACCATACAAATTCATCAAAGCTGAATCTTAAAGGAGGATCTAAATTAACTTTCCTTGGTCTATCCCTTGCAATGTAGTAGTGAATATACTCTTCAGGTATATGTTCATGATCAGATTCAGTAATAGACCTAGTATCATTTTCATGATTAGCTATTATTTGTCTAGAGGCAACATGCATCCTTCTTGGAGCTATAGATTTAGATTTTGCCTCTACCTTAAGTTCAGTTTGAGGAATATCAGGTAATTGGATAGGACGAGGTACTTTTCTTAAATTGATACATTCATCAAAGGTGTCACTCCTAGAAAGAATCACTCTCTTTTCAGCTGGTGACCAGATACGAAATACCTTGACTCCATCACCATATCCTACAAATATTCCTTTTCTTGCTTGTGGTTCAAGCTTACCATCATTTACATGATAGTAGGCAACATACCTGAACACTTTCAAATTGGAATAATCTGTAAGTTTACCAGTCCACACCTCAATTAGAATTTTAAAATTAATTTCACTATGTGGTGATCTATTTATCAGAAGACATATTGAATTAATAGCTCCAGCCCAAAACTCATTGCCTAAGCTTAATTGAGAGAGCAAACATCTAGTTCTTTCTAGAAGAGTTTGGTTTATTATTTCAGTAATGCTATTCTGCTGAGGAGCATCCCTAATAGTTTTGTGTCTAGTTATACCTTTGTCCTTATATAATTCTTCAAATTCTGAAAAACAAAATTCTAGACCATTATTTGTTCGTAACAGATTAACCTTCTTTTTTATTTGGTTTTCCACTAAGCTTACCCACTATTTAAACTTAATAAAAGTTTCAAATTTTTGTTTAATCATGAATACCCAGGACATCCTAGAGTAATCATCGATTAAACATAAATAAAAATGAGCACCCACAAGAGATATGACTCTAAAAGGACCCCAACAGTCAGCATGGATTTAATCCAAAATATTGTTTGTGTAGTGTATAGCCTTACCAAACTTAGTTCTATGTTTATTACCAAAAACACAATGATCACAGAAATAAAGCTTACTAATCTTGTGACCAACTAAAAGGTTACAAGCAGAAGGGGTTCTCATACCTTTCTTTCTCATATGTGTGAGCCGCTTATGCCATAGTCTGGTAAGATCAACTTCATCTTCAGATGTTGGCTCTCTAGATATGACTACAATAGCCTTTGTCACTGTGAAACCTATCAATGTGTATAGCATTCCACTCTTTTTCCCCTTTAGTTTGATATCATATCTCCTCGATGACCATTCAAAGTTCCCTCACCACCACTGAATGAACATCCCTGATCATCCAGAACACCAAGACAAATGAGATTCATTGTCATTTTAGGAACTTACCTTACATTGGAAAGCGAGACTATTTGGCCATCATATATTCTTAGTCTCATTATGCCAATTCTAACCACCTTACATGGTTGACAGTTCTCCATGACTACATGGCCAGCTTCTTTCAAGTCAAATATACTGAACCACTCCAAGTGAGTACTTATATGGAAGGAAGCCCCAGTATCCAAGATCCAAGAATATGACCTTGTGATCATTTTGGAGGTTGCCAGCACAAGGTCTTCTCCATCATCCAAGTCATTAAAGGTCACGGCAATAGTAGGTGGGAGATTAGGCTGACCCTGTTGTTCCAGCCTTACTTTTTTCTTTGGGCATTTAGTTTTTCAATGCCCTTTCTTTTTGTAGTAGTGACAAGTGGCACCCTTCTTTGACCTCTTATGGATCTTGTTTTCCTTCTTCTTGAATGGAACAGGTTGTGGCCTCCTATTTTTCACCACCAATCCAACAAAGTGTTGCTATATAAATAGCAGCCTTCTGTCTCATCTCTCTAGAATGTAGGGTAGATCAAACATCTTCTAGGGTGATCTCCTCCTTCCCCACTATGATAGATTTGACAAACTTCTCATAGGAAGCAGGAAGAGAGACTAAGAGCATAAGTGTAGCATCCTCATCTTCCACCTTAGTATCCGCACGTTTAAGATCCATGAGGATGCTATTTAAATCAACCAGATGCTTCTTCAAAGAAGTTCCATCTTGCATCCTTAGTGTGAATAACCTCTTCTTCAACAAAATCTTGTTCATTAGTGATTTAGTAATGTATGGTGACTCAAGCTTGTGCCACAATCCTACAACAGATTCTTCATCGGCTACCTCAGCAATGACTTGATCAGACAAGCTTAACTGAATGGTGGAGCGAGCTTTTTTTTCACGTCTCCATGCCTCTGCCTCAATAATTCCAAGAGCAGTGGCAGCGTTTAGATCGAAACCCTGAACAAGAGGACTTCAGATATTGAAATTCTTTAAATACACCCACATTTTAATCTGCCTCATACTAAATCCATTTCTACCATTAAACTTTTCAATCATGGTGTTTATGGTTCCAACCATTTCAATAGAATATCATTTTACAAAAAAAAATCACAAAATTCAATGGTTCAATTGCTTTAAAATTTTCTGAAACCCACTATGGTACTAATTGTTAAGGAATTCTACTTCTAACGATTATGATTTCACAGAATTAGATGAAGAAGAAAAGAGAGAAACAACAAATGATACACACACACACAATTAATTTCAACAAATCAAGATAAAAATTACAACCACAACAATAAGACAGAAAATAACATGGTTCGCTAGTCGTTCAGTATGACTAGATATATCCACCAGAAAAATACTTATGCATTTACAGATTATAACCAAAATAAGTCTTACAAATTGTGAGCAAAAATAGTCATGAAGAAAAATTACACAGGGAGGAGACAATGGAGATGAACAGTTCCACACACAAAATTACAGCAACTGAAACATAAAAATAAAAAAAAAATTATATTAATAACGGAGTGTGTCGGATCACTCGGATGGACCGGGTTTTGCTCCAAAAATTTCTTCAGTCCACTGACCAGGCAGTGGCCCCCCGTTATTATTCTATTGTTGCATTCCCAACCTTTCAATATTTTATTTCTTGCACTTAACAAAATATTGAAACAAAAAACATTTTGATTAAAATAATGGAGAGATAGCACAATAGTATGCTCTATGATAATGTTCTCGCTACGTTCTAATCTCATATAATAGGATAATCAAATAACCTCTTGTCTAAGGAAGGAAATATCATGTTGATAAAACAAGTGCTCACCTCATTCCCTACATACCTAATCCATTCGGTGAGCCCGACACTCATGGTGATCAAAATGATGGAGAGATACATGTCGAAGTTTTTATGGGGTCATAGAAAAGGATTTAAATATTTGAGATGAATGAGATAGGTGAACCTCTGCAAGTTGAGAGAAGGAGAGGGCCTGGGATTCAAGAATATTTGTGATATCTCAAGAGCACTGGAAGTAAAGCTCTGGTGAGAGTTTATCACCAAATAAACCCTCTCCAATAGATTTCTGAGAGATATGTATTGCAGAATGGGATTTCTTGACATGAAGAAAAGATATATCGATACTCCGATGTGGAGGAGAATTAAAAAAGAAAGTGCAACAACTAAAAAGTACATTACCTGGAAACTGGGTTTTGCTGATATATCAATTTAGCACAATAAGTAGATGGAGCCAGAAAAGATAAGTTCATTTAGATTGACTAGTCCCCAAGAAATACTAGTCATAGAGAAATACTAGTGATAGATAAGTTCATTTTATTTCTACTAGTCATAGAGTTCATCTTGGCATTCTGGAATAAATAAGGAAGAACAAGAGGGGACCAATGGACAAACTAGTCTAGCTTTCGAATAAAGAGTGCAATCACCTTCAAGTTAGCCTGTGATATGTTTTGCACAAGGGGTGACCCGACGTCAAATCATATAGGTATTATGTCATAAGTATATTTTGGTTAAAATTTCCTTCTTTGGTTGACACTTGGTGAATGATTTCATCTCAACAGATGACATATTACAGAGGAAGAGTATCCACATCGCATCTAAGTGTAGCAACTACTCTACTGAAGAGGCATGTATACACTTGATGCTTCACTGTGAGGACTCACAATGTGTTTGGCAAGAATACTTCTCCAACCTGAATACCTTGAATAGTATAATTAAGCAAACATTCAAGTTGAAATAGCCATCAAACATAAAAATCATGTCTAATTTACCATGGATTAGAAGATACATTTTACTACTAATAATATGAGAGATATGGAAAGAGCACAATGATGTCAAATTCAAGGAAAAATAATTCTTGGCCGAAAAAATTAGTTTTAGGATTGATGCATTAGTCGAGAATATACTAATAGCATGTTGACCAAGAGTTAGGCAGTTAGGTATATGGCCCCGTGACACAATTATTCTAGTGTTTTTGATTTGAAGGTCCCCTTGAGGTCCATTTTTCATGTCAACAATATTACTTATATGGTGCGAGAGTAGGGCTGTTGTATCAAGAACCTAGGTATTTTATGGTGTATTGCTTCTTAGGAGGAGAACTAGGGTTGGTACAACTTTGGTAGATAAGTGATGCAAAAAAAGAGTATTTGGGAAAGTGATTCTTCAAAGTTTTAGATTTTTTATGATTTTTGAATTCTTACAGTAGATGTACCCTTTTGGCGGCAGATTTAGTTTTTATGGTTTTATGTATATTTTGAGAATAGAACTAAATAGTGCATAGGATTTAGCGGGTTGACCTAAATCGAGTAGTCTTTTAGTCTATTTTAAACTGTGTGTGCTTTTGATTATAAAATTGTGTTGAAAAAACATTGTTATTAAAGAAAATAATTTTGTGAAGAACAAAAAATTATATTTTGATATGTCCATCCAAAAAATAATTAAAAGTAAAATCAAGATAGATAAATAAACTACAAAATTTTGTGTCTTAGATCAACAAATAAAAAATAATTTAAAAAATAATTTTTTTATCAAAATAATATAAGATACTAAAATACAAAATTTTTAAGTTTTTGTTCAATGAAACATATCAACTTGATTTTGTCTCTAAAATAAAAAAAATTAATTAGAATTCAAATTCAACCTTTTGATTTTAAAAAAAAAATTATTTTTTGGATGAGGAATAGCCATGCAAGTATTTGATTTCATGTTAAGTAGGTCGGCCGACTCAAGTATGATCCAAATTAGCCATGCAAGTCTCGGTAAGACACGATCAATAAAAATGCATGAACAAGGTTTCATGTCTGCATGAGAAATATCTCATGTCATGCAGGACCATGGGTAGCCATGCCTATTACTGAGCTAGACACAAGTTGCATGTTAAGCCCGGTAGGCATGGTCGAGAGGCTCTTGATCCATCACTTTAGACCAAGCTCACGTCATGGGTCACAAACCCATGTGCCAACAAATCTAACCCTATTTTTTTTTTAAGAAAGGCATGTCCCTAGGGCCTTGATGATTAGGATTTCATGCTATTGACTTTGAAACAGTAAGTGACGGGTGACCCACCATTTTCCGCATATGGAAAAAAATAGTTTTAAAAAAAATATTTGATGATCTATGGTATTTGGATTTGTTTCTAAAGGTTATAACAGAAATTCAATGAATGTCAGATTTTTGCCCTTTATATTAAAAAAAAAGAATAAATTATATATATATATATATATATATATATATATATATATATATATATCATTTAAATCTAAAAATTTATATAAATTATATTAGAAAATTTTTTAATTTATATAAAAAATGAGGAAGAAATAAAAAAGAATAAAATATGAACCATTATATTTGACTCTGAAGGCTAAATGTTATAATTCTAAGAAAATTTAAAGCAAAGATGAAAATGACAATGGTCTTACATAAATGAAGATAATTTATTTTAAATTAATGATCATTCATCACAAAGTAGTTATAGTACTAATTATATTCTTTCATCTCATCTCTTATTTTCTATTTATTCCTCCATGTTCTCCACTAGTATAGTATCAAAGTCTACTTTTTTTTGTAGTCTATTATTTGTGTTAAAAGATTGAGACTATGATTACTATGAGATATCAAGTTCGATGATATTAAGGTCACCACTAGCAATATCATCAGATACACACATGATAAAGATTATTTGCATTTTCATCCACACTATCATTACTACAAATAATGATTGATGATGATCACATTGGATATCATAATGATATATTTTAGATCTTTTTTTTTCATTTGGGTGTTTTTTATTTTTATTTTTATTTTTAATAAATATAATATTAATATTTTGTAATATTTAAATTGTGCACATAAATATAAAATTAAAATTTCATTATATCATTATTTGAGCACAACTTCGGCATTACTCGACATTAATATGTATGATGCATGCAAAATAGGTCATGTCAAACCTATTAAAAGAGATTTTGACTATCCTACTGTGTTATGCTGGCATGATCATGCTACATGAAAATAGGTCATGCTTGCACGACACAAACCATTTGACACTTCTATTTGGTTGCGTATCCAAATATCCAACTACTAAGATCATATTATCTAGAATAAGATAATATATAAACATATTTAAATATATATAAACACACACACACACACACACACACACACACACACATATATATATATATATATATATATATATATGTATATTGCTATATATATAACTTGTTTTGATAATCTATTTGTATAACCAAATGTTTCTATTTTAATATTTTTATGTAAATATAAGAAATGAAATATTAAGATGCCGGGGATGCAGTAGTAGCACAATAACGGATGTCCCGCTGACTGGTTAGCTGGCTAAAATTTTTGGAGCAGAACTTGACCCGTCTGATGATCCCACTCACTGCGGTTAACTGAATAGAGAGTTTTTATTATAAATGTTTTTGTATTTTATTTACAGATTGCTATTTTTTTGACCTGGGAACTATTCATCTTCTCTCTCTCTCTCTCTGAGTGATTTATCGCCACTATCTCTGTGCTGCACATACTATGCAAGACATTTTTTTATTTAATCTGTAACGCATATGTATTTTCTGGTGGAGATAGCTAGCCATACTGAGCAACTAGCGAACCACGTTATTTCTGGTTTATGTTTCTCATTTTTTGATTCTACCATGGTTAGATTGTGATTTGGATATATATTGTTTGTTGTTGTGTTATTTTTTGTTGCCTTCTGTATCTTAAAATAACCATTGTGGAAGCTCAATTACCGAACACATATATATATATATATAACACATACATATATACTTATATAAATATATACACATAAATATATAATCATATATAAATATAATATATAAGTATATAAATCTATAAAAATATATGTATATATATATATATATATATATATATATATATATATATACACAAATATATAAATATAAAAATATAAATATAAGTATATATATATATAAACATATAAACATATATATAAATACATACACATAAAAATCAATACACATATATAAATATATAAACATAAACATATATATATACACACACACACACACACACACACTTATCAAATGATATGATTTTAATTGTTGGATTGTTGCAGACATAACTAAATGCACGTAGGGTGTGGGCTAAAACCTTAAAAGAATCTATTGAAAGTTTTTTAAAATTGAAAAATGGTTTCTGAATTTGAAAAGTATTAAATTTTAAATGTTTTTTAACATCATTGGCAAAAATTGTTTGTTGGTTTGAGTCCATCAAAACTTAATAATTTTTTATCTTGATTCACCATTTTTATTTTGAAAAAAAATATCTTTATTATTATTATTTTGTTTTTGATATCCATACATTTGAACACAAATCTCCAAACAAACTAATCATGTAGTATTTGTTTTTTTAGTTTTTTTTTTCTGAAATCAATTTTATTTTGAAATTTAGATAGTTTGTTATTTTTTTTTTGCATAATTTATTTCTTAATTTTTAAATTTTTCTTCTAAATAATAAAAAAAGCAATAAGCTAAAAGGAAAATACCATATATTTAAAATCATTCTAAAATATTCTAAATTTTTTTAAATCCAAGTGGAATATATTAAAACGACAATATGATGATAATCAATCTTTTTTTTTGTTATTAATTTTATATATTCTATTTAAATTCTATATGATAGATAATTATAATATTTAATTTTTATCAATGAAAATTATATTATACATATATTATATAGATGGAAGTTCTCTTTACTACTTGTACAATTTGTGCACTTGTGAATCTTTATTGACAAGTGCTTTTAAGACACTACCTAGTCCATAAAAATTAGGTGGTATAATAAAGGTACAATAAGTTTTTTTGTCTCATTGTCAATGATTATTTAGTTTGGTTAGTCAATGTGAGTTAGTCTAAAAATTCATTTAAAAAGATAATTACTTTTTAGTTGTTTAGATTGCATTAAATTTGATAAATCTTACAAAATCTAAATACACAGTCTTATTAACTTATTTGGAAAATGGATAGTTATATTTTGGTATTTTGTTTGTATCTTTTTTTTAGCCACCAATCTACAAAATTAAAATATTTAGTCATTCTTTTCATGAAAGCCAAATGAAATTCATTAAGGAGCTCTGGGAGAAGTATGAATTAGATAAAGATTATTTTAGGAAATATGAGATAAAAGTATGTGAGAACATACCATATGACAATCAATATCATCGCTACTATTAATTGGAAGAAAGTTATAGAGATTGAGGTAATGGAAGCCATGAGAAAAGTAAATTTCATGATTCTCACACATTGTCTGAATTTTTATTCACAACAAAACTTGAAGAAATACTAAAGTAATTTAGAAGATTCAATACCATTGTGAAAGAGAAGATGACACAACTTGAGGAGAAATATAAAATCATGGATTTGGTAAAGTCTGAAAAAAGTAATGTATCAAAAATCCATGTGGTTAATATGGAGATTGTTATGGTTGAGAATCTTAAAGAGAAAATTAAAGATATAACCTCAATAACTCAAGAAGAAGAAGATGAAGCGAGTTATGAAATCTTGGTGGCTAAAGCAAAGATAGTTTTAGTATAGAATCAAGAAGAATAATCTAGAAAAAAGTTTTGTGGCTAATATAGAAATTATTGTGGTAGAGAATCTAGAAGAAAAAATAGAAGATATAGTCTCAATTACTCAAGAAGAAGAAGAAGACAGAGATGATGCGAACAATAATATGTTGGTGGCTGATCTGGAAAATGTTACATATAGGAGAAATATAAGCAAAAAGATAAAAATGTAAAGATATTTTACATTGTTGAGACTAGGGCAAAAATAAAGAAGATGACCTCACTCTAACTAACTTAATGGACGAGATCATTAAGATGAGTATTTATCTAACATCCATGATTAATCACATGTACAAAATAAAATAAGATAATATAATATACTAAGAAACTAGCATGGATAGTAGAGATCTCTAACAGAAGAAAAAAAAAAGGTTTTGATGATCTATTTATGGATGTTAAATATAGTACTTTATGGGTGGCAACCAAAGAAGTTTTTTTGTGCTGCTTATTTGATTAAATATGTTTTTTGTGAGAATAAATATTACATGTACAATAGTCGCACTTAAACCCCTTCACACAAAAGAAGCATAGATTAAAATTAGTTGTGATCCTAAAAGTTTTTAGCCCAAAGTCATGATCATTTTTCTTTAATCTCAATATTGGTGTTACAAAAAGAAAAGCCCATTATAAGTTTAATAAGTAAGTTGTGGTAGTTTTTTAGTACCATGACATTGGTGTTATAGAAAGAACAGTATAATATAAGTTATATGGAAATATCCTAGAATCATAACTTTGAAGGAAATGCTTGACCTAACTTCATGATTTTTTATTTAAATAATAAAAACAAGCTAGTCGAGTCCCAGTCTTCTTTAACTAGGTCATGACTATATATACATAATCTTCATATTTCCTCTACAAAAATTCCTAATCCTCTACTGATGTATATTATGATTTTGTTATGCCACCTAATTTTTTTGATTAGGTATTTTTTCAAAAGCTTATTAACGAGAGTATCTCATCAATAGAGATCCACAAATATACATGTCATACAAGTAGTAAAGCGAACTTTCATATAGATATGGATCTCATATAGATTGTATTGATACTTTGGTCATTCAATAATGAGATAACCCATTTTTAGTAAAATACATATTCAGATGTTTAGACAATCTTAGATCCACAGTTTATTCATTTAATCAATATGATATTTTTTAAGTTATTTGACTTATATTATTTTGGACACAAAATGAAGATTAGGGTGTTATGCAATAACTAATTTCCCTGATAGCATAAAAGGTGGTTGTTGCCATTAAGCTCATCTTAATGGTGGTATTTTTATAGTTATCCCCTTGGTAGCTCACTATCGAGATAATAATTTATCTCTAATTGAGAATCAATCACAATTCTATACCCCTTTGGACAATTTCGTCAACTATCCTTAATGTTATTTCATATGTATTTTCGTATTCTAAATCCTCAAACATCATAAAGATAAAAGATTGATATGATTTATAACTATTTGTACTTTCAACTTTGTAAGTGTCAGACTTTCATTATTTAATTTATATTTCCTTCAAGTTTTACTAATATAAACCATAAAAGTAAAAGTTACTGACAAGAGATGGCATCACTTGCAAATCATAACAGACTCGCATATGTCTCAAGAATTACCTATCACTACCCTCCTTAATGACATTGTTACTCTTAGATTAAAGGTAGACCCCTTGGAAGAATGACCTATATGGCATCCAACATAATTGAGAACCAAATATTTTAAAAACATATACAATGGATTGATGTGTAAATTGTTCAAACTTTTGGCTTTATAAGTGTCATAATCAAAATCATTAACATAACTAAATTTTGGGTTTCAACATATTGGTTTATATTATTTATTATAAAAGAAGGGGTTTTCATCTCCTTCTTATCATATGCATGAGTGAGCCTCGTTGTTTACCTATTACCATCAAGCATGAAAATCTCACACAAACCTACCAATAATTGAAATCTTAACTCAAGTACTATTTAAATATTATCATACAATATACATAACATAAAATTAATCAAACATATTCATTCATTAATTAAAAGCTATAGGCACATCACATATCTCAATTTACATAAACACAAGACCCATACTATTTTGGTACAAATAATAGAATTAAACCTACAGAAGGAGGGTTTTAAAGGCCATGCCATTTAATTCTAGGGATTAATATTAATCTTGCATTCAATGCTTACTTGTAGAACTACTAGAAAATGAAAAAATTACTTTTATATTTTGGTAGTTATTATGGCTTTACCTGATGCATAAGAGAGAATAAGAAGAAAATAAAAAAAAAATATGAAATTTCATTATCTTTTACATTTATACTAAGCTCTAAAGCAATCTTACATTACTCTAAGTAGGAAGTCATAACTTTCAAAAGAAGATCATCACATTTGCCTTCATCTCATTAGTTTGAGGTTTGACTTTTAAAAATATGTCACAACTTCAGCCTTCATCTCTTTAGTTCAAAGTCATGACTCTATAAAATGATCATGACTCTAGAATATGATTATGACTCTAATTTACATCTTAATATTTATGTAACATAAAGTTATGGCACTAGCAATGACCATGACTTGGGCCTAATCATTAATAATGGTCTTTCTTGAGTTGTATATGGCCATGGCTCTAAAAAATAGATGTGGCACTAAAAATATCTTACGAGTGTTGGTCATGGTTATGACATTGAAAAATGGCCGTGGTGCATAATTTTTTCTTCATATCTTTCAAGTATCTACGATGCTGTGGGTAGCCATGACACTGACATTCTTTTCTATGATATATCATATTTTCACGACATTACGAAGATACTATAGTATTGACAATTAACTCGAGCTTATATGTTACAGCTATGCATTTCTTTGAAATCAAAAGTCATGGCCTTGTAAATAGAGGTGTCAAACGTGATGGGCCGGCCCGGCCCGGCACGAGGCATGGCACGGTTCGGCCGTGCCTGGGTCGGCCCGGCACGTTCTTAAACCGTGCCCAGGCCCGTGCCGTGCTCGGGTTAAGATCTTCGCGTGCCGTGCCGTGCCTTGGCACGACACGCCGGCACGGGTCCATACCGTGCCAGTTCACCCAGGCACGCGTGGCACTGGCGGCGTGCCACGCGTGCCTTGTGAGTTGTGAGTCTGTGACCCATCCGGCGGCCCCCCCCCCCCCCCCCCCCCCCCGGTAAAAAGACCGCGGGTCGGGTCCAAACAGACCCGACCCGCGGTCTTTTCTGCCGAAACCCGATTCCCCCTTGGATTCACCTCCAACGGCTAGGGGGCAGAATCCAACGGTCCTCGTGATTCTGCCCCTTAAAAATCATAAAAAAATTCAAAGAAATAATAAAAAAATATCTTTTTTTATTAAAAAAAAAACAATCTTTAGCCTATAAATTCTACCCCCCTCCCTATAACACTTATATTTTTAAAAAACATAAAACCTCACAATACTTTCTCTCTTACGTAAATCGTGCATCTCTCTCTCGGGCCTCGTGATTTTGATTTCGGCTTCGATTTTCGTGAAACTCAACTTGAGTTTTGAACATCAGAGCTTCCTGCGGTGCACCTTGCACGTGACTGACCTCATTGCTTTTACAGGGTAATATATTTACGTTTTTTTGTACTTTCTCTCTCTAAAGATTCTCTCTCTAGAAAAACTTACGAAAAATAAAAAATGACAAATACACCTAACACGTATTTAAATTTGGAAAATGAAAATGTTAGTGTTACACAGACGTCTGTGGCTCCTTAAACTTTTGTTTCTCCTGTCGTCTCAGCCCAAAGTTCTAAAAAACAAAAAATTAGGAGGACTTCTGTAGTTTGGACACATTTTAAAATCATAACACAAGTAGATGTTAGGGGTGAGGAACATGAAATGGCACAGTGCAAATATTGTATGAGACTTTTAACATGCAAGAGTACATGTGGGACTGGGCACCTCAAGAGGCATGCTGAAATATGCTCCAAAAAACATGGACCCTTAGATCCTAGGCAAACCCAACTTGGCACTACATTTTTTGAGACTGGATCGAGTTCAGTCTCAAAGTTTACTCCCTTCGTATACTCCAGCGAGTTGGGTAGGGACGGCATGGCCAGGCTCATCACATTGATGGGTCTTCCGATCAGATTTTCGGAAGATCCGAGGGTAGTGCGCATCATGCAGACTTATTTTCAGCCATCCTATCGTAGGATTCCTAGGTCCACATCTAGGAATGACATACTAAAGATATATAAGTTAGAAAAACAAAAAATAATTAAGGAATTTTTGGCATTTAGTGGAGTGGTGTCCGTGTCGTCCGATATATGGACATGTCACGATGATTCTTTTTATGCATGTCTCACGAGTCATTATGTAGATTCTAACTGGACAATCAATAAAAAAATATTAGGATTCACTGAGATTCTTCATCCTTATGATGGCCCGGCCATTTTTGAGTGTATGATGAATATATTTAGGGAATATAAAATTCAAAATAAAATTTATAGTGTCACTTTCGATAATGCTGCGAATAATAGAGTAGCGATCAATATGTTTGTTAGGAATATTAGAGACGCACCATTAGGAGAGATCTTTCATGTCAGATGCATGTGTCATGTTATTAACCTGATAGTTCAAGCGGGTATGAAGGTCTGTTCCCCCGCGTTGGAAAATATACGCAATGCACTCAAGTATATTCGCACTCCTCGCAGACTACAAGAGTTTGGTAATCTCTATTTGTCTGCGAATCTTAAGAAGAAGAAATTACAATCGGATGTGAGACATCGTTGGAATTACACGTACCTGATGTTGGAATCATGTGTTGGATACGAACACATGATATCCGACTACGTCAATAGTAAGAGTGGCGAACTTATTATTGACGACACTGACTGGGCTTCAGGAATTTCATTTATGAAATTCCTGAAGATATTTTATGACACGACGAACATGTGTTTGTCGGTGTATACGCCCACCACTTGCATTGCACTTCGTTGCATATGCACCATTAGTAGCATGTTTAGGAAGTATCGAGCGGACCCGACGCTTAGCCATATGGTTGCAGAGATGGAGACCAAGTACATGAAGTACTGGTTCACCATTCCATCTATTTATTGCCTCGCAGCATGCATGGACCCTAGGGCTAAGGTGGAAGGGGTTGAAAACACCCTGACTTTCATTTCCTCGTGCATGAACCTGGAAGAGCCACCTGAAGGGTTCATTTATGAGAAGTTGACAGACCTGTTCACATACTACGATACTAGGTATGGTGGTGGTGGTGGCCAGACTGTGAGTACGGACACTGATACCTTGTTCGGAGATGACGATTATTCCATTAACCTAGCGAGGGGGAAACGTAGAGGTGGACCTTCACATAGGAGCGAGCTGTCTCGGTACTTAGATACCGATTACTGCTCAATCCTATCACCTTCTGATAATAAGAATCTTGATTTATTACAATGGTGGAAATCATATGAGTCCGCCTATCCCGTGCTATCTAGGATGGCACGGGATCTACTGACTCCTCCGGTGTCGAGCGTAGCATCGGAGTCTGCTTTTTCTGTTGCAGTGAACGTGATTTCGGATAGGAGATCGAGATTACGTCCAGATATGGTTGAAGCCTTGGCATGTTTGAAGGATTGGGAGGAATTGAGATTTAGCATCAGTGATCCTGCTGAAGCTGGGACTGTGACAGACACTGCAGTCGCATCCACATCCACTACGATGGCGGAGGAGCTGATTGCCGATGATGATGATCCATATGATACTGATCTTGATGTTGCGGCTGATGATTCTCATGATATGCCGCTTGACGATTGATGCTCATCTGCTCTTTTTTTCGATGTTTTTTTATTTATTTTATTTATACGCTTTGTTTGTACTTTGTAGTTTGTACCATACGTTGTGTTGAAACTTATACTTGTTTTGTTCAGACTATTGGTTTCAAAAGCATGAATGGTAATTTTTCATTTGTGTAGTTTAATTTTTTTTAATTATAATTTTTACTAACTTAATGTATTTATTTATTATTTTACGATTTAAATTTTATTTTAAAATTTAATAACTTTAAATTTTAATATATAATTAATAAATTAAAATAATAAAAAAAGCTAAACTAAATTGAAAAAAAAAAAATTTTTTCTAATTTTTTTTTGTTTTATTTAATTTTAAATGTTATAATTTTTACAAAAAATTATTTTTTTTAATTATTACTAATACTCTAAAGTCTATACAGTAACTTAATTAAAAAATTTACAATTAAAAAAAAAATTTCTAATCTGCCATTTTGGCAATTTCAGCCCGTGCTCGTGCTGGCGGCTGGCCTTCCGGGACCCGGACCCCGGTTGACCCGGTCTCGCGTTGCGGTGCGGCTCCCGCCCTGCCTGCCCTGCCAGTGCCGCCTGGCCTGGCCTGTATTGGCAAGGCGTGCCGGAGTGGGCCGGGCACGGCACGGCCTTGCCGTGCTTATGGGCCGGGCCGTGCCCGCCTATAACTCACCGTGCCGTGCCGGGCACGGCACGGTAGCACGACCGTGCTTGTGAAAAATGGGCCGTGCCGTGCTGGGCCGGCCCGTTTGACACCTCTACTTGTAAATGACTATACTCAAGTAATATCCTTCATAAATTTTAATACCTCAAAATTCATAAATCTAAATAATTACCATAGTTTTGGTATGAGTAGTTATGTCTCTTTAATCTTTTATGGCTCAAAAGTCATAGCTTTATAAAAAGATTGCTACTTTGATTTGAGACTAATGAGCTATATTAAAGATAAATTCATAACAATTGGACTTGATCATAACCTATAGCACAAATGGGATATTTGATTGTTGTGATGTATAATTAATATCATAGCTATTTAAATCTCAAGATAATATATTTACGATTCAATGATAATATCACATCCACTAAGAATATGTCACATAGGGAAATGAGTATACTAATGAGATGTAGGGTCATGTCATATAAGAATTACCCCGATCAATTTGGTAGAGTTTTTACTAAGAATACATGTTGAAACAATACTAGACTCAATAATCTAGGATGCCATGATTTTGTGAGAACTTGTAGTATTATTGATTAAGATCTCCTTTGATAATAGTTGAATACTTGGGTGTAGTGACGTAGAATTAATGTCACTTTCATTTAGATTTCACAAGATAGGTAAAGCCGCAACTATATAATAGTTTCACAACCACTAAGAATGTGCCGCATTGTTGAAAATTGTACTAACGAGTTGATAGAGTTGTGGCATACAAGGATTACCATGACTAATTAGAAAGTGTTTTGGTCAAAAATAGATATTTAAACTTTGTAAGACCCAATATTCTACCTCCTCTTCTAAATATCTCTAAAAATCTATTAAACTCATGACTATTCATCAAAATTGACTAAAACTCTAAAGCTATGAAATCAATTCATAATTTCTCCCATTTTATGCTTACGCAAAATCATAAAGTATTAAAAATACCTAAAAATCTTAGATTGTTTTAATGCCAACAATATAATGTAAAAATTAAGTATTGTAATAGAGTCACAGCTCCATATGGGTCAATTATTTGTGGCTTGGGAAAGAGAAAGTCATGACATTTAGTCAAGGTCATGACTTCTAGCACTATTAGATTGCTTGGTTGCCATTACTTGAAATTAATATTATGACTATTAAAATATTATGAGCAAGTTTAGCTACAACTCAAATAAAACTTCATAGCTGGTATAATATATTATACAATGAAATAATTCTGTCAAAAAAGTAGTTGAGTCATAATATATAAAGATTATCATGATTATTCGTGTAGAGATTTGACCAAAAAAGATACCTAAACTAATCTTTATGCTCTCAAAGGTGTATTTAAGTCATAACATGTGAAATGTTATGAATTTACATAAATATTTGTTTCAATTGTACTCATTAATTCAGAAATTCCACCAAGTCTTCCATTTAACACCAAAATTATGCAATTTTACTACTATTCGCTAGAGATGTCAAATGGATTGGGAGGTACTAGGTCAGCCCTTTTATGGTGGCCCGATCGGGCCACCATGCCATGCCTGGCATGGCCCGATATGGTAACCATGCCATGCCTGGCATGGCACGGCTTGAGAACCTCCAACCAGGCATGGTCCACTAGCTCGACTCATATCTGGTTCGAGCTGGGTCTTGCTTGGACTTGCTGGGTCAGGACGGGTCTTACCTAGTTTTTTCAGCTATATTTTTAAAAAATCCAACTAGGATACTAGACTAGTTTACCATGATATCAGGCCAGGCACACAGGCCATACCTAGCTCAACATGAGGCATGACTCATGCTGACCTGGCACAAACCGTGCCAAGGGTAGGCTAGGTCGGGCTCAAGGTATGGTTCCAAACCATACCATGTCGGGCCATGAATGGTTGAACTGGGTTGCCCAGCCCTTTTGACACATCTACTATTCACTATAATCTATAAAAATAATGATTTCATAAATCATTCTATTTAAAAACCCAATTTTAGGCAAAACACATCATAATTATTTGCCAAAATGGTAAGTAATATTTACTATTTTGAATAATAAACACACTCTCATAGAGTCACAATATTAGCCATGGTGATTGATGACAGTTAAGTCAGGGAACACATTTATATAGTACAAAGCAAATGAAGTGACAAACTTTCTAAATTTATCACATGAGATAAACTTATGCATTAAAACTCGAGATTTATGTAAGATTCATTAATAAAGTATGATGCTGATGAAGCAAAAACAAAAATATATTTATGATCAATCTATTAGATATATTTTAGAAGAACTAATCTTCAAATGATGTGGTGGTTATGTAAAACTTTTAACCTAGAAGTTTCACTATAGTATGAGAATAATGTGATAACTTTGGTAGATTATAATGGATAATTCACAAGACATAATTGAGTGAAAGTGCTTCATTAGATATTGATATCTCTATGAGTTATTTCCTATTATATGATTTTCATAGTTGAGATCCATGAGAAGACATAAGTCAATTAATATTAGTATGATGCTTATGAAGTCAAAAGTATAAATACTACTATTCGCATATTATTTTATATCTTTATGACATTAGAGTTTGTATAATATGAATGCATATCCAAAGTAATCATCAAAGATAGTTAACATATATTTAAAAGGTATAGACATGTGAATGACCTATAAATAGAAGAAATATGATTTTAGTAGTTAAATATTGATGGCGCAACTATGAGGAGCCATCATTGGTAGTGATAATTCAATGATGGAAACTATCTTGTATATTAATAGGGTACAAGAGTATTTCCACATCAATCTATCTTTGGTCCAACAATCAAATATAAGATTGCCCAAATACTAAAGAAAAATCATCATACAAAAGAAAGTAAGTCAATAATAGAGTCTAATAATTTTTTCGAATCTCAAGTTCATCTACTTAACTTGAGTAGTAGTTAATTAGTTTGTTGTTGGTTAATCAAACTATCTATATAATTTTTATATGATCAATATCTCAACTTACATCCATATTTATTACTTATACAACTTGTATACTTTTGGAACTCCTTTATATAAAAAATATCACACAATGAGATTTTAGGAATATATCATAAATAATTAGTTTTGGCACCATAATAAATCTCACCAAGTTGTTGGCATTGTTTCTTGGTATTGTTTAGTTTATAAGTGAATAAGTGATAACATAATTGGTTTTAAAAAATGATCAATATGTTTCTAGTTGGTTGGTTACCAATTTGTGTTTTATATTTCTTTTTTTTTTTTTTTTCTTTCCATATTTTGTAGCCACTCCACTTTGCATGAGACAAAGATATGTGATTGAGCCAATATATATGGACCTAAAAATTGAGAGAACATGAAATAATCTATTAAGATATAGAGTTGAGAGAATTTACATGGAAGACAATAACATCAACAAAAACTATTGATTGGTGGATAATCACTAGTTAAACAACAATTCAATCCTCTATATACCTTGAGAGATTATTGATGGCTAACATTGTTGGAAATTTACTCTAAGATTCAGATACAATTAATACATGCAAACTACTTTGAGGTGAAGCCTAGCCTCATAAAAATGGTGCAACAACATCAATACAGTGATAGATAAAGTGAATATGAATGGAGTTGTTCCAGATGAAATAAAGCTTAGACTTTTCCTATTTTGTTTGAGAGACAATGCTTATAGCTTGTTCTAGTGTTTATCCATATGATCAATTAAGAGTTGGTTTAAATTTATGCATTAGTCTAAACTACATGATGAGTTGTGCTCGACATTCCATATAATAGTGAAATCAAAGCTTATTAGGTAAAATTGGAGACTTGGTCGATTATTGATTTGGAGGAGAGAAAAGAGATAAAGTGTCATAAGTTACTTACATTTTTCTTGATCTTTATGAGTAGTTGTGACATTCTTTTTTGGCCAAAACTCTAGAAAACTTGTTATGATAATTTTTGTATATTATAACTCTATTATAAAGTTAACATAATCTTTTCACTATCCAACATTATCATTATGATTGAAATATTTTCTATGAGTTTTAGCCACACTAAGTCTAAAAATAATAATGATTGTGACCTTATTTTTACTTTGTGATAGCCAAGTATCTCGTTGGTACTACTATTCATGATAATTTCCAACACTATGATTTATTTGATACAAAGCTAAAATATCAAGTATTTTCATTGTGACAATATTTTGTATTATTATTTTGTTCTAGAGAGCATTTACTATGTTCATGAAATTTATGGTGTCGCAACTTTGTATTCCAGTGAAAAATAACCAAATTCATAACCATTCCAAGTACTGTGACTATGAATTCTAGAGAATAAATGCAAGTCATGACCATTCTCAGGGTTATGAGATTATGCTCTAGAAGAGAGTCACTTGAAGCATAATATTCCTTGATGTCATTAATCTTATACTATATAAAAGATCCAAAGAAATAATACAATCATGATTTCACGGCGGTGATGCAACTTCTAGCTTAAAGAATCACATGGACTACAAAATTATAAAAGCAACATTTTAAGAAAAAGAAAAAAAAAGAGAAGAAATAGCAATCTGAATTTAAGGAAAGAGCGTGATAACCCTAGGCGACATGGATCACAACCTCAATTTAGTATAAAATTTGAGGCAAATATGAGCAAGAATTATTAGGATTAGGTTTTGAAACTCAAATTTCATTAGGGTTGTCATAATGAACCCCTAATTCTATGAGATACCACTTCAAATATCTTATGCAAAATTTTATCCAATATTAGACTAAATAGAGGTCTAAGGTTGGTGTAATATACTTGTGCATGATGAAGAGATGATTTTATAAAGCTTATCTTTGTGTTATGTTATGGTTTGGATATTGATGGACATGGATGTTATTTAGAACTGAAATTTTTTATTTCCACTATATCATATGTTTATGGATATTTATTGTAATAGATTGTGATAGATAAATTAAGAAACATACTCATGCAATGTAGTAAGAAAGAAGTAACAATCCTTGTAATACTAATACATGAGATAACCCTATTAGTCAAACCCCAAGATTAAGGTAAATTTAATCATTATGAGTATGTCACATATGAAACTAAAAATATAAATATACTTAAGACTTATCCATTAATCATATTATAGAAGAACTAACTTTTAAACAATATGGGAATATATGGTTTCACATAGTGTAGGAGTTGTACATCATTCTTGGTAGATAGTGTAGGAGTATGTCACATATGAAACTAAAAAACAATATGTTAATTATTTTGAGTATGACACTTACGAAGCTAAAAATATTAATATATTTATTCTACATTATATCATGTCTTTGAGACATTAGAGAATATAGAATAGAAATGCATACTCAACGAAATCGTCAAGGATAGTAACACATTACCTTAAAAAATATGCATATAAATGAATTATCTATAGAACAACATATAGCTATGATTGTGAAATACTGAGGGTAAAACTATAAAAAATCATTTTTAATAGTGATAATCCAATAATTATAGTCACCTTATATGTTGAGATGCATCTGACACATTTTCATGTTAATATATTCTTCATCTGACAAACAAAAAATAATAATGATCAAATACAAAAGAAAATATCATCATGCATAAATAAGTAAGCCAACCCTAATGTCTAAATATATTTTTGAAAACCTAAGTTTATCTACTCAACTTGAGTAGTAGTTAGTTCACTAGTAATTGATCAAACTAACTACACAAACCGTGCAGGATCAATATTTAGACATATGTTTATTTTACAACTTGTATGACTCATATACTTATAGTCATAACAAAATATAAGATAATTACCCAATCAGTTTTTAGAACTATATCACAAATTACAAGTTTTTTTATTTTAACAAAGTCACAACAAGATGCTTTTTTAATGCAATCTCAGGTGGTTCCATCATGCACAAGTAAACTTGATGCTTTTTTCAAAGAGCTAACAAAGAATAACTAGCAAACTATAAATATAAGAGTATTTGAATAAAAATCAAGCTGGAGTATTGATATTGGATTGACTAATAGTGATAGAGGCTAAACTTGATGCTTTTTCAACAAATTTAGATCCTAAAATGACCATAGACTTAGTGTGGGAGAAATTAAAACTTTACAACACCAAGAACTAGCCAATTATGATCCCATGTATCAAGTTGAGCAAACTAATATTTTACAAAATAAAGTGCATGTGTTAAGACCAACAATAATTCTTTCACATATTACCATCCAAATATGAGAAATCATGAGAATTATTATATCAAAGTTATGATAATATATAGCTAAATATGGAAAATTTAAAAAAAAACTTTGAGAGTAACTCAATAAGATATCAAATATAAAAAGATTCCAATTCCGACAACTTGAAGGAAAAAAAAAGTCATATTTTGAGAAAAATCATTATGAGCTATTCATTAAGACAATTAGAAGGAAAGATATGCAAGAAAAGAAAACTAGAAAAAGCATTTGGAAGCAAGGATAAAACATACAAATACGATGATGAAGACTATTTAGACTCAACTTGGTCAATTAGCACTCACTATCAATGAAGGAAAAAAGCATAAATGGAGTACTCAATAATACCATGGAAAACATAAAGAAGTATTTGTCAAAATACTCATTGTCTCGATGAATAGTAAGATAAAAGAAATGCTGAAGTTGATAAAGAAGTTGACTAATAGAAGGATGTTGGAAGCAAAAAATAAAAAGAAGAATTATTAAGTAATACCATGGAAAATATTGAGAGGTTTCTCAATATTCTCATAAAGTTGAAAGTTAATATTTCCTTCATCAAAGTCTTGTCTTAGATGCCTCATTATGTCATGTTTATGAATGACATCACGAGTAGTAAGAAATAATTAGAGATATATAGAATAATAAACATGACCAAGAAGTGTGGTATTATTATTCAAAGTAAACTTTCAAAAAAACTCATAGATCCACATAATTTTATGATTATGTGGATGATTGATAAGTGCTTTTTTAGAAAGTATTATGCGATTTGGAATTAAGTATCAACTTGATGCTCTTGCCCATAGTGTGGAGGTTGAATCTTAGTGATATTACTCAATCTCACTTTCATTATAGATGGCCAATAGATCGAACAAGTTTTCAAGTGGAATTATTAAAGATATGTTAATCAAGATTGACAAATTTATAATTTGTTATTACTTTTTTGCACTTGATATGGATGAAGACTAGTATACTTTATAAATTTTGGGATGAGCATTTTTAGCTACTAGACATGCATTATAGATATCAAGGATAAATTTACTATTTATATCACCGAGTAGTATGCCAAATTCAACCTATACAAAAGTATATAGATTCTAGATGATGAGGAGGAAAGATTGTTGGAGAATGTAAAGCTTCCTACAAAAAGTTGAGAGATAAAAGGTGGATGTCAGATGAAAGAATTTCATGAAAGATTATTGACCCAAAAAATTGAAGAAGATAATGACTAGAAAATTCTTGGGTGAAGAAAACATAGTGATAAACTCTTAGAAAGAAGACTAATAAGAAGTCATGGTGTTTTTTAAAGAAGCCACTTTTGAAGAAGCAAAGTCAATATGCCCCAAAGGTTCAAAGAGAGAGACTAAAATGACTAAATTCTCTATTCTAGAATACAAAGAACTTGCCTAGGAAAATATTGAGATTGTAGAAAAAGCATAAGAAAAAAGAAAGTCCACTATTGATCTTTTATTTACTAAAATAGAAAGATGAGATAAAGATATTAATTAATAAACATAAGAAAGAAGTTGAGAAGATAGATACTATGATGAAGAAAACTATGACAGAATAAGTGATGACTTCACATGTAAAATCTATTAAAAAAGTTATGATAAGAGAAGAAACTAAAACTTTGATGATGCATGAGCTTAACCAAAAAGCCAGGACTTATTCAAAATCCATGACAAAAGAGATCTTGAAAATAATTCTAGAAGACACAACTTTATAACAAGTCTTGACATTAGACAATTACTAAAGAAGATCACATGCAATGATACCATGACTTTTCACAGAATCACAACATCCACCAAGAATATTCTGAAAAAGAAAACCAAATAAAAGACTCATTGCTGAAAAAAAATTTGGGAAGACAAGTAGAGGAAAAGTATTGCACAAGTAAGTTTCCCATGGATCGCTAAAATTATTGACTAAATTAGAGATTTGATATTGGTCAAGCTATGGATGCTAAATATAACATTACTTAGAAAGCAACCTAAGAATTTACTCTTTGTACTGTAAGATATAATAATTTGTTTGTTTACAAATACTCAAACTCAATCATTTGTACACTATATACATTCAAAAACTAGTCATTGTACGCAAACCGTATCATGAATTTCATTTTAACAGAAAAGGCATAACCATGCATATAGTTATGGTGTTTTTTATCATTTGCAACTTAAACCTAACCCCATATAAAAAGGTAATCCTAATTTTTTCAAAAAAAAAAAATCTTTTTTTTCTCCACTTTAACAAAACTCACTATAGTCTCAATTTTCAAAGATTTGATCTAAAATAGAAGAGGTAACATTTATGTCAAAGCTAAGAGAAATGAAGGAAGCGAGTGAGATGATTCATAAGGCCAAGGAGAAGAGATAAAAGCAACCCATCTTTAAGACTTCTTCCAAAGTTACATCACCCAAGCCAATTTTTCTTACCGAATGGGAAAGAAGATGGATGACTTATTTTCTAGCCAAGAAGAGCTTTCTGGATGAGCATAGATTTACTAAGTTCATTCTTCCTTTCTAGCCAAGAAGAGCTTTGTGGATGAGCATGGATTTACTCAGTTCATTCTTACTTTCTAGCAGATGATATAGAGAAAAAATTGTACTCTATTTATCACCCACATGGACTAGGATAATGCAATGATTGTGAAAAAATTTTAGTATAATTTGAAAGACATGTAGACAAGTGATTCTATGTGCAAGGTATTTAGGTATGTTTCAATAAAGATTTTCTCAATGAGATGTTTGGATTGCAAGGTTGTACCATCCATGGTACGAACTTCAAATCCCTAACAATATAATTGAGCCACGATGCAATAACCATCATATTGACATATCACAAATAGAAAAGGGAGTTAGAGAATTTTTCCAAAAAAGTGCATATGAACACACAGTGCTAGAAGAATTCATAGAAGAAAGTAATATTTAAATATACTTTTGTGCTATATTTTGTAATCGACTTTTCATCTCTCCACCATCACACAAGATATGATAATATTTCTTTTCCCTTGGTGAAAGTTTTAAAGATACACGTGGGAAAAAATTTTTACAAGTCTGTCATTAACTTTCAAAAAGGGGACTTTATCAAAGCCAACATAGAAGAAATAAAAAGAAGTGAAGAAACATTTGACGAAGAATCACTACTCGAATATGAAATTTCTTTGGGTAGATGAAAATATTTTTTGGAAGAGGTGCTCAACCTCCTAAAAAAATATAAAGTTAGAGGCTGATGATAGAAAGATTTGTTTGAAGTGTAGTATATAACTTATTTTGTTATCTTTTTAACCATTTGATTTCTTGTCTATTTGTTTTATGTGAAGGTGTAGATACTGATATGTTGAGAGATTAGTCACATGGCACTAGGATAAAAATAGTGGTACGACTGACCACGTGGCACCAAATAGAATCTCACATGACCCAGTCTACTCCGTTGATCCAACTCGTTTCATTTATAGAACCCTATTTATTTTTCCTATATATTTTTTGTATGTATAATTTGTTAAGCATGCTCTATTCTTTGCCTCTCTCTCTCTCTATGTGATTTTGTACTATAACATTTGGTTATTAATCTGTAAGTACTATGTACTTTTATGATGGACATATTTAGTCATATTGAATAGCTAATAAACCATGTTAAAACTAGTATTTGATTGTTACTGTGTGCATTGTTTATATTTATGCACAATCCAATAGTTTTGCATAATCACAATTAAGAGAAAAGAAATTCTAACATGAAGACATAGCTGAAGTGGATACATAATAACTTAACAGTGTAGTTGGAGCGATCAGATACTAAGTGGAAGAATACATGAGAATAAAGGAAATGGAATGCAAAGTTAAAGCAAATAAATATGATACATTGAGAGAGATGCATCTAAACAAGAATGAGATTCTATTTGGTGCACCTAAGAAAGATTTGAGAATCATATTATGATGATCTTGGAAGAGGATGAGAGGAGTGGAGACCGACAAGATGGAAATCACAAGATCATTTTGGAAACTCTATGAATTTGTTGCAGATAAGTGACAAAAAATGGTGAAGCATGGAAATGAAGACAAAGAATGTAATGTAACGTATAGAAAGAAATATTAGATAGAAGACTTAAATAAGTTCAATAAGAACTAAAAATACATGTACTTTGCACCAGAATTATTTGTAGATTCACTGAACTCAATTGGAAGATGATAAGATAAAGTGTGAAGTGTGATTATAATAATGTTGTAATAGAAAACAAGCAAGGATGTGTCAAATGACTAACAAAAATTGGTGGCCCAGTCACACCACTAGGATGTGTCTAACATGGCATGAAAGGCTGTCCGAGCCATACCATGCCATCATGGCACAAAATTTATATCAACCTAGCATGGCTCTATGACACAACTTTATGAACTAAGCATGTTGCTCATACTGGGTTGGATTGGGTCATGTTTGGTCAAGCTAGCATTGGCACAACACTACCATGATAGAGGGCAAGCCAAACCTAATGGCACTGACTTGGTCATGGCACTTGGCAATCCTAGATGAGTTGGCTAGCCCTTGCCCCTTCCCCTTGGCCAGCCAAGTGACCAGGTCCAACTGGCTTAGCAGTTGGCATTGGGCATTGGCAATGGCCAATGCCCAAGTAACAATGGCTTGATGATGGAGCATGTCATTATTTCTACAATGCTGATTTTTTAAAAATCATTCATGTTGTCAATAGAGGTGTCGTGCCATGTTCCATGCATCATGATGTTGTACACATGTTGTGCTGGGCTTGGCAAGAGTCATGACAAGTGCCAGCCACATATTGTGACTTTGTTACATTGCATAATTTATTTAGTTGGTTGATATTTTAAAAGTTCATTCATAAGAGTATCTCATCAGCTAAGATCAACAAATATATAAGTCATATACATATTATAATAAACTTACATTCAGATAATAATCTTATAGGAATGATATCGATTATTCGGTTATTCAACAATAAGATAATCAATTTTTAGTAAAATGAATACGTAAATTGTTAAATAATCTTAGGTCCATGCTTCATTCATTTAATCTATGTGATATTATTAAGTCTTTCTACATTTATTATGTTATACATAAAATGAATATTAGGGTGTTATGCAATGATCTCATGCCTTAAAAGCATATAAGATAGTTGTCATAATTGTCATCCAAATGATGGTCCTCTCCTAGTTGTCCATGTGTATATCACAACTGAAACAAAAATTCATTTCTACATGCTTATAAAAACTAAAGATTATCATGGTCTCCATTATCATAAAAACTACCTTTGATGTTTACTACCCTTCGTTCTAGTTGTGTATATCACAACTTCGTCAACTACCCTTGATGTTTACTTCTTAAGCATTCTCTTATTCTATGGTCTCCATTATCATAAAAACTAAAGATTATCATGGTTTATAAGCATTTGTACTTTTGATTTCATAAGTATCATACTAGCACACTCAACGTATGCCTCCATCAAATTTCACTATTAAGAACCATATGAGTAAAAGTAGCTCACAAAAGCTATTACCACTTTGTGAGTTACAACATACTGATACATATCTGATAGATTTCCTATCATTATTCTCCTTGGTAATGATGTGACTCTCATACTATAGATGAACCCATTGGAAGAATATTTTATATAACTTTCATCCAAATCGAGAAGTACTACATATAAGATATGTAAAATAGCTTTGCAAGTAAAAGTATTTATACTTTCGGCTTCATAAGTATCATACTCATGATATTTTAATACCCAAATTTTGGTATCCAACATAATAGTTTATCTCATGTATCACAATCAGAATAGTTGTCACTTGCTTTTTATAATATGTACAAATTAGTCTCATGGTATACCTATCACTGTTTATCATAATAATTGCATAAACCCTCTAATAGTTAAAACTCTAATTTAAGTTTTATTTAGTCATCATCCATCGATATCCATACATAAAATAAATTAAAGCATAAATGCATTCATAATTAAAACAAAGTACATCACATAATTTAAATTACATAATTTCTAGATCATACTAATAACTAATTTAGTACAAGTTTTCAATTCTATCCCTAGAGGAGAGGGGTATGAAAGATGTGCCCTCCAACTCTAGGAATGGGAATAAGTCATTAGTTCCTTTCTTTGTTGTAAAACTCCTAGGAGTGCAATACTTACCTCTAGGTTTATAGTTGTCATAACTTTGCTTGTTGCATGAGAAAGAAGGAGAAGAAAAATGAGAGTTTTCTAAAAATTCGTTAGCTTTTAATTTTATACTCGGGTGGCCATGCATTAATCTAAGTAGAAAGCCATGACTTTTAGAAGAAAGTTATAACTTTGTGCCATCATCTTCATAGCTTAAGGTCATGATCATAGAAAATGGTTACTGCTCTATTGAATATCTTAATTTTCTATAACACAAAGTCACAACACTGGCAATGATTATGACCTAGGTCTAATCTCTCTATAACACATTGTCGTGATGTTGTCGAATGGTCATGACTTTATGCATTCAGCAATTTGTTGTCCATAGGGGGGCCGTTGTGCTGTGAAGTAGCTTTAAAATTTTTATATTTTAAAATATGATTTATCTATTCAAAAGACAAATTTAAAAATTAAGAAATAAGTCATGCTAAAATAAAAAAAACATACTATCTATATTTTAAAATCATATTGATTTCAGAAAAAAAAAACTAAAAAATTAAATGCCCCTTAGTTTATTTATCTATCTTGATTTCTACTTTTGTAATTATTTTCTAAATAAGCATGCCAAAATATATATTTTTCCTTCGCAAAATTAAAGTATTTCATCATAATGATGTTATAAGTAATTTCTAAATTTGATTTCAAATTAATAAATTAATCACTAAATTAAATTTCAAACGAATTGAATACTAATTTTAAATCATGAATATTTATCCATGCAAATAAAAAAGATAATGTTCCTTATTAATATTTTGAAGTTGCAATTCTACCCTAATTATTAATTGAGTTTTGTACGGAACTATTTCATTTAAAATAAAAAATTTAATATTTAATTCGAGTTTCAAAAATATGCCCAAACTAGTGTTTCTTGAAACACTACGACAATGGTTGTCGTTCACAACAGTGACTATTGCTACGCTGATGATTTTTTAAAATCAGAGTCCGGGGTTATGAAAGCCGGCTATTGGCATTTTATTTAAACTCACCGAGTGCCCTAACCCCTCGCCCCTCACCCCTAACCCTCTACCCATGCCCCTCGCCCCTCGACCTCGCACTCGCCCCACGCCCCTCGCCTCTCGCCCTCAACCATGAATAAGCTTTTCGAGCTCCACGAAGGAGCACGTCGAGCTCGATGATGGAGCTCCAAAAGCTCCAGTGAGTTCTTAAGTGGAGTCGACGGAGCTCGTCGAGCTCGCCGGAGCTCGTCGAGCTCGCCGGAGCTCGTGGTGCTCCATCGAGCTCATGGAGCTTGAAGACGAGCTCTAGTGAACTCATGGTCAAGCTCCGGAAGTTCGTCTTCAAGCTCCAATGATCTAGCGATGAGTATCTAGAGCTCGTGGTCGATGTCATCTTCGAGCTCCAGGAGCTCGTCACGAGTTCACTAGAGCTCATTGTCTAGTTCATTGGAGCTCGTCAACGAACTAACCGGAGCTCATCTTCGATCTCCATGAGCTCGTGGTTGAGCTCCAAGAGCTCGTCGCGAGCTCTTGGATTTCCACGAGCTTCGTCGACTCCAATAAATAGATCACCTGAGCTCTTGGAGCTCCATCGTCTAGCTCGAGGAGCTCCTTCGTGGAGCTCGAGGAGCACCTTCGTGGGCGACGACGAGGGGCAAGGGCGAGGGGCGAGGGGCTAGGGGCGAGGGATGTGGGGCGAGGGGCGAGTTTGAGAGCGAGATGCGAGGTGCGAGATACGAGGCGCGTGGGTAGAGGGGCAAGGGGCGAGGGTAGTTGGTGGGTTTCAAAAAATTACTAATATCTGGTATTCACAATGCCGCCCTTTGTCTTTAAAAAATCAACAGCGTGACAATGGTCGTCGTTGTGAATGACAACCATTGACACAATATTTCTAGACGTACTAATTTGGGCATATTTTTGAAACTCGAATTAAATATTAGATTTTTTATTATAAATGAATTAGTTTCGTACAAAACTCTTATTAATTAATTCTATAAAAAATAAAATACAATAATAATGTTATCAAAATTTTATGATAAATTGTAATGAGAGTTGGGAAAAAGAGAATAATATAGATAAATGCTAGGGAGAGCAACTCAATCTCTCATGCAGGTTTTCTTATGAGAAAATTATGCTTTGGTATCAAAAAACATAAATATGTACGTTTTAGTCTAAATTCAAAATAAAAAAACTACCACAACACTTAAAATATTTAAGTTTTTGATATATTAAATTTTAAAACTAAAAATTACCCCTGACTTTATTTAAAAGACTATCGCCTCTTTATGGTACCAATACATAAGTAAAAAAATACAAAAAAAAACATTTATTTTTGAAAACATATATAGTACATATTTATACACTATATACATCATACATTGTAACGTATACAACAAAAATGTTCTAACATATAAAACATATATATGTTCCAACGCGTAGGGCACACTTGTTCCAATTGTTAGAGAACCATAAGCCAATAATTTAATCTGATGATAATACTCATTGATGAGTGATTTTATTATTGTGATCATATTTATCAGAGAAATTGCCTAGTTATAGGTGTACAGATGACTTTGGTCATGTAACGCACCAAAAAATATCCTAGAATTTTTATTATAATTTTATTTTATATTTGGCTATAAATTTAGCTAAATTTGAGTATTTCCGAAAATTATTAAATGAATATCGATTGTTATTTGATAAGTGATTTAAAAGATAGAATCCAAAATTTTAACTAACGGTCAACATTCAAGGGCAATTCTAGAAATTTGTAAAATGAGACCTAAGGGTCAAAAGTAGAATGAGTTTTAAATATCAAAGAAAATTAAATGTTAAATGATAGTGCCCGGGAAAATTTCCAAAGTGAAAAACATCAAAATAGGAATTTTACAAATTCAAGACCTATGGGTTATAAGAAATAAATAATAAATATTTAAATGTGAATAATAGGAACAAATACTCCAAACAAAGGGAATTAAGTCAAACATGAATTAACAAGCCAAAAATGAATTGGAGCCAAACAAGGCCTTGTGGGATTAAATCGCTTAAGTCATATTTTATCATAGAAGAGCATTTTTGTGCATTTTCAACAAATTTGTATTTGAGAGCCTGGGAGAGGTGAAAACTAGGGCTTTAGAGAGAAGAAGAAAAATTAGTGAGAATCTCTTCAAGTTTGCTCAAGTTCTAGCAAGGAAGAAGAAGAAGGTAGCTAAATACAAGAGAACAAGTGATTCAAGGTAAGAAAACAAACCCCTAGTTTTATTTTTATTGATGTTTAGGTTATATTAACCATAATACATCCATGAGTTTTACTCATGGTTGTTCTAATATTTTTTTGGGAAAGTTTATTTTGAGTTTTGGTTTGATTTTGAGATGTTTTGAAAGATAATCACAAAGAGTAAATGATGAAGTTTCAAAGGAGATGTCAAAATTTTTCTAAATCCATATTTTTATTTTGGCTATAACTCAATCATTTCTCATCTAAATGAGTGACTCAAATTGATGGGTACACTAGACGTTTAGGAGAACAAATCTACCTAAAATAGGTGTACCCAAATTTGGACTCCATTGGACCCAGAAATTTGTTGAAGTGATATGTTATGTTTCAGATGAAATTTCTTGTTAAGTTCCAAAAATAGTTGTACTTTGGAATAGTTTTGATATTTATTACATATGTTGGGTTTTACTATTTCAAATTAAGTAATTCAAAATTATGGATAAATTTGACTTCTAGATAAATAATTTACTTGAACAAAGTGTATGTAAATTATAATCTTTAAGTGCCCAAGAATTTGCCAAAGTATACCTAGACGTATCTGTAAGAACAGTCTATTTCTGCTTTTTAAATTGGAGTAGTTTGGATGTAAAATGAAATAACTTGAGTTTTGGTAATTCAAATTGGATGATTCTAGTTGGAGAAGAAGCCTTAGAACCATAGCTTCATATGAGTAAAATGAACCAGTAGCAAATTATGGAGTTAAAACCCCTGAAATTTGGAATGATAGTTAGTGACCAAGGGAGCTAGGCATACTAACTGGTTTGACTTTAAAATGTATTAACTTGAGTTTGGGTGATCCAAATGAGATGATTCAAATTTCTACTAAAAATAAACTCATAGAGCTATAATTTTCTTGAAGGAAGAATGAGCAAAATATGACTCGTGTGTCTCCAAAAAAATTTGCAAGTGAAGGACTATCGGGTAGACATAACTCATGACAAAATAAGATCTTTTAGAATAACATACTAATATGTGTTTGTCATTGTATTTGAATAGGGGCTCATGAGGATGAAAACTCTTGTTGAATTTTAGATTCCGAAGGCCATAATCAAAGTGATGATTTTGGTTTGTTCTACCTTTTCTTATTATCATTTCAAGATTTAAACTATTTTTTCTAAATGAAAAACAAAAATATATAATAGGTTTTAATTGATTTGAGAAAAGTGATTGTGAAATGTTTACATATGACAATTGCATGATTTTTGAAAATGAAACATTTATACCAATGTACATATTGAACTATATTTTGCTATAAAGGATTTGAATGCCCTTAAAAGACTGTTAATAATTTATTTCGCATTAAGAATAGATTTGTATGCGAATGAATTTAATGATGTGTCACCTTAATCAGCAGCCCAGCAAGACCATATTGGTAGTGCTCACTAAATGATTTTAATAACCAATCAGTAACTCAGCGAGACCATACTATGTTATAAAACCATTTTTATACCGGCCTACAGCCTAGTGGGACCATGCATGTGATTCTGATATCTTGTATACTGAAAATACAAGTTAAATTCATTAAGGGCATAATAGAGATGATTTGAGTATGAGTTTATGATAAATTAGAATTGAGGGGCATGATTGTAAATTTGAAATGAAAGGAGCATTGTGACATGCATGCTTTTTTTATAAATAAACTATATCACATGAAAGTGTACATTGGGATGTATCAATAAAACCTAAGTGATTTATATGAAATAAATATACATATTGGATTGTCATTGATCATCCAAAAAGATTTGAAAGTCGTGTTTACATTGCATGATTTGATTTAAATTGAAACTGAGAAAGGAATTGTATAAAATCACTAAGCATGAAAATGCTTAGAATGTAGTTTTATCTATGCGCAAGTATCTAGTGATTGTCAATGATTGAGAGTGGAACCTAGGTCAAGAAGCTTAGGTCATTCAGAAATTTCACAGAGTATGCTCCATCTCATGCATCATTTTTATTTTGAGCATGATATTGTTTTGTGATATTGATATTTTGTAAACACAATTTAAACTTTTAATATATAATTTGTAAATCATTTTGAAAAGACTTGATATGCATTTCTAGTAATTATACTTTTGAATTTGTAAATGTTTAAGAGATCATCCCGAATTGAAATTGCTTTCGTAAGAATTTTAGAATAGAATGTATTTGATAAATGAATTTGGTTAATGGCTTTGTCCAGAGACCTAGGGTTTTGGTTTGGATATGCCAACCAGGTTAGACCGGGTTCGGTGGTCACCACATTTTAGTGGTATCAAAGGCTAGGTTTAAGGTGGTTCCATAAAAAGATTTTAAAGTTTTTTGTGGACGATTTTGAAATTATTTATAACATGCATTGCATTTGCACATAAAAGATGGGGTGACTTTGATCTGATGTAGATCTTGCTGGTCTTAATAGGTGAAACATGGATACATATCTTTTTGGGATTGATGGTGACCGGGGGAATTGTCAAGACAATCCTACTAGTGTGGTAGGAGGACAAGCTAACCCATTGTGAGACTACTCCTTATTGCTCCGATTGTGAGAAAAATCATAAAGGAGAATATTGGAGAGCTCCAAATATGATAGTTTGTAATTTCCAAATTTTGACACTACTATACATGCATTGTTTGACCCTAGGTCAACCCACTCATTTATTTGTATTGACATACCCAGTGTGAAAAATTTATCTAGTGGAACTAAGTATGACATCTTGGTGATGAACCTACTCAGGCATAGTGTTATTATCAATATAGTGTATACAGATTGCCCTATCTGAATATGAGAATATGAGTTTCCTGGGAATTTGATCGAATTATCCTTTAAGGAGTTTGATGTGGTCCTAGGGGAGTGGTTGTTCTGACACCAGGTGATGCTAGATTGTTAAATAAAAAGAATAACCTTAAGAACACAAAATGATGATGGAATGACTTTCTTAATCAAGAGGTCTCACCACATCTATAATGTAATATCCACAGCTAGTGATAGAAAAATGATTAGAATAATATGTGAAGCCTACTTGGCTTATGTGATTGATATGGCAAAGGCAAAACCCAGTATATTTGATATCCCTACCATTAGTGACATTGCAAACATATTTTCAGAAAAGTTTTCAAGATTGCCTCCTTAGAGGGAGATATAGTTTACTATCAACATTTTACTAGGTTCTTAACTGGCATTTATTACACTGTACCAAATGGCTCAGCAAAGTTAAAAGAATTGATAATTTAGTTGCAAGAATTATTTGACAAAGGATTTATTCTTCCAACTATATAACAATGGAGAGCTCCAGTGCTCTTTGTAAAAAAGAATAATTGTACATTTTGGCTATGTATTGATTATAGACAACTGAATAAGTTAATGGTAAATAATTAAGTATGCGTTACTGAGAATTGATAATTTTTTTGATCAACTAAAAGCTAAAAGTATATTTTTGAAGATTGACTGGAGATATAGGTATCTTCAGTTAAGAATTAAAGATATGGATGTGCATAAGATGGCATTTAGAATGCGATATGCTCGTGTGGATTTCATGGACCTAATGAATCATATTTTCTAACCACATGTTGATTAATTTGTCGTAGTGTTCATAGACACACACATTTGGGTAGTATTAGAAACAACATATTTTCACTATAATGGATATCAGATTGTTAAATAATTTTAGGTCCAAGGTTTATTTATTTATTTTATATGATATCTTTAAGTTGTTCAACATATATTACATTGGAAAAAGATGAAGGTTGGAATGTTAAACAGTATGATTATCACTATTGTGCCGTTCTTAATGGTGATTTTCTCATAGTTATCTCATTGATATATCACTATCAAGATAATAATTCATCCAAGTACGTGAATGATTCATAATCATATACCTTTTAGGCAATTTTATCAACAACCTTTGATGGTTATTTTGCACACTCTTATTTATTGATCTCTTTTATCATAAAAAACTAATCATTGATATATTTATAAGCATTTAAACTTTTGGTTTCATAAGTGTCATGCTCATATAATTAACATATGATTTTTTCAAGTTTTATTAGTGAGAATCATATGAATAAAAGGAACACTCAGGGATTGTCACCATTTTTCAAGTCACAACACATATATGCATGTTTTAAAATTTTTTTATTACCATGCTCCTCGGTAATGATGCATCTCTCACACTAAATGTTACCCTAGAGTAAATGTTCTATATAATATTTATCATAATCGAGAATCAATCCTTCTAATATTTATACAATAGATTAACATAACAAAGTATTTATACTTTTAGCTTCATAAGAATCATACTCATGATCATTAACATACATGAATTTTAATATTTGGCATATATATTTATCTCATGCATCATATTTAGAACAGTTATCACCATATTCTTATCATATGCATTAGTAAATCTTGTAGTTTACCTCATAGTCTACATTGTCAAATTTGCATAAACTAACCTTTAGCCAAAATTCCAATCAAGTTCTATTTAGTCAATATTTATCAATTTACATAATATAAAACATTTCAAACCATTAATTCATCTGTAATCCAAACTAATTATATCATATAATTTAAAATACACAAACGTTAATCTATAATAATTTCATATAAAATTTCAAATATATTTCTAGAGGAGAGAAGTTTGAGAGCTAAGCCTTCTAACTATAAGGATTTGTATAATTCATGCATTCCTTGCTTGTTTTTGGAACTCCTAAAGAGTATGAAATTCACCTTTAAAGTATGTAGTTTTTATGACTTTACTTGTTGTGTGAGGGAAATAGAGAAGAAATGTAAAGATCTCTCAAAATTCTCTAACTTCATTTTTTTATTTAGGTGGTTTCATATTACCCTAAGTAGGAAATCATAACTTTTAGAAGAAAGTTACAACTTTGTTATTTATCTGTTCAGCTTAAGGTTGCAACTCTAGAAAATAATCATAACTTTATTCAATACCTTAATCTTTCTATAACATAAAGTCAAAGCACTAGCAATGATCATGGCTTTGTGTCTAGTCTCTCTATAACACAAAGTTATAGTGATATGACATGACCATGTATTTATATCGTCATTCATTTGTAGTCCATAGAGGGTTGCAACAAGATTATAATACCATGACATTTTCACTTGGCTTGTGCATATGAGTAATGATTATACCTTCCATTGAGGATAAGTATTGTGATATTAGACATAACCATACTCAAGTAATATCCTTTATAATATTGAGTATCTCAAAGTCATGGATTTGAATAAATGTTACATCTTGAGCATGAGTATCTGTGGCTCTATAATTTTCTATAGCTCAAAAGTTATTACTTTATAAAACTATCATTGCTCTGATTTAAGAATATTGAGTCATATAAAGATAAAGTCATAACTCTATAAAATTAGTTGTGACCTTAAGTACATGTAGGATGCTTAGTTGTTGTAATAGAGAATAAATGGCATAGTTATTAAAATTTTATGAGATAAGTATGATTGTTATTGCATAATGATGTCATAACCATTGAGAATGTGTCACATAACAAAAAGATTATGCTAATAAGTTGATAACATCATAGCATACAAGAATTGGCCCTAACTATTTAGGTAACATATTGGCCAAGAATAGTTGTTGAAAATACTAGAGACTTATAGATTTGCTTCATCTAATAAACATCTCAAAAAACTCATTAATTTAATAATTATTCTATAGGGTTCTCTAAAATGGTAAAAATTATGAAATTAATATATATTAGCTTCAACTTTATGACCACATCATTATCAACTACCAAAATATACAAAAACATTCGATAAATTGAACATCGAACAATCGCACTAGTATTTCTACATCATGATAATCATGTACTACAATGGTATAGAGTCACATCAAAACTCTAATATCATGAATTATTCCTTTTAGAGACAAAAACATCTAAGTCTCTGAGTCATGACGATATTTTATGCCATGACATTTTGTTCTATAAACTTTTAATATGGTAGTGGCCAAATTAAGTGACATGACTTTGTATTTTTTTAAAAATTACTCAAGTTGTGGCTACATTAAAAACCATGACTTTGTATTACTCAAGTTGTATTTTTTAAAAAATTATCTTCTATCATTAAATTTTGTTACAAATATATTTACTCTCGTCACAACAAAATTAAGAGCCATGACCTTAGGCTTGAGACATTACACCAAAGTTGCTATCATTCCCAACACTAACTTTGAGTTTCAAGAGCAAATATTTGAGTTGGAGTCATTCCTAATGTCACATCATTCATATTGAAGATACATGGAGCAAAGCCATTATAATTCTCAGTACTATGACTTTATGTTACAAAAAATATTTTATCTATCATAGTCATCCCTAATGTCATAACTTTTGTGCTATAATAGAGACCCACGAGGATGTTAAAGTTATGACTTCAACTTTGGGCTGTGCCTTCCAATTTAAAATATCATATGGATAATCAAAGTATAAAAGTCACACTTGGATAAAAACATAAAAAAAAGAGGAGAGGGGTATACGAAAGCACCAACAATCCTAAGAAACCTAAGTTTGAACCCAACTAACGGAAAATCAAAGGTAAACAATAAGCAATTTTGATTGGAACTAGAAATTTATACTTAGAAGTTCATTTAGCAGTTTATTTGGAACCTTAGAATCCACAAAATTCCTTTTAATACTTCTTACATGATTTTATCCCTAATATCCAACTAAATTGAATTTTATGGTTGATAGTGTAATTGTGTTGTGATGAATATCTTATGATGAGTTTTTATTTGCATTTTAAGTGTTTTAATGTTGATGGATATAGATGCATAGTAGAACCAAAAATTAGCAATTTTAAAAATGCCAATTTATGTGTGTCGGCCATGATGGTCAGTGACAAGTAAGTCATCAGATAAACTCATGAAATTCTAATAAAATGAAATAATAACACTTCTAATCTTAATATATAAGAAAAACTAATATGTGAAAACCTATCATTGAGATTTGTTAATCATTATAAGAATAATATTCATGAAGCCAGAAGCATAAACATATTAAAAATCAATATATTATTTGTTATCTAGAAGAACTAACCAAAGAGTAATGTATGTATGAATTATAATATCTTACCAATGAGTTTTAGCATAGTATGGGAATCATCTGCCAACCAAGGAAGACAATGATAATTATGTCATGAGACACATGTATGTGGGAGAGAATCAAATGGTGGTGACAACCATATAAATTATTCATGATTATATGACTTCTATATATTAGTGTAATAGGAAAATCTATGTTTGATTATCATGAGTATTGTACTCACAAAGCCAAAAGTTCAAATGAATTTAGTACCACATTATATCAAATCATGTATGATAATTAAAAGATAGATAATATAAGTATATCCTCAACGCAATTGTCAATGATAATTTATGTATTACTTCGAGTATGTACAAAATGATAATTGCCTAAAAGGATAATCATGTATGATAATTAATAGACATGATAAAGATCATTATATAAAATAACAAGTTGCTTTAGTGATTAAATACCAAGGAGATAACTATGAGATGATCATCAATAGTAGTGATAATCTAATTGAAGATAGCCACTTGATTTGTCAAGAGGGCACATATACCTTTAACATTAATTAACCTTTCAACCAATGATCAAATATGATATAGAGAAAATGCTAAATAATATCATCACGCATAAGTACATACATTGATACCTGATTTTGAGTATATTTTATGAGACTAAGATGTTATATATAATTTATTTTGATTATTTATTTTGTATAACTGAATATGTTTCTATTTTAATATTTTCATGTAAGTACAGGAAAAAAAATAGTAATAGGATAGAAATGCAGCAATAGTACAATAACAGGGTCCCACTGTCCGATCAGCAAACCAAAGAAAATTTTGGAGCAGAGCCTAGCTCATCCAAGTGATCTGACCCACTCCGATTAATTAAACCAAGAAATTGATATTAATATAAATTGTTCTTTTTTGTTTTTTTTTGTGCTGTAATTTTGTGTGTGTAACTGTTCATCACCATTTTTCTCCTCTCAGCATGCTTTTTTTTCGCAACTATTTCTACTCACAAACTATTAGGACTTTCTAATTTAGTTATAACCTATAAATACACAAGTATGTTTCTGGTGGATGTAGCTAGTCATGTTGAACGACTAGTGAACCATGTTATTTCATGTTTTCTGTTGTGATTTTGATTCTGTCGTAGCTTTGTTGGATTGTGGTTGTGATATATATCATTTGTTTTCTTTGTTGTTGTTCTATTCTTCTGAATCTCTAAAATCACAATAGTTAGAAGCAGGATTGCCTAACACAAGAACACCTATTTAACTAATATAGTTTTCATTCATCGTTGATTGATAGAACTTTCAAAATAATATTTGTGAGATTGATATCTTAACTTAAATCCACTTTATTATTTTTTTGACCCATATACTTGAGGAGCTACATTAAATAAGAATTCTTGCTCGACTAGATTTTGTGATTAAGTCAATTAACTATGAATTTTGGTAACATATTGTGACTTTGGGTCAATATCACTCATCAAACACCATTCTACAAGTATATGAGTCGTACAAGTAATATAGTAAACTTATGTCAAGATATCAATCTCAAAAAGCTTGTGTAGATAATTCTATCGATCAATAATAGTCAACTATTGCTCTAGTAGGAATATTTTAACAAAGATTTTTGGTATGACTCTTAAATCTATGGTTGGTCCATTTTATTATATGTGATGGCATGTCTATATATTTTTGGTTTTTATGGTGTTTGGTCATAGAATGAAGCCTGAATTATTATGAGAATGACCTTTTGTGCTACTAGCATAGAAGGTGGTTATCACCTATTGGGATTTTCTCAATGATTGTCCCTTAGTAGTTGTCCTCTTGGCACTTTATAACCATAACAATGAATCATCTATGCTCAAATGTTATTATTAAGTTCACACATTTTAGGCAACTTATTAATTATCCTTAATGATTACTTTGTATGTGTATTCTTATTATCTAATCTCATCGTGTCTTAATGATATAAATTGATATGGTAATAAAAGTATTTATGCTTATAGTTTCTTAAGTATTATGCTCACATAATTAATATAGACATTCTCTCAAATCTCATTTATGTTAGTCTTTCATCATGTTTTTTGCATGGCTTACCTATTACTATCCATTACTATGATTCATAAATTCCATGCTAAAGATTAAATTCTTAGGAAATCACTCTAATTAATTCTCACATTAATTACGAGCTAGTTTGTCAATGATATGCATCATTGATTGGTCTATAAAAATGTTTATTCTTTTGAATTCGGGAATTTCATACTCACAATGATTAAAGGTGCATCAATTTTAAGTTTTTCTATATAGGCTTATCTTACTAATTCTGATCGAAAAGGTATCACTTTATTCCTATGATTTCAGATGAGTTTATTTCAAGACTTACCTATCATCATCCATTATTATAATATGCACAAACTTAGTAATTATAAAAACTCTAATTTCACTTCTAAATTAACTCTAAATCCATCGATAATTAAAAATAGCACAAACCAAACATCAATATATTGAATAATTTATCCATCACACATAATAAAGATACATCAACCCTAAATTTTAATTTAGTCTGGCATTAGTGAGAATATCATAAAAGATAAATTGAAATTCATCTCATATGAATATGAGTGCCCAATGATAATCTTCAGTAGATTCTATGATTAAAAATATTAAATTTAGTAATTCTCATTTTGTGCACCTCGATTTTCCCCTAGAATAGAGCCAAAATTTATACGTCTTATAGGGTATATGTTTATACCTTGTGTCACCCTAGATGCTCATGTATTTCCCTTAAAAGTGCTTTTGTGTCATCTTGTTTGAGTTTCTATGTGACACCTCATGGATCTCATAATCTCCATAGTTTTGACTTCATTTCCATGCTTTTTATATTGTATGACTGGATGCATTTTAAATGAGAAATAATGGTGCTAGGTCATAGCCTCAACTTTTAGTTGTTTTCCTCTGTAATACAAAATCATGATACTAAGAATGACTGTGATTTAAGTCTCTTTTATTTAGTTGATTGTTATGATATAGAGGCTGTCATAACTATGCATTTAGCCTCTATAACATGAAGTCGCGGTGTTGGTAATAATCATAGGTTGTGCGTTTCACTACTATGACACAATCTCGTAGTACTAGGACTGACCACAACTTGTGTATTTCACCACAATAACATAAAATTATAGTATTGGAAATGGTTATGACTTATGTATTATGCCACTATATTTAGAAGTCACAGTGCTAGGAATGCCCACGAGTTTGATTTTCTCTTTAGAGCAAGAAGTCATGACAATTGTATTGGTTGTGGCTCGAGTAAATATTTTTTGTAACTTTTTTTAGCCAAAAGTCACTATGCCATATCAGTGCCATACCTTTTGACTTATGTTTTGTAGCTTTATGAAAGAGAAAGTCATGGTGTTAGGTCTTGGCCATTATTTCTAGTACTAGTGGTTTACTTGATTGTAATATAAAATTAATATTATAGTCATTAAAATATTACAAACTAGTTCAACTATAACTCTTTAAAAATTTTATAGCTAATAGAATCTAATACAATGTGAAATTGTTGTGTCAACAAAGTGGTAGAGATGTGACATATAAAAATTATCATGACTATTTTTGTAGAGGTTAGATTAAGAGTGGATGCCAAAACTAATCTTTATTGTCTCGAATGTGTATCAAAGTCATAGTATGTGAAATGCATGACCCCATATGATTTTTTATTCTCCTTCTAGCCATCAATTCTACAAAATCTTCTATTTCACACTAAAAATATATCATTTTACTACTATACTTCAAAATTAATAAAAAAATAATTTTTTTTTTGAAATCATTCTATTTAATGCCCAATTTCAGGCAGACAAGTCATAATTATTTACCAAAATGGCTAGTAATATTTAGTATTTTGAATATTGAACAAACTCTAGACTGAAGCCATTTCTCATTTTCAATCAATTAATCCCCAAAGATATTAAAACTTTCATCATACAAAATGTGTGTTTATTATGACTATGTTTGAGTATTATAGTTTAGTTTAATAGTGGGACTACTTTTTTTTGTGGCTAGGTAAAATAGTTGTAGTTGGATTTAAGTTCTACAACTAGATTTGTGGATTTATAAAGGGAGCTCTATGTTTTATGGGAATGATTATATATTCCTTACATATCAAATTGTTCAAAGAAAACCCCCTGGTTTGCCTCCCATGCAAAACTACATTTAATGTCTAAAGCTAGACCATTGAAGCATATTACCTCCATTGATGATCTCAGCTATCTAGGATATCTTTTTCATGCACTTTTTTACTTCCTCTTTTTTTTTTCCAAAATCTTCTTTTGGTATTGAATCATCCACAATACTTTCTTTTATGGAACTTCCCTATTTGGATCTTCCTTCACTAGTACCTGCTCCATTGATGCCATGCCATGATTTTTTTTTTGTCACAATGGCCTTGGAATAGACTATAGTTTGATCTATTGGATTTTGGATCACCAGAGTCACGGTGCTATGTAAAGCTGCAGCTTCTTCCTTTAGTTTCTGCATCTCCAAAGTCACGATGCTAATGGAATTCATGACTTTCATCAATGGTTCTTCATTTATCCACTTATTTTGGAATCTTAAGATAGTTCATTTTAGCCATATAATGTTGCACCCTTTACCCATCTACTTTGAATTTTTCTCTATTTTTTGATTTCACTATGACAGCTCCACAAGAAGTCATATCCATAATTATGAAGGGTTCGTACCTCTAAGATTTTAACTTTCATGAGAATAACTTGAGATGAGAATTAAAAGTTAATATCTTCTCCCTAATATTGAAATTTCTTCTTTGTGGATTCTTATCATGTTGTTTTTTTTTGTTTCTCCTTATAAATTCATAAAGTAGTATGAGCTTCATTCCTCAATTCTTTCAGTTCACTCATCTACAAAAATTTTTTTCTTTTGTATCTTTCATATCATACTTTAATTGCAAATTTTCTCACCATGCTCTTTATTGAAGTTTGATCATTAAGTAACAAGCTTTTCCAAGAACGAGTCAATGAAAGGCATCTCCAGCTGAGTTTTAAAAGTAGTTGTTTAGGCCCATAATGTATTTTCCATTTGACCCCAATCTTTTCTGGATGAGTAGACTATATTTTCTAATATATTTTTGATACCTATATTTGTATCTCCAGTTGCCCATTTATTTGTTGATGATATGGAAGTCCCTTCTTATGCCTAGCCTTATACTTTGTCAAGTATTTACTAAGTAATTGATTATCAAAATGACTATCTTCATCACTTGTAATATATCATGGCATGCCAAACCTAGTGAAAATATTTTTGCTAAATAAATCTACAACTATTTTTGCATCATTTTTTGGAGCTACTACTACTTCGACCTATTTTGACACATATTCCGATACTACTAGAATATATTCTTTCATGTAAAATTTTAGGAAATGACTTATAAAATTGATTCCCCATACATTAAATATCTCCATTTCAATGATAAAGTCAGTTAGTATTTCATGTCACCTAAATATATTCTCCAATCTTAGGCATCTATCACACCAATATACCATATTTTGACAGTCTAAATATAACGAAGGCCAAAAAAAGTTAGATTTGTAACAATTTTTGGATGGTTTTATTACTTTCAAAGTGCCCCCCATAGGGTGAAGAATGACATTTGATGATGATCGTTGTTTGTTCCTATTCAGGCACATATCTTCTAATTTAGTTATAGCATCTCCGAAATAAAAGTGAATCATCACATACATAATTTCGCATGTCATACTAGAATTTATTATTTTGATGTGTCTTGATAAATATAGGTAAGACATAACAAGCTAAGTAGTTGATAAAATCAGCATGCCACAACAATTGTGCTCCTACCATGAAAATTTATTAATGCAAGAAATTTTCTAAAATTTCAACTTTTTTTGCTTTGTTTCCCCTTGATTCTAAATGTGATAAGTTGTTAGCTATCACATTGTCATACCCTTTCTTTCTAAAATTCTAAATCAAATTCTTGAAGAAGTATTCACTTATATAGTCTCGGCATAGAATCTATTTTTGTCATCAAATGACATATGAATGCATTATCCATGTAAATCATCACTTTTGTTCTAAGGATGTATGGTAATAACTTATCATGTGAAAAAAATACAACTAACATTTATTTTGTAGTTATTGTATAATTTACTTGTTAAAGTTTGACTAGCATATGAAATTTTCATAAAGATTTTGTCATGTTTTTTTCCTAATATAGCCCCCAAGGCTTATGAATTTGCATCACACTTGATAAATAATGAATCTTCCCATCGTGGCACTATCAAGAATGGACTTTCGACTAATTTTTTCTTTAACTCTTCAAAGATATGTATACATTCCTAATCAAATTCAAATATCATATCTTTTTCTAATAGCTTATAAAATGATTTCATCATCTTCAAAAAGTTAGTGGTAAATTGCCAATTAAACCCCACAATAACAAAACTCCTCACTTCATTGACTTTCATAATGTGAGGTAAATTATTGATCATCGACACTTTTTTATCATCTACTTACAATCCTCTAGCAATAAATTGTATGTTCCAATGTGATCTATTTGTTAAGCATAAAGTGATATTTCTTTCAGTTAAGAATGAAAATTTTCTCTTAACATCACTTCAATATAATCTCTGTATTATGCAAATATTATTTAAATGAATATCTATATACAAGAAAAATTTTCATAATTTTCTCCATAATCTTTTTCATTAATGTCCACAAAAATAATATTCATAGGCCTCTAAAATGTCGGTTGAGCATTGCAAAGACCAAAAGGCATCCTCCTACATGCTAAAGTTCCATAAAAAAAAGTGAATATTATTTTTTCTTGATCTGACAAATCAATTTGTAACTGGTTGTATCTATAATATTCATCCAGAAAGAAATAGAATGAATGGGATGAGATTATATTGAAATATCTGATCCATGAGTAAAAATGAATAGTAATCCTTTTATTTTCCATTGTTAAATTATTGATAATCAATGCATAGTTATCAGCTAGTGGTTGCATGCATAAAAATCTCTTCGACACTTGTGGCATTTACTATTGTCAACTCTCCTTTCTTTTGTACAAGTTGAATTGAACTCATTCAGTGACTATCAAATATAGTGTAAATTTGTCCCAACTTCACTATATCACAATCATTTTTATTACATCTTTTATGATTAGATTTAGCCTCCTTTGTTACTTGATCATCACTTTCACATTCTCCTCCAATATAATTTTATGTACATATAGAGGGATGATTCTTTTAGTATCATTTGGAAGCCAATAAATAGTTTGTATATATATGTACATGTTTTGCTTTTTATCATAGTGGCACCCATGTCATCCATTAATTCTATTAAAATAATAATTGGTTTCATTCTATTATCCTCTAGAAAAGTATAATAAAGATGATTTGACAATACTTTCACAATCAATTAGTCATGAGTTGTTCATTCTTCTAGGTATTCTTTTTCTGGAGCCATGATTTTTATAAAATTTGAACCACCACCAAGCTCGGTGTACCCCATAAAAGTCATGGCATTAGCACTTGCCAAGACTTTATTTTCCAATTTTGTAGTATTGTTCTTCCATGTTGTGACTTCATTTTGTTCCACCATATGAGGATTTCCCTTATTAGATTCCTAATTCATAGTGCCTTGTTCTCTAACAAGAAAAGTCATGGCATCATCATGTTCATCATCTTGATCTTTCATTTCTATCTTTTCCTCATCAATTTGTTTTTGCTCTAGAATGCGATTTGCATGGATTCCTCTAACTTCTTTTCAATCATTGTTATTCTCAATTTCCCATTGTCATTCTCAAATTTTTTCAATGGTAATATTATATATCATTACTTCATTTTGTCTCTATGAGCTACGTACTTAGGATATCATAAGTTACTAAAAGAGAATTCTAATAGATCCAATTTTGTCAAGGTATCTCTTCATAGTTTGCACTTTTAAGATCCATACCTAATAACCTCTTGATAAAGGGACCGATAAAGGCCATCATTAGGCGAAAGATAAAGATCATTATTGGTACGAGTATATGATCCATCATCTTTAAAATCTGGGCTAAGTAGGATTATCATTTTAATCTTGGTCTAGAGTTATGAGTTCGGTCACATAGTTTTGCTCAGAAAAATAGTGGTTAAAAAAAAGAAAAAAAAATACATCATAATAAAAAAGAGAAATACAAGAAAAGCAATACAAATTAAAGGACACTAAATAAGATATTGTTATCCAAACTATTAAAAATAAAATTACTCATTTTCATCGTTAGTTATGTCAGCTGTAGTTAATGAACTAAATTAAATAATTTCAGATAATTGTATCAAAAATTTATTATGACTTAGTTATAGTAACTACTTTTTAGGATCAACTAGTATTCCAAAAGCTTGTTGGATGAGATTATATCATCAAATATAGTAGATACTAATCTAAATGTCAATCCTATATAAATTATATAGACAATTCAATCAATGAATAGTAATCAATTGCAACTTTAGTAGGGAAGACAAATAAGATTTTTTATATGACTTTTAGATTTTAGGATTTGTCTATTTCATTGCACATGAAGTTGTGGCTAAATTTGCCTGTTTGTTATGGTGCTTGGTCATAGAATGAAAGCTAGATTATTGTGAGAATGACTTTTTTTTATTACTGGCTTATAAGAAAGTTATCACTTATTGGACACATACCAATGATTGTCCTCTCATAGTTATTCCTTTGGTACATTACCATCTAAATAACAAAGCATTCATGCTCAAAGTTATTCACATGTTCATCTCCCTAGATCCATTAGCATCTAGGGTCGCTATACATCCTAGAAGGCATGTGTGAATTTTGACCCAATTCTAGGGGAAAATTGAGGTGTATCAAGAATTGATAGATTTATGATTTTGAATCCTAAATTATCTCAATGACTATCATTATGTACTAGGATTCGTAAAAAATGAATTTTAACTTATCTCAACATTCTTTCTAATGTTAGGCTAAATGGATAATTTAGAGTCGGTGTATCTTTGTTATGTGTAATAGATGAATTATTTAATTTTGTGCATGTTATCATAGTGGTAACATATAAGTCATGAAACACACTCATCGTAATGAAAGAAAAGAAGTGATAAATCATAAATCTAGCAATTCTTGCTACCCGCACCTCAATTTTCCCCAAGAATAGGTGATGCAATGTTTATGCCTTGCATCATGTTAGATACTCATAGATCTCCCACACTCTACACTTTTATAGTCATGTGACTAGATGCATTTTTAAATGAGAAGTCATGGCACTAGGTCATGGAAGAAGCTTTAGCATTTTGTCTTTATAATCTAAAGTCATGATACTGAGAATATTCATGATTTTTATCTTATTCATTTAGTTGATTGTCGCAATACTAGGGCTAGTCATGAATGTGCATTTAGCTTCTATAATAAAGTCACAATACTCGAAATGATCATAACGTGTGCCTTTCGACATTGTAACATGAAGTATTGGTACTTGAAACAATTATAGCTTATACATTTCACCACTATAACACAAATTCATAATATTAGAAATGAGTATTAGTAATTCATTTCACCACTATATCTTGTAATCATTGAACTCTAAATGGCTATGTCTTTTTTTTTTCACTTAAGAACATAAAGTCATACCACTTTTAATGGTCACATCTTGAGTAAATGCTCATTGTAACTATTTTTAGTTGAAATTCATTATTCCATATCATTACCATAGCTTTTGCCTTATATATAGTATGCAAAATACCAAATAATACTTATCAATTGGGTTCATCATGATGATGTGTTTACCTAAAATAAGGTATTATTTATAATGATTTCTAAAAAACTATGATTTCACAAATTTCTCTAATATTTGTGAAATCACATATTTTTGGTATGAAATGTGTAACTCAACAGAGTTAGTAAGTTGAAGTAGAGCAAATATTCATGCAAGTAATATCATTTTATTTTCTATGACTTAATTATGCCTTTGAGTACTTATAGATAAGTTTTAGCATTCATTCTTAGCTAAAAGTCAATACAAATAGTCATTATAATATTTGTATGTCATGACTATGCCATGTTATTGATACAATCATTTCTCTACATAACACATTATTTTGGTTGTGAAGCTTTCTCAAAGTCATAGTTGAACTAGCTCGTAACAAATTTATAACTAAGATATTAATTTTATATTGTTGCAACCAAGTATTTCACTAGTGCCAAAAGTCATGAAAGTTGAAAATATTTCACCTTTTTCAATATAAAATCTATAGATACTCATGCCCAAGAAACGATCAACACAAGCACCATGATACTTCGATTATGATAGAGAAAAAAACTATGACCATTGTTCAGAGTTGTAGCTTTGGGTTAAAGAAGGGACATGCACAAACTACAATCATCCCCAATAACATGACTCAGTGTTACAAAAGTAGAATACACAAGTTGTGGTCATTCATAATACTACAACTTAGTATTACATAAGTGAAATGGATTAGTCATCGCCACACACATTGCCATGACTTCATGTTATAGATACAATATACATATGTCGTATCCAAACCTAGTGTCCTGATTTTGTATTATAAAAAATAAATACATCATTACAACTTTTTCTGGCATAGTGACAATCAACCTAGAAAAAGAGATCAAATCATGGCTCATATCTAGACCCATGACTTGTGTTATAGAAATGAAAATCCTAAGCCATGACTTTCATCAATCACCATGACTTCCCAATAAAAAACTAGCACTAGACACATAAGTCAAAAAAGAAAATATGAAGAAACCATAAAAGAGAGATCAGAGGTGCACAAAAAAACAAAAACATAAAGCTCCAACTCTATTTTTAAGGCAATACATGAGTAACAAAAGTAATATACGACACAAGTAAAAATCTTATGAGTCGGACCTGTATTTTGATCCTATCGTAGCAGAAAATTAAGGCATAATTGATATAGTTTAGATGGATTTAGATTTTAACGTTTTAAATCCTTAATTCGATTTAAGACAATAAATAAGTACCTTAATTTTTACAAGATAAATTTCTATTTGCCTCATCTGTTATTTTTTCTTATTATAGGCAAAATGGAGAATCTAAGAATAGTGTAATAATATGTTGTATGATAGATGTTCTTTTGATACATAAATAGTGTAATTTGTTGTTGTTTGTTTTTTGTAATGGATGGATTTGTATTAAAATATAATTGATATAAGAGATTTTGTTAGTAGTGGGTTCGTGCATGATTGGATTGGAAGAAGATAATGGGCAAGCAATGAAATATACTAATGTATGATTATAGAAATGAAGTGAAAATCTTTTTGATTATGATTCATTAGAAAAAACATATGCCAAAATCCAAAATTGAGGTAAATTTTATTATTATGATTATAGTATTTATGAAACTAAAAATACACATGTTTTTATAAGTCAATATATTATGCTTATCTTAGAGAAACTAACCCTCAATTAATGTTAGGTATTAAATATAATATTTTCTTAAAAATTTTATCTTTTGTGTGAGAGAGAGTCATTTTTCATAGTGAAAAATAATGATGGTAAGCTACAAAATAGACACGAATAAAGGTGACACATGATAATGATAGTGCTATGTGTTACTATTGATCATATAATTGTCACAAGTGAAACACGAGAGAAAGTATTCTTCTAGCAAAGCCATAAGTGTAAAAGCTTTTATTGCCAGATTAATTCTCATTGAAAATATACAAAAAATCTGAGGATATAAATGTATATTCGAAGTAACTGTTAATGAGTTGTTAACTAAGTGCTTAAAAGATAAGAATTTGTGAATAATCTTCAAGCAGAGATGATTTTTTATATCAGTGTTAAACTGTCAATAGAACATCTATGAGAAGTCCATCATTATGAAAAACTCAATAATTGATAATCACCTTATATGTTAGTAGGGTAAGAAGCCATTCTACAAATATACATCATTTGTTTTATGACTAAGCACAAATAAAACCAAACTATTATCAATGTCATCACACATAATAAGATGAAATAACCATATAGCCTACAATTTATACCATCACTTTTATTTTATTATACCTACTATTGTAGTAGTTGATTATTGTTAACTAAACAAACTATGTATGTAATTTATGTGAGATCGATATATGAACTAAAAGTACACTTTATTAAGTGTATGACCTATAATATACACAATATATTGGTCTTAAATATGTTTGTGATTTCATATTCATAAGTACATTATTTACAAAATTAAACTTATCTCAATATTGAATTCTCACATATAGATTTGTCTCGTGCATTAAAATGATAATGACTATCACTTTTTTTTATCTTACCACTTGAGTATGTATCATGACATACATATCACTATCCAACACGACCAACACGTATAAATATATGACATGATGAAAACCATTAATTTTAGTTCTAACTAGTATTTATATTCATCAACATCTAAATCACAATATTAACATAAACATAAATATTTTACATTCACATCATTAGTACACGACTTAAATCAATCAAGATCATAATTTAGTCTGACAATATGGAATAATTCATGCAAGATGTTTAGAATAACAACTCGTGAAATCGAGGCTTCCCAATTATAAACTTAGTAAGAATTTAAGCCTCGACTTAATCCTAAATAATTATTGCTCTTGTTTGTATTGTATTTGCTCATAATTAGGGGTTGAAAACCATGTCAACTATGGTTTGCATGCTCTTTGATCAAAATCTGATTCTAAATCTCTCTTTTTTGAAATATTCTAAGTGTTGCTTTTATACTTTGAGTTTTCATATAATTTTTTAAGATAGAAGTCATGGTGCTAATATGAGATAGCTACTTTATTATCTCGTTCAATCTTTCTTGAATATAAAAGTCACATATAGAGCATAATTTCATATTATTTAGAATGTCATGACTGAATTAATCTTTCTTGAATACAAAGTTACAGTACTAAGAATGATCATCACTTGGCATTTTCTTTGTGGAACACTAAGTCATGACAAAGAGATGTTATGACTAGAGTACTTGCTCTCTAAACCACAAAGTCGTGATAAAAATTAGTATCAAAACTAGAGTAAATACTCTATTAAGTACATAGTCACTATAAAAAAATATAGTCATGACTACTTTACTTAGTATTTTGATTTTTTATCGATTGAGTTGTGATATTGAAAAATCTCATAATATCTTGTACCAACGAAATACTTTGATATTGTGATGTGAAAGTGAAAATTACAAGCATCATTGTGTCTTTGAGATAGTTAGATCACGAAGATAGTATTGCACGATAAAAAAATTATTATAACTTAGTGATAGTCGCAGTCCTGGCAAGAAGATACTGTCATAATTAATTTTATAGAGTTATAAGAGCATATCCAACCACACTAAACAAAATAACAACTCAAAATATATTTAAATATTAAAATCACTATTTTAGCTATCAACTTTTTAAAATACTCTCCAACCACACTCTCTATTTTACACATAACATCCAATAATTTTAAAAAAATCAAACATATATAAAGAGAGAGTAAAGAAAGAAAAAAGCAAAGATAAAATTTAGAGTGCTCAAATGACTCTTCATATTTGGTGAGACATTTGAGTAAACTAGGAAATAGAGAACAATAAGAGAAAATTTTTTTGTGTTTGTTAGTTAAAATAGTTAAAAGAGAAAAAATAGACAGTAAGTTGGAGATGATCTAACAAAAAAATAATGTTGAACTACTCAATAATTTTATAAAAGGTATAAACAAATCATGACTTTGAAAATATCACACCCTTTCTTTACTTTTCTCCCATCTAAATTATTGTTCACTCAAGTTTACTAATTTACCTAAGATATGTTAAGTTTTTACTAATATTCATTAAATTTTATTATAATGGGCATTCAATAAAAATCAATCCCACTTATTGCTTATCAACATTATACAGCCACAATTAATAAATGAATATATATATATATATATATATATATATATATATATATATATATATATATAGGCAAGTATATAAAGACAACTCTCTCTCTCTCTCTCTATACACAATGTAAACAAATATATATACATCTTGAATAGATCCCTCCAAATTATTCACAATGCTTGAATTAATGAGTAGAGAAACAAAGTCACAACAAAAAACCTTGATTAAATGGATAGGACACAACTATCAATTTCAAAAACTAACGTAATGAAAAATTATTTTACATAATTCTGGCCGAGTCAAAGCCATACGCATAAAATCACTTAGCGTAGGCAAAACATAAACATCCACCAAACAATGAAAATATTAAAGATATCTCAACAATCAAATCAAAATGAAATTGAAATATTTCGTGTGCACACCCAAAGGAGCACAACCCCATTACCACCGTTCAACAACGAAGACATTAAAGACGCCATTAATCACTTATCAAGCCCATTCCTTCGTTTTCCTGCATGTGGGAAGAACACGAATACACCTTAGAAAGAGATATAAGAACATCCACTGTTCCCTTGCGTTAACAAGGACCTAAACAGCTGCTCATAGCAATGAAACTTGCATATACAACAGCAAAAGCAAACCATTCATTCAAGTTTAAGAATAATTTACAAGGACCATTTTGGGCTGCTAATCCACTAATCATTCACCAGAAATCTCTCAACTAATTAGAATTAAAAAAAAAAAATGAAGGACAAATTTAATACACATACATGAAATAGAGACTGCATTATCTCATGCTCCTCTTCTACCATCATCTCATGTAGCTGTATCTTGTGTTGCTCTATGACATTACGATCTAAATCCCTCTGCTTAACTATCATCACTTTCTCAATTTGAAGAATCCTAAGCACACTGACAAAAGTGACAACATCCCTCGTTTCCATTAAATCCAGCCATTGCAACAATCCACTCAAGAAATAAAATATCATTTCATCCATGCTCAACTCGACGGCAATTATCATAAAGCTCAACTCCACATCAACATATTGCAAGTATCTTGTTGGGGAGACTTCGGCATAAAAGAAAAAGGCATCCCTGACAATTTTAGCAGGAAACAATAGTAACAAAGGAACTGTAATAGCCACGTTCGTGTTGAAATCGGGACGGCTAATAAAATCTCGAAGAACTTCCTACTCCAGAGCTAAAACCTTGTCAACTACTACACCCCCATCTTTCGTCAAAATTAACACTGCTTCAGGAAAAACAAATGTTTGGCCTGTTTCTGACGAATATGTATCTGATGATGCACCTTGATGAGACGATTCAGATGAATAAGAAGATGGACTACTGAGTAACAATGAGCATGATTTAACAGGTTCAAGTTCCATGCTTGGATAGGCCGCAGCAATGCGCTGGATTCCAGCGATTGTTTCCCGTGCTGGTGGAAAAGGGGGGGAATTTTTGAATTTTCATCGAGTTAAGCTTATAAGGAGACCCGAACATCAAACAGAAATGTTGGGGTTCAAACTATGGCCGAGTTAAGAGCACTGGTCAAGAGAATAAACGTGTTCAAGCAAATCTGTTATCCGCGTGCAGTAAATAAGCAGGCGTGAAATATGGTGACGTCCATTGTTAAAGCTCAACGGTAATCTAATCATTGGTTCAACATCTGACAGGGTTGAAATCATAAGATGATTTTGTCGATTAGATGAAAATACAGCTTGGATCATTTGGAAAATAAAACACTAATAAAACATTTCGCCATACCAAAAATCTTATGCGAAAAAAAGGAACAAACGGCCCATCAAACAAAGGAACAAAGGAATAAAACAAAAACAAGTAGTTAGTAACCCAATAATTTGAGGGATAAGAAGTCAAATTAATGAAATATAAAGCTTGACACATGCCACCATTGCAAAAACTGTAATGAGGGGTCAAGATCTATACCATCGAGTTAGTCGATCTAACAAATCGTGACCAGAACACATGTCTAACAATCGAACAAGTAAAATCAAATCAAATCAAATCAAAACAAAGAAATTGTTTTAAATTCTAACATCATTAGAACAGCATTTACTAGAAAAAAAAATATAAGAGAATTTCAAGAGGAAAAGACAGCATCAGGCCAATAATCATTAACGAGCGGGAACAGGAGGAGGGGCTATGGGAGGGAGGAAGAGAGAGAGAGAGAGAATTTTGTTTCATAAATGATCTAACGAGATTTATAGCTCCCCTACCAATCATGACTGGTCAAGGATCATGAGCCATTACATTATAATATTGTGCTTCGGCCCTATTATTTAGTAACTCGAACTCCACCAGAATTTGAAATCTGGTCTAAAAACTTTCTAGTAAACGTAAAACCTTGAGTTATTAATTTAAAATTTATTTATGAGTATATCGGTATATATAGACATATATAAATATATGTAGATATATAAACATATATGTGTACGTGTGTGTAGATCTATATAATTATATATATGTAATATATATGTGTCTATATATACATATATAAATATATAAATAAATGTTTATATATACACACATATAAATATAAATAAATAAACAAATATATGCATAAATTACACACACACACACAAATATATGCATACATACATACATACATATGTATGTATGTATGTATATATACACACACACACACCAGAAATAGTTTCTAGATTTTAACTATATATTTATATTTATATTTATATTTATATTTATATTTATATTTATGAAATACATGAATGTATATTCATTATATTCAATGTGCCTATGATGGCACATTCGTTATCTATATTCCTGAATGAATATTCGTAACTTATATTCTATGTATGAATACTCATCTCCATATTCAATATAATTATATATATATATATATATATAGATATATATTCAATACATTGATATTAATGATGTGTGCAACATTATTTTCTGATAAATAAAAAATTAGTTTCTGTCATTTTAGAGAAGAATGAGATGATTGTAATAAAATTTAACCTCTAATTTTTTATAACTGCTTTGGTTTTTATTTACTTTCTCTTCTTAGTTTCTCTCTATTCTCTCTATTATATTCTTGCAATGTAATATTTTATAATATATATATATATCTTTATATATATACATATATTTATACTATAATTATACATACATACATATATATATATATATATATATTCACGTGTATATGTGTCTTTTCGCACTATTAATTAAATCGGATGGATTTATTTAATTTCAATACAAACAATAAATCTTACATTATTAATTAGAATCTAGAAACTATTTCTTAATTCGGATTCTCAACATGGAAAATTATTATTTTTTAAATATTGGAGTTAGACGACAAAATAAACATAATGGATTGTATTTAACCAAAACTTAATTACTTTAGAATTAAGTATTTTTAATTAATTATAAATAGTATTCTTTTTTATTATTATTTTTGTTTGGTTTACCAAAACAAAAATTTTCTAATTTTAAAACTTTTAAACATTAGAACTTTTAGTTAAGATAATAAGAAAACAACTTTTTTTAACTAGAAAACTTGTTCTTTAACTTGGAAAATTTAACAACTTTAATCTGAATTTAAGGAAGCAAAGAAATTATGTTTTTATTAGTTTTTTTTTTTTTTTGAAACTAATGTGACGTTTGATAAAACTAAAAAAATTAAGTGCAAAAAAATAAATGCTGAAAAATTAAGTGTTAAATGCTGAAAATAAATATATTATTTGATGACGATAAATGCTGAATGCTAAAAATGATGTATTTTACATATTTATCCTTATTATCATTGTATTACATATTATCAAAAATAAATAGAATTTCAAATGAATTTTTTTTTTCACTACAATTATTAATTATTATAAAAAATAAAATTGCTAAAAATATATCCATAAATAAATCATAAATCCAATAAAGAACTAATAATGTTTAAAAAATAACCAGTAAAATCTAAACTCCTTAAAATTATCCAAAATTTTAATATAAAAATAAAAATTAATGAACAACTAGTTGATTTACTATCTCCTCTCTTAAATTAATCATGACAAGAGAGTTAGTGTTAAGATTTGTGGTGGCGGAGAAAGGAGGAAGACGAGACAAATTCACAAACTGAACTGTAATATTAATGAGAAAACGAAAAAAAAGGAAAAAAGAATGACAAAATACTAACTTAAAAAAATTTGATGAAAATTTTCAGCATTTAGCATTAAGTAGGTCTCTATCTACTTAATATTTTCAATGTTTTTTCACTTACAATTTTTAATTTTCAGCTTCCAAAATTATTTTATCAAACACATTAAAAATTTAAAACCATTGAAAATTTTCATTTGCAATGGCTTGAATAAATTAATTATTGTATCAAACAGCTCTTAAGCTAATAAACTATCATTTTTTATAAATTAAATAAAAATGTTTTCATTTATTATATTTGGAAAACTAAACTTCAATTTGAAAGATTAATAAAATTGATTTCACTACATGTACACTTGAAATTATTTTCCGCATTAGTCTGAAAAATTTATAAAATTATATTTTTGGTTTCATAAAATAAATATAAGAATGAATAAGTTGTTTTGGAAATCCAAAAAATTTGTATTTTGGTTAGAAAAATCAATATTTTATTTACTAAAATTGAAATTATGAATTTACACTAATCAAATTTGAAATATTAAAAATATGTATAGAGAAGTTTGGAAATGAATCTATTTTATTATTTCTATTATTTTTTTAATTAGTGGAGTTTGAAAAATATTGATGCAATTTTGTAAGAAATGAGAATTTTAGAAACATAAAAATAAAATTATGGCAATTATGAATAAAAGTGGATTTGAGAAATAAAAAAAATGGTATTATAATGAATGTGAATTATAAATTTTGAGAAAAATTTAAATTTTGGCTTATAAGTTTTTTCAATAAAAAAATTTAATTTAAAGAGTACTAAATAATCAGTTTTAAAGCAAAATTATAACAATAAAATCATAAAATATTGTGAATTGATAGATGATTCAATGAATCCTATCTGAATGAAAAACCACATTTTCAAATAGATAAAATTATTAAATGTATAAAAAAAATAATATTATACACAAATAAATAAATATTTTTTTAGCTGAACAATGGAATATGAAATAGACAATAATGTATGTTAATACAAACCAATAAATAAAGAGTCCATCATGCCTATCTCAAGTGGATAATGTACTATATTTTAAATAAAATATTTAGTTATCAAAAAACAAATATAAAAAAAATAAAATAATGAAATAAATTAACTATGTATGAAAGTTGACATAAAAATGAATCTCAACTTACAAGAGTGAATCAATAATATAAGTTGGGGGAATTATGTTTTGGTGCACTCTCCCTAAAATATTTAAAATAATAAATTAGGTGCACTCCTATACATTAATCCTAAAATAGCCTTCATAAAATTCTTAAATTAAATTTGGTGCATTAATTAATTTTCATTAACACAGTCACTTTCTCCTTGCTCTCTCCCTTCGCCTCTAGACTAAGAGCTCGTGGTCGAGCTTGACCGTGAGCTCCATCGAGCTCGACCACGATCTCTTGGTCGAGGGGCAATGAAAGAGGGTGAGGGATAATGAGAGAGGACGAATGTCAACGAGAAAGGGTGAGGAACAAGTGAGAGTGTTAATAAAAATTGATTAGTGCACCAAAATTTAGTTTAGAGATTTAATTAATGGTATTTTAGGATTAATGTATTAGAGTTGCACCATATTTTAATTTGTTAAGGATCTGTTGTTTTTTTTTTAATATTAAAAGATGGATTCATTTTTTTTGGTGTTTTGGGGGGATTGCTCCAAATCACAATCCCCCACATAAGTTTAAAATCTAAATATCAAAAACCAAATTCCATAATTATGAAATAATAATTATTTACAAAATCAATGCACTATAAGTGACAATCCAAGTCAACATGAAAGAAATTTAGATAAAAAATAACTCATAAACGAATAAATAAATAAAATAAACTTCAGGATTTATTGTCTCTTTCTACACCTTACCTCTTTTTCTAATCGTAGAATCACTTCCTTGCTCCACAAACTCCACTTCTCTCTTTTGCATTTATATATATATATATATAGTATTGTGATTTTGTTAAGCTTGTCAAAACATAGCATTTAAGGCGTGGTCCCCAAATTTTGTTGAAGATTGTCTTTCATATGCTGGTGTTCAACAAGTATATAGTCCGTATAAATAATAAAGTTGGATTAAAGGGATATCAATCTCATGAAAATTGTACAAGTTGTTAGACTAACAAATAATAAATTAATTATTGTTCAAGTTTTGTAAATTATTTGGCTCTATACATATTAACTTTTTTGAGTTGTGAAGTATGCTATTATCGGTATTTTTGCATATATGTGAGCTTTAAATAGAGAACTTTTACTAAATGTCCATTTTAATAAAATTAATTAAAATATTAGTGAAATCAAACATATTTTTTTGTGAATTATTGAACTTGATGGAACAATAAATTTGACATTTAGTTGAAAGAAAAGCAAAAGAGAGACTTGATATTTTTTATATCATGACATGGTTATACCTTATATAAAAATATTGAATTGTTCATCATTTCTTATCGTAACTCTACAAAATTAATTATAAAAATATTTTTATGCCATGACTCTATCAATGAGTTATCATAAATTTTTTATTATGCAATATTATCTTCATGATCACACTATCTCTAAGTCACAATGATTGCTCATAATTTTACTTTCACAACACATTAGCAAAGTATTCTAGGGGTATAAGACAACGAAAGATCTTCAATATCACAACTTAATCAATATAATACCAAAATACTAAGTAAAATAGTCAAGACAATATTTTTCATAGTGAAATTGTACTTCATAGAGTATTTATTCTAGTTACGATAATATTTTCTATGATGTCTTTGTGGTCCAGAGAGTAAGTATTTTAGTCATGATATTTCTTTTTGTCGTGACTTAGTGCTCCACAAAGAAAATACTAAGTGGTGATCATTCCTAGTGCGATAGCTTTGTATTCGAGAAAGATGTTATTTTCGTCATGACATTCTAGCTGCTACGAATGTATGCCCTATAGATGACTTTTATATTCTAGAAAAGAATGAATGAGATAATAAAGTAGTGACCTCAAGTCAACATCATGATTTTAATCTTAAAAAATTTTATGGAACATTAAAGTATAAAAGCACTACTTATAAGATTTCAAAAAATAGAGAATGAAAATTATATTTTGATACAGGTAACAAACAGGCCGTGCCGGGCTGGCACAACACGCTATAGTAACCATGTCGTGCCTGACATTACATGGTTCATTGGAGGGCAGGCCTGGAATGGCCTACCACCCGAAATCAGCCTGGCCTCAGGATAGTTCATGCTAAGATTTGGGGATATGGGCACTCCCCAAAATGGTGCAGGTGCTTCCGCTGAACTACTACATTCTTTGTGTTGCCTGTTAGGCATCACACTTTTGCCCATCAGGCATCACGCCATCGCCACATCGGACTTCAGGCAACGATTGTCGCCGCGTCATGCCTTCGCCCTATGTCGTGCCCACATGTCAGGCTCCCAGGTCATGCCTGGAATGGTACATGGGCCAATTTCCCTCTGCAAGGAATGGCACTATTCATGCAAGAGTGCGCCCGACAAGAGCCCGAGCATGGTCCTGGACTTAGTTGACACCTTTAGATTTTGAGCAAAGAGCGCACAAACCCTAGATTCTACAAGATGTTATTCCAAAAATCTTGCATGAATTCTTTCATATTGTAAGACTAAATTAATATCTAGATTTGTTTTATTTACTTGTATACTATTGATGTAAATATATAATATTTATGTTTATATTAATATTATGATTTGGATGTTGATGAATATAAATGCTAATTGGAACTAAAATTAAATATTTTCACTGTCATATATTTATATGTACTAGTCTAAGTAGATAATGATATTTATGTCAATGATATATACTCAAGTGGTAAGATTAGAAGAAAGTGACAATCATTCTCATCTTAATGCGTGAGTTAAATCTATGTGTGAAAACATGAGAATGAGATATGTTTAATTGTGTAAGTGGAGGTAGACGATGAAAGATATATCATAATAAAAAAATTATGAGTCTAAAATGGTAGATGGTGATTGATATGTCATAGGAAATACATAAGTGGAGATATCTTGTATGATGGTGTAGTCATGCAAGTAATTCCCTATTGTATGCTTTCATATATGAGATTCATAAGAAGATATATAATAAATGATGTGAGTATAACAATTACAAAGTCAAAAATATAATAGTATTTAATACCTCATCATTAAGAGCAATTGACATATTAAATAAAAGGAGTAGACATATGCATGACCATGAACAAAATAATATATGGTTAAGGTAGTGAATACCAAGGACACAACTATGATGAAATCACCACTTCTTACCCCATTTATTGAATATTTTGACTATTTGGCATGTATTTGATGATGTATTTGTATTTATTTGGCTACTTAATAAAAATTTTTTTGAATGACTATTTTGATGAATTTTGATGAAAACTTGTATATTTAAAGCATTTTAGATGAAATTGGTACTAGGTGGAGCAATGATTTGGAATAGAGGAAAATAATTAATAATTGTTATATTTCACACATCATGACTTTGGTACACCATTCTTTTTCTTAATTGGTAGTTTTGACATACTTTTTTGTTCAGAAATCTATAGAACAAGTTGTGGTACTTATTTTAATTCATGACTCTACAATTGAGTTAATATAATCATTTCACACTACAATATAATATCTATGACTATGAAATTTTCATGGAGTTATAACCATACTAACTCTTAAATGTCATAATGGTCATGACCCAACTATCACTTCGTAATTACCAAGTACTCAACTAGTATAAATAGTTCTGATAACCATCAATGCTATAACTTATTCGATACAATGCTAAAATATCAAATATAATTAGTCATAAAAATATAGCTCCTCAAAGTTACAACAATATTTTCTTCCATGATATTTTGTTCCACAGAGATTTTATACTGGTCATAGCATTTCTACCATCTAGATCTTGTGTTCCAAAAAGAAAAGACAAAGTTACAATCATTCTCAATACCATTACTTTTTTTTGTAGAGGGAAGATATATTAATTATGGCATTCCTATCATCATAACAATTTGCTCAATATGAGAATTACTTAAGACATGCCTATTCCGAATGCTATGACTTTTGGATTCAAGTGATGATCCGAATAGATATTCAAGTCACTATCTCAAACCAATATCATTACTTCCAACTTAAAAAGTTACGTGGGCCCTCAAATTATAAAATGTGACACTTAGAAAATTTTAAACATAAGAGGCAAGAAAAATTAGATTTCAAGCCAAGAGATGCCAAAAGTCCTAGGCGACATGATTTCAAACCCCCAAATAGATGCAAATCCAAAGAAAGCACAAGCAAATATAATTTGGGTTTAGATTTTGAGACCTAGATTTTCATTAGACCGATCATTGGGAACTCTAATTCATACAAGATATCACTTATAATATCTCATATAATTTCTTTCTTAATATCAAGTAGAATTAAAAATAAATGGTTTGTTTGTATATTTTTTGTTTATGATTACATTTTGAGACTTAGATCCTTACTTAGGTAATCATTGAGAATTCTTGATTACAAGATGCTATTCCAAACATTTTGTTTGAATAATTTTTTAATGTTAGGCTAAATTAAGATCAAGATTGATTTAGTTTACTTGTGTACTAATAATATGAATGTATAATATTTATATTTGTATTACTATTTTGATTTGGATGTTGATGAATATGCACATTAATCAGAACTAAAATTTAAGATTATCATTATTTTATATGTTTATATTTGTCAGCCATGATGGACAGTTATATGTATGTCACAAGACACACTCAAGTGGTTAAAATAAGAAGGTAGTGATATTCCTTTTCATCTTAATGCATGACGAAATTAATGTGTGAGAACTTGAGATTGAGATAAGTTTAATTGAATGATTAAGGTGCTCACAATCCCTAAATGATAAATATATTTAAAACAAATCTATTGTGTATATTCTAGAAAAAAAAATTGACTTTACAGTGATGTGAAAGTTATATAGAATGTCTAACATAAGACTTTGATCATATTGTGTAAGTTTTATGTCAAAAATGATTGACGATGATAGGTATGTCATAAAACACATACAAGTAGAGGTACCTTATATGATAGTGTTAGTCCTACTAGTTATTCCCTTTTATATGATTTCCATATATGAGTTTTGGAAGAAGATATATGTTAATTGATGCGAGTATAATACTTAAAAAGTTGAAAGTACAAATGTATTTATTTTCATAATATTGTACATCTTTAAGATAATTAGATATTAGAGAATATGAATATATACTCGAAGTAATCATCAAGAATAGTGATGTATTAATTAAAAGAAGTTGATAAGTACATAATCATGAATGAAATGATGTGTGGTTTTAGTAGTAAAATGATAAGTGTACAACTACAAGGAGATTATTGTACCATACTTCATGTACAAAATATTTTTGGCTATTTAGCATGTATTTGACAATATGGTTTCACTTATTCGGGCATTCAATTGATATATTTTGTTAAATAACTATTTTGATGGATTTTGAAGAAAATTAACAAAATTGAAGCCATTTGAATAAATTTGGTACTTGGTGGAGCAATAATTTGGAAGGTACACAAGCAATAAAGAGTCATGATATATCCCATGACATTACTTGTGTATATCTTTCTTTTTTCCTATTTGATAGTTTTATCATCTTTTTTTAGTCAACTCTACATAACAAGTACTGATAATTTTTGTATGTTATGACTCTACTATCGAGTTAAGATAAATATTTCATACTAGAACATAGTCATTCTGATTGTGATATTTTCATAGAGCTAATATCGCACTAACTCTTAAACATCATAATGCTCATAATCATACTTTCACATCACAATAGTCAAGTACTCCGCTAGTATAATTAGTCATGATAATTATCATCACTATGATTTATTTGATACAAAACCATTAAGTATAATTAATCGCAACAATTTATAATTTTGAGTTGCATCAATATTTTCTACCATGATATTTTATTGACGAGAGATTTTACTATGGTTGTTGTATTTCTACCACAGTGACCTTGTGCTCCAAATAAAAAAGAACAAAGAAAAAGGACTAAGGTTATGATCATTTACAATGTAGTGACTTTGTGTTTTAGAAGAAAAATATATGAGTTACGGCATTCCCAGCATCATGATAATTTACTCAAGAGAAGAATTACTTAAATCATGAAAATTCTCAACACCAATACTTTTCAACTCCAAAAATTATTTGAAGAGATAATAAAGTTACAATATCATGCAAGTATCATGACTTCCAGCTTAAAAAGTTGAAAAGACCCCCAATCACAAAAAGCAACAATAAGTGAATTTCAAAAAATAAGAGAGAAGAAAAAAGAATTGGATTTTAAGGCAAGAGATGCCAAAAGCCCTAGGCAACAAGATTTGCAACCCTCGATAAGGAGAAAATTTAAGGTGAATGAGAGCAAAGAATATTTGGGTTTAAGTTTCGAGATATAGATTCTCAATAGGCATGTGAGTCATATCATTTAAAAGCCTTATTTCTACAATATATCACTTATAACATCTCAAATGAATTCTTTTTTAATATCAGGCTAAATTAAAATACTTTGTTGATTAGTATATTTATGTATGGATGTAATGAATTTATAACGATTATAAATGTTGTAATATTATAGTATGAATTTCGAATGATATGAATAATATTTAAGATTAAAATTTATGATTTTTACTATATCATTGGTAAAGCATGCATAGGGAGATGAGTCTCAATTTCATGTGCCTATATGGATAATTTACTATATTATAATATAAGTGTTTAGTAATCAAAAAAATATGTAATAAATAAAAGTGTGAATAAATCGACTATATATGAAAGTAGATTCTAAATGAAATATCAATGAATAAGAATGGATCAATAATGTAAGTTTAGATGCATTAAACCAATTTTCATGTTCATGATATAATAATATATACAAAAATATGTGCACAATAAACAAAAATCCAAATCAACATATAAATTTGAAGAAAAAAATTAATAAAAAAATGATTAAATAAAGTAGACTTATAGTTTCTATCTTCCTCTTTCTACCTTCTTATTTTCAACTCCTTTTCTCTTAAGATCATCTCATCGCTCCAATAACTCCACTTTTATCTTTTATTTTTCTCTATTTTTTCTAAATTTTCCAACTTGCCGCATTTTATCTCGACTAACAATAATAATAAATTTAAGAGATAACCGAAAGAAAATAATTCTTAGTTTGATAGATCTTTTTAAATAAGTCTCGAGAATAATTCACCACTATTAAAATTTTTGGCCATTGCTCCATTAACAATGCTATCATGATAGTAATACATACTATTTCTTCTTATGCCTTTCATAACTAACAATTTGTCTGAAATTACATTTTAAAAGTTCACCTCTAATAATCACGACAATGCCATTAGGCCCTATTCAGCCTGTTCCATATTTGCCTTGCTGTCCACATATAGTTTGATCCATCAAAACTAGGGTCAGTGAGGCCGCAATCTAGGATATAGTTGTTGAAGTCTTCCATGGAGCCTGGTCCTGGGCTGATTTTTGATAGTAATGTAAATTTATTATTATAGAGTCAAAATACCAAGTGTTTTGGGTCATGACAATATTTTCCATTATGATATTTCATTTAAGTGAGTATTAATTCTAGTTATTGTATATATAGCATCATAACCTCGTGTTTTAAAGTGAAAACCAAATGTATGACTATTTTCAATACAACAACTTTATGTTCTAGGGAAAACTATCTTAATCACGATCATTCTTAGAATCGCAACAATTTTTTTCCATGAAGAATTACTCACATCATAACATTCATTGTTGACATAATTTTTAGATTCTAGTGAACATCCGAAATGGCAAGGAAATCATGACTTCAAGACAACACCATAAATTCTAGCTAAAAAAAGTATAGACATCCCAAAGTGAAGTGAATTTGGACCTAATTTAGGGGTAAATCCAAGGAGAACATGTGCAATGATTGTTTGAATTTAGTTTTTGAGATTTAGATTTTCATTATAGTTGTCATTGGTAACCCTCAAATCTATGAGATAATACTCCTAACAATTTATATATATGCTTCCCTAATGTCAAGATACATTGAGGTCTATGATTGGTTTGTATATTACTATATGGATGTTATGCAATTATAATGATTGTGTTTATTGTAAAATTATAATATAATCATTTTATATCAATGGATATGGATGATATTTAACTAAATTTTGAAAATTTTATAATTTCATTGATTTATGCTTGTTGACTATGGTAGATGATGACATGTAATTCATGAGATACCCTTATGTAGTATAATAAAAAAGAAGTGATAGCTCTTCAATCTTAACACATGGGATAAACATATGTTACAAACTAGAAATTAAGTTAAGTTTAATCATCATCAATATGATAGTTACTAGGTTGAAAGCGTGAATATATTTATGACCAATCAATTATTCTTATTCTAGAAAAAATAACTTTTGAGCGATGTATGAGTTAAGCAGAATGCTTAACCCAAGAGTTTCATCATAATGTAAAAGTCATGTGTTGACAGTGGTTGACAGTAACAAGTATGACATGGGTACACTCAAGTGGAGATGTCTCATATGATGGTGACAACCATATGAGTTGGTCCACTTGTATTATTTATAAAGGAATGATTCATAAGAAGGCATATATTAATTATAATGAGTATATGATACTTATGAAATAGAAAAACAAATACATTTATTGCTATATCATCTCATGTCTTTGAGATTTTTAGGGATCGAATAATATAACATGCATATTTGAAGGAATCATCAAGGATAGTTGATATATTGCCTAAAGGAGTAGACATGTGAAAACCCTATGAACAGGATGATATTTTGTTTTGGTGGTAAAGTATCCAGGGGACAACTATGACTAGATCATCCTGGTAGTGAAAATCAAATGATGATAACTATCTTGTATACGAAAATGGTATTAACATATTTTCATACTAGTAAATCCTTCATCTAATAATTTAACAAAATATTGTCCATATGACTATATAATTATCATCATGCATAAGGAAATGAGTCATCCTAAAATATATGTTTTCTTTTGAAAACTCAAGTTTATCGACATAATTCAAACATTACTTAATTCATTGTTTGTTAATCAAACTAATAATGAAATCTTTGTGAAATTAATAACTAGACTAAAATCAAATTTACTAATTGTATGACTTATATAATTATGAAACTATGTTGGATGAATATAATTGTCCAACAAGCTTTTGGGACCATGTCATAAACAATTAGTTTTGGATCATGTAACGAGGTCACAACAAATAAACAAAAATGATGATGAAGATTATAAAGAATCAACTTGGACAACTACCATTATTTATGAAGAAGAAATGTATAAATAGATGATCAAGTAATACTGAGGAAAAGTCAGAAGTTAATGTCCATCACACTCAAAAGTGGCAAAGAATTAGAGTGGCAATAAGTAGAAATAAAAAACTAAAAGAGAAGCTAAATTAATAAAAAAATGATGAGGTGGAGGAAGTCATGACTTTTCCAAAGTAATGACACAACCTACCATCAAGGCATCTGATTATGTGCCATTTTCTAGAGTCATTGTATCCATTTTCTAAACTCAACCATTCAGCCATGAGATTTGAAGGCATAGAGAGTGATGAAGATATGCAAATTACCCTAAGTAATGACGGAATGATGTGTCAAAAAATGACTATTTAAATGGCACTCCCTCTTAATCTTTCTTTTTCATAATATTTTAGAAAATAAAAGCTAGACGAATAAATTGAGAGGTTTTTCAATATCTTCAGAAAATTGAAAGTGAATATTAATTTATTCACCTAAGTCTTATCTCAAATACCAAATTATGTGAAATTTATGAAAGATATAATAAATAGTAAGAGAAAGTTTGAGACATATAGAATAGTAAAAATCATAAAGAAGAGTAGCATAATTTACCAACGTAAACTCCTAATAAAGATGAAAGATCTGGAAGTTTTAAGATTTCAAATAGTTGGGAGCACACTTTCCATAAAGAACTATGTAGCCCTAGATAAAGTGATAACTTAATGTCATTGTCTATATTACAAAGGTTGAATCTTGATGAGATTACTCCTACCTCTTTTTCACTTCAGAAGATTAATGATCATTCTACCATGTTTTTGCATTTTAAAAATGAAAGATTTTATGAGAGATAATGTTACCTTTTGCATTGTCATTCTTCTACACATACTTGTGTTTGTTGCTTATGATAATTTTCATCTTATCTTCATTTTCAACTTTTTCATGTGTCACAAGTGCATGCAAGAGCTAGGCACTAAGATTTGTTGGTGTCATTGGTGTGACTTTATGAGAGTGCCAAAACTTATAGATAAATGACACGGTCACAAAACCTAGTTATGTGATGCTCTTTCATCAAATGTAGCTCCATAAGTATATGAGTTGTATAAATAATAAAGTTGATATAAGTCAAGATAACAATCTCACAATGATTGTATTGATAGTTTTTTCAATTAACAATAAATCAACAACTATGATAGTTATATAGATATACTTTATTCTCAAAATTATATCCAGACTCTAGGGGCATCATATGTATTTGTGAGTGATGTTGTTTCTCTATGTTTGGTCTGTATTGTGTTTGGTTATTGAATGAATGGTACATTAGTGTGATATGCCTACATGCCCTCATGAAATACAAGGTGACCATCATCCAATGAACTGTCACTACCAAAAATGATCCCCTATTAGTTTTCCACTCAATATTTCAATACCAATGCAACACATCATTTTGTGCAATGGTCATTATTTTTTCTATTCCTTTTAGCCAATATGTCAATTATCCTTGATAATTCCTTCAAGTATGCACCTTTATTCTTCAACCTCTAATTATCACAATTGACTTAAGATACATTTTATTAATTTTGCTCGTACTTTCAACTTTGTTAGCATTATACTCATGATAAGTAAATATACATCTTTCCATTAATTTTATCTATGAGAGTCATACAAGCATGAATGAATCATGAGTGTCATCACCATATGATTTTTCTCCACTTGTGCATGTCCCATGACATACATACATCATCCATCATGATTAACATACGACTTCTATCATATATTGAAACTCATATATAAGATGTTCTACTTAACACACAAATTACTCTAGGGTTAGCTTCTCTAAATAGTACACAATGAATTGAATTTTAATATGTTCATGCTTTGGACTTTGTGAGCATCATACCCGTATTGATTAATATATCTCAACTTCATGTTTTCACATATTTGTTTATTCTACTCATTAAGATTAGAATTGTTGTCACTTCTTTTTATTCATACTATATGAGTGTGTCCATGACTTATTTATCACTGTCCATCATTGCCGATATGCATGAACTCACACATTTGTGAGTTCTTAATTATTGAGTATATATGTACATATACTGTAGTATTAAATGTACATATAAACTGAGTATATATGTACATATAATACTGCAGAATTATATGTGCTTATATACTAAGTATATATGTACATATACTATAGTATAAATGTAGATATACTAAGTTTATAAGTACATATATACTACAGTATTATACGTACATATATACTTAGTATATACGTGCGTATATACTATAGTACATCTACATGTATATATATTACAGTATATACTGCAAGAAAACTTGAAAGAAACAGAGAAAAAAAATGCAATGCACAAAAGGACATAGATTTGCACGAAATAAGAATGTCAAGAACAAACCTACATTAGTGTGGGACCATCCATGCCTTTTACATTCCTATTATAGGCTAAAACTCTACTCAAAATATTCGGGTACACACAAACATATTCAAAGATACATAAAAATAGTAATTATAGACATGAACAAACATAAATCTGAGTTGATAGTCATACAACTTCAAAAAATATCTAAAAGATATCCAGCAATGATGTTTAGAGAGAGAGAGAGTGCAAAAATAAAATATTTCAAGAATAATTAAGATAATAGAAGCGTGGCCTCCTTTTGATCCAGCTAAAATCGGTAAAGATGAGGCCCATGCATATTGAAGTCAACACCAGCAACTTCCATGACCATTCTATGGTATGTGTTTGATGTTTCTTCACCATAAGTAAATAATTTAGTACCCTCATTTCAGTCAATGTTCATAGCTATTGTACTTTTCCCATGATAAATCCAAACAAAATAATTTGGTACAAAATCATATTTAGCCAAATGGTATCCTATAGTGTTTGCATTATGAAAAGAAATATTATAACACTTGCGATGATTACATGGACACTTAATTTTTTTTCTATTCATCCATCTCGATTAACTACATGCAAAATTGATGAAAATTTCAAGCCCACTCATAAAATCTTTATTCAAAATTCCATTCATAAACCTCTTGTACATCCACTGATGATCTAAACTTATTTTGTCCTATTTTATTTACAAAGAATAATTCTCAATCATTATTTTGAATTAAACATTCAATTACTTCAAAATATACTAATAATTAAATAAAATTACTTACAGATGAATATATAAAAAATATTGTGAATATCAAGGTAGTATATTTGCAAAATCTACATGAATAGATAAAGTAATTTTTAGCACGATAAAGATTAATAGATATCACACTATTACTAGATAAATGGAGCAAAATATGATAATGGACAAGAAAGGATAGCAAAAAAGAAAGAATTTTAAGGTATGAAGGGGGAGAGGGAGAGATAGAGAGAGAGAGATGAAGGGGGGAGAGATGGAGATAAATGGAAGTGGAGGGAGGGAGAGAGAGAGAGAGGGAGGCAGCACGAGAGAGAGAGAGAGAGAGAGCGCAAGCAAGAAATGAGAGCGAGAAAGAAAATAGCAAGGGAGCGAGTGACACAGAAAGAAAATAACAAGAGAGTGTGTGTGACACATAAAGAAAATAGCAAGAGAGCGTGTGTGACACAGAAAGAAAATAGCAAGAGAGAGAGTGATACATAAAGAAAAAGAGAAAGAGAGTGACATAGAAAGAATGAGAGGGGGGGAGAGAGAGAGAGAGAGAACAAATAAGAAATGAGAACGAGAAAGAAAATAGTAAGAGAGAGAGTAACAGAAAGAAAAAGAGAAAAGAGAGTGAAACAGAAAGAATGAGAGAGGGGGAGAGAGACACACAGAGAATACGATGTTAGAATGAGGAATTACATAAAAGAATCAAAAATTTTATTCTATACAAACCTATCAAATATTAAATCTTTTGTGATACATAAGTTCATATATGAGCATGAGGCCCAAGGATTGAGATTAGGTAAGAGTACAACTCTTATTTATATTATCCCATATATGAGCCTGATTAACCGACACTCTCATGCTATGTGCTTACATATTGTTGATATTTTATCTTTTTCCATTTAATTTTAAGTTAGTGCAATAAATTAACATTATCCCATTTATAATTATATGTTATTATACATATAGTATATGTAATTATAAATAGTTATATATAGTTAAACATATAGTTATATATATATATATGTATGTATGTATGTATATGTATGTATGTATATTCATACAAGTAGTTATATGTAGTCATACATAAATGTATACAAAGTTATAAATAAATATATAGATTTACATATATGTATAAATAGTTAAAAATATAGTTGTATATATTTTTATATAGTTATATTTAGTTATACAAATATTTATATATAGTTATACACATATAGTTAAACATAATATTGTATGTGTTATACATGCACTTAAAAATATAGTTACATGTGGTTATACATATAGTTACACATATAGTTAAACTTATATTTATACATATAGATATATATATTTTTTCATATAATTTCATATATTTGTACATATAGTTATGTATAGGTATAGATATAATAAAATACAATTTTATATAATAACATATAAAAATGTATATTAAATATATGTTGAAATTTATATATTTAAATATAAATATTTATAATGTTTTTATTGTTATACATATAGTCAAAGACAATTATTTATAGTTATATATTCTTATATCTATAGTATATATAGTTAAAAATAGAGTTATATATAGTTAAACATATAGTTATATAGAGATATATTCATACGAGTAGCTATAAGTAGTTATACATAATTATATACAAAGTTATAAACAAATACATATATTTAATTATATGCATACATATATGTATGCATAGTTACAAATATAGGTATATTTAATTATATAGAGTATTACATAGTTATACAAATATTTATATATAATTATACACATATAGTTATAAATATGTATGCAGTTAAAGATATATTTATATATAACATTTTTATAGTTATACATATAGTAAAATACAATTATATATAGTTATATATTATTATTCATAAAGTATATTTTGTTAGAAATATAATTACATAGAATTATACATATAGTTATAAATTATTATATAGTTAAAAAATAGTTATGTATTGTTATAAATATAATTATAAAAATAGTTTACATAATTATAAATATAGTTATAAATACTTTTATATATATTGGCATGTGATTATATAATTATACAAGTGTTTAGATATAATATTGTGTTTAAAATATTTGTATAAATGTTACATATATATAAATATATATATGTAACACTTTTATAAATATTATATAGTATATATATCACATTTATATAAACATTATAAATAATATATATTTATATAAAAATTAATATGTTATATAAATGTTTACAAAAAAAAGTATAAACATTTTATATGTTATATAATTGATATATAAAAAATTATATAAATGAATTGTTTTATTTAAATGTTGTATAGATATTTATAAACATTAATACATATGTATAAATATTTATATATAACATTTATTGCGACATGTTTACATTAGAATGCAAAACCAATTTATTAATATAATTATGAAAAACTTAAGCACATCCCAAATTATCTATGTTCCTTTTAAGAAAGCCGATCGAACATAAATGCAAGTGTTGAATTTATATATTTATGTTATAATTATCTTTCTTAATAGAAATGAGCTCATGAGACTTGTGGATACTCTTAATGATAATTCTTGTTCATCATTGACGATTATTCATTGATAAAAAAAGCAAGGGGATACACACATTTATAAAAAATTTAGATTTTCTAATTCACATGTATTATTATAGCATATAACTGTGAGAACCTATATAGTTCAATAATTGTATTCATGAAGTGGGTGTATTATTTGGACTATTGGACTCACATGAAAATATATAATTTAGTAAGGATTAGAGGAAGTCAGCCTACTTATTCCTTTAGAAGGTTAAACTTTCAAACTATAAATTTATCTCAAATCCATAATGGCTTAACCTATGTCAATGTTACCAAGTTTGGAACGCATAAAAACAAGTTAATGGCATCGGCAAAAATTGAATTATATTTTGTGTAGCAACATGTGTACGCCTAAGTGGTACCCAAAACCTATTGTAGTTCGAAGATTGAAAGAAGCCATGTTTTAGATTGAATGTTTCACATCAATGATAATTATATAGAGTATAGACAAGATTCCATGATATCAATAGCTAACCGAAGTACATTAAACGTCATTAACAATAAATTACCAAAACACAAACAAAACATTAATTAAATTTAGATAACAAATGAATTAAGCATTGTGTAGCAATTTGAGGGCGCCTACGTAATACATAAGTCCATTTCAGTTTTTAAATCAATAGAAGATCCACGTTTTAGATTGAATATCTTGCATCACTGATCAATAATGGCTTTTATGGTTATAATAAATAGGTAAATATATGTTGTCTGTTTGCATCCAAGCTATTTTAGTTCATAAATTGGTAGGATCCATGATTTGGTTTGAATGCTGCAAAACATTAATTGCAAATTGCAATGTAGAAAAACTTACATGAAAACAATGGCTACAATAAATAAGTGAAACTTGTGAATAAGGCAATAAGTAGAATGCCAATAAAACAAGGTTGAATATGTTAAGACCGCCATGTACTTTATGAATTTAAATGGATGAAATATGCACATGTATTTCCAGTAGTAGCAGAATTTCTCATTCTCGTATCTTGATTAGCAGCTTCTGTGCGAGCTCTCATCTCTACATTGGTAGCTTCTGCACGAAGCTTTTCCAACTATCGTGCCATTACAACCAATTTATTCTCCATAACTTGTCCAAGCTCATAATTTTATGCATAAATTTTCTTCTCGTACTCAATTGCAACACTACATCAAATATATACATATGCAAATCCACATCAAAAAAATCATGGGCTCAGACAAGACCATATCAAATAAACTCAACATGGATCACTCACCATGCATGATGCAACTCTTGCTTCATGCTCTAAATCTCCATCTTCAAAACAGGAAACTAGTGTAAATCCAAACTATACCTAGGTAAATCATGTGTCATCCCTTGCATTCTCCCACTAAGATCATGTTTTGCATTATTAAGTTCAATAATATCTACAGAAACAAGCTTAAGTTCACCACGAGTAGCTTCTATCCCATTGAGATTAGTCTCTAGCATTGCATATTTCTGAAATTCTATTACATGTGCATCCTTATCATGGTGCAATGAATCAGAAACCTATGTCATTACCTGCAACGCATGCTCTGCCACCTCCATTTCCTACTTAAGTGCCACATGGGTAGTAGCTAACCATTGGTTTTTTGCTAATAAAACTTGAATGTCTTGGTGTTGAGCAGTAAGACGATCATCTAGGATGCGCATTGGGTCAATCCCGAGTTGGGTTTCTCTCCTCTCATCAAATAACGCATGATGAGGAAGTGCTATAAGAAGGCCTCTACTTTTAAATAAATATTAAATGTCCGTTTTTAATGAGGAGTTTTGTTAAACATTAAATATCTGTTTTTAATGGGGGAGATGAAATGTCAAGAGTTAGTAGTTACTCTTATCGGTGATAATGATTTTTAATTTTCAGTTTTATTAGGGCAAACTACCATCTATAAATAAATTATTGTATTGATCGTAATAAACAAGAATTTAAAATGAAAGAGTCTCTTTTCAAAAATATTTTCTCCTTGGTTATAGTTTGGAGCCAATTTCTTTTTTTACAACTTGGTATCGGAGGGATAAGGAGTATAATCAATAATGTCCAGCTGCCCCGATTAACGAAAGTAAATTATGAGAATTGGAGCATCTAAATGAAAGCACTTCTCAGTTTTATGAATTGTTAGAAGGTAGTTCAAGAAGGTTTCGAAGAATGAGAATCTACCGAAGGATATACGACGGCTCAAAATAAGGCATTGAAAGAGACGTGATCAAAAGATAAGATGACATTGTACATCATGTTTCGAGCTGTTGATGAGTCGAGCTTTGAGAAGATTGCGAATCCAAAAACTTCAAAAGAAGTATGGGGCATCTTGGAGACAACGTACAAAGGATCCGACCGAGTTAAACAAGTTCGTCTTCAAACACTTCGCAACGAGTTTGAAGGCATGAAAAAGAAGGAGTCAGAAGTTGTGTCCGATTACATCATGCGTGTTCAAACTGTGGTGAATCACTCAACCAAGACGGAGAAAAATTGTCTGATGCATGGGTCGTGGAAAAGATTCTAAGGTTGTTAACCGACAGTTTCGATAATGTGGTATGTGCCATAGAAGAGACAAAATATCTAGAAACATTTATAATCGACGAGCTTGCAGGTTCCCTAATGGCACATGAATATCGTAAGAAGAAGAAGGAGGAGACACTTGAGCGGGCACTTCAAACCAAAGTATCATTCAATGATGAAAAGGTATTCTATTCTCAAAACTTTCAAGGTAAATGGTGTGGCCGTGGTGGTCGAGGAAATAGTCGTGGTGGGAAAAGCCGCAGTCAAGAAGGGTATCATGAGGAGAATGGGCAATCAAACCAACAAAATTGGCGTGGAAGAGGACGCGGTCGTGGAAGAGGTGGTCGGTCAAATTATTCCAACTTCGAGTACTACAAGTGTGACAAATATGATCACTATACGAAGAATTGTAATTCTGATAAATGTTACAATTGTGGAAAGGTGGGACATTTTGCAAAAGAATGTTGAGTTGAAAAAAAGATGGAAGAGACAACCAACCTAGCCATGGATGACGAGGTGGAAGAATGCTTTCTCTTAATGGCATATAATAAAGTCAACATCAATAACAAGACGGTGTGGTACATTGACACAGCTGCAAGCAACCATATGTGTGGGCACGAGCATTATTTCAAAGAGATGCAAAAGGTTAAAGCTGTATCTGTATCATTTGGAGATGGCTCGAAAGTTAAGGTAAAAGGCCAATGTACGATTTATTATGTACAAAAGGATAGTTTCATTAGGTCAATCCAAGATCTGTATTATGTACCAGACCTCAAGAGCAACATTTTAAGTATGGGGCAACTCATGGAGAAAGGATATTTGGTCTTTATGAAAGACCAGATATTACTATTGAAAGACAAGCAAGGGTGTTCAGTGACACAAGTTGAAATGGGAAGAAATCGAATGTAAAAACTGAATTTGAGAAATATTTGCAATTCAACATGGAAGACAATGCGTCACTGTGGCATCTCCATTTTGGTCACCTACATCATGAAGGCCTAAACAAGTTGGCAAAGAAGAACATTGTGCATGGACTACCAGACATGGAATACGAGGGAAAATTTTATGAAGAATGTGTGCTCGAAAAGTATGCAAGAATGTCATTTCAAAAGAAGACAGAATATCGGGCTAAGCAACCTCTCGAGTTGATTCATTCCGACATATGTTGACTAATCTCCCCTGAATCTTTCAAGGGAAAAAGGTATTTCATTTTTTTTATTGATAATTTCTCACGAAATTCTTGGGTTTATTTTCTGAAAGAAAAATATGAGATATTTGAGGTGTTCAAAAAATTCAAAGTGCTGGTGGAAAAGGCAACCGGTTGATACATTAAATCTGTACAATCCGATAGAGGCGGCAAATACACTTCGATGATTTTCATGGAGTATTGTGAGGAGCAAAACATAAGTTGATTTTTAACCGAACTGTACTCTCCACGACAAAACATTGTAGCCGAGAGGAAGAACCGGATAATTCTTGACATGGTTCGATCAATTATTAAAAGCAAGAAAATGCTGAAGGAATTTTGGGCGTAAGCCGTGCAATGTGCCGTCTATGTTCAAAATTGGTGTCCACATGCAAAATTGTATGATCAAACACCACAAGAGACATGGAGTGGACAAAAACTGATAGTCTTTCTTCTCAAAGTATTCGGCAGTTTAGCCTACGCACACGTGCTCGATCAGCAAAGAACAAAGCTCGAAGACAAAAGCAAAAAATATTTTTTTATTAGGTATGATGAGAAAACAAACGGATACAAGCTATTCGACCTGATAAGCAACAAGATTCTAGTGAGCTATGATGTACGAGTTCATGAAACAAATGAATGGGATTGGAATAAAGCAACAAAGGATATCATTGATATTGGAGAATCATCAATTGTTATGCCAACAACTATACTAAAAATTTCTAAAACCATTGTTGATGAAGATGAACCGCAACAACCCAAAATATAAAGCTTACAAGATTTGTATGATTTGACAAATGAGGTACACCTAATATGTCTTTTGGTAGATTCCAAAAATTTAAGTTTTGAACAGGCAGTGCAAGACAAGAAGTGGCAAACTGCCATGGACAAAAAGATTAAAGCAATAGATCATAACAACACATGAAAGTTAGCAGAAGTGCCGAAAGGAACTCAGCCCATTGATGTCAAGTGGGTATTTAATAGAAAGATGATTGCTCAAGGAGATATAGAATGGTATTATGTGAGACTTATAGCAAAGGGATACTAGTAAAAGGTGGGAATCAACTATGACGAGGTGTTTGCTCCTGTTGCAAAAATGGAGACAATTAGATTGCCCATTTCACATGCGGCTCAATTTAATTGGCCGATATTACAAATGGATGTCAAATCGGCATTCCTGAATGGTGTGCTCGAAGAAGATGTTTATATTAAACAACCACTCGGGTACATGAAAATCAGAGAAGAAAAGGAGGTATTGAAATTGAAGTAGACACTTTATGTGTTGAAGCAAGTATCATGAGCCTGGAATACTCATATCGATACATACTTCAAAAAGAACAGGTTCGAGCAATGTTCCTATGAAAATGCCCTTTATGTGAAGAAGAATGGAGGTAATATGTTATTTGTTACTCTTTATGTTAATGATCTCATTTTTATGAGGAATAATAATGAAATAATACAAAAGTTCAAGAGCACAATGACACAGAAATTCGAGATGACAGATTTGGGCTTGATGAATTTTTCCCTTGGTCTAGAGGTAAGACAAGAAAAGACCAGTATCTTTGTATCCCATGAGGCATATATAAAAGAGATTTTGAAGAAGTACAGGATGGAGTCTTGCAATCTGGTTTCAACACAAATGGAACCAGGTGTAAAACTCTCTAAGTTTGATGGAGGAGAACGAGTCGATGCAAGCAAATACATGAGTTTAGTGGGAAGCCTTTGCAATCTCACATGCACAAGGTCGGACTTTGCATTAAGTGTTGGCATTATAAGTTGGTTAATGGAGGAGCTAGTCTATTCACATTGGAAGGCGTTAAAGCGAATCTTTTGATACATCAAATGAACAATGTCACTCTGGTAATTTTATACAAATACGGAAAATTATAGGTTGGTCGGGTACTCCGACAATGATTGGTGTAGAGACTTGGATGATCGGAAAAGCACATCGGGTTAAATGTTTTTTATGGGTGACATGGCGTTTACTTGGCTTTCAAATAAGCTACAAATCGTGACACTCTCAACTTGTGAAGCTGAATATGTGGTAGTATCTTTGTGTGTACGTCATGTGATATGACTTAGAAATTTGTTAGGCAAGATGGAGCAACAATAAATCGGTGTAACTGAGATACGAGTTGACAACAAATCAGCAATTGAGTTGAGTAAGAACCCATTGAATCATGAGAGAAGCAAGCATATTGATGTTTGTTTTTACTTCATCCGAGATCAAGTGAAGGAAGGAAATATAAAATTAGTATATATGGCATATCGGGACCAAGTCGTAGATATCTTCACCAAACCGCTACCTACGATACTACTTGACAACTCCAAAAGATTACTCGGCATTAAAGATGACATAAGCATTTCAGTTTATGGGAGAGTTTTGTTAAATAAACATTAAATGTCCATTTTAATGGGGAGTTTTGTTAGACATTAAATGTCTATTTTTAATGGGAAAGATAAAATGTCAAGAGTTAGTAGTTACTCTTATGGGTAATAATGATTTTTAATTTTCGATTTTATTAGGGAAAACAATCATCTATAAATAAATCATTGTATTGATTGTAATAAATAAGTATTAAAAAAGAAAGTGTCTCTTTTCAGAAATATTTTCTCCTCGATTATAGTTTGTAGCCAATTTTTTTTTTACATCTACCAAAATGCAATTCAATGACTTGAGAAGGTTTAATTTGGGGTGCTAAATTGATTTGAGATATCCCTTGCAAAGGCAAAGTGATAGCCTGATTTCTAGCATACATGGCCATTGTAAGTCGGACACTCAGAGTAAATAAAATGAGGTTTCTGATTCGGCCTGATTAACGCATACAATGAAATTTTAGATACCAATTAGAGCCAGAAGGAAACATGCATATTTTCAATGGAACGTGAGATTTGCAATCTAAGCTTCCACAATAATGTGTGGATACTGCCGATAAAGTTGATTGGGCCCTTGTGAATTTACCTTTATACCCTTACTGAATATTTATTTAAAACCATGTGTAGATAGCTGTAAAGTAATTTCTTTTTATTTGTTTTTATCAATTATCAGAGCCAATATATAAATTCTAATTTTTTTTGTCTGAGTCTGCTAGACATTTTCATTATTGAGATTGCTTGGTTTTTTCTCTGTGCGGCACTCTCTTCTTCTCCTCTTCTCTTCATCTGTTCATCTCTATTCTTAGAAATCCTTGTTAAAACAATAATTTATTGTTAATAAACAACAATTTAGTATTAGAGCTTTGATATCTACCTGAGATTGAAATTATTTCTGAATAGTTGTTCGAAATTAATTTCTTCAGAATAGACGATCTCTGAAACCCTAATTTATTTATCATGATTTCTTTAGATCTAGCACAAATCTGACCAGATCTTAAAATTTGTTGTGTTTAAATAATATTTTCTATAAAACCCTCAAACTTTTGTTCAAATTTTTTCAAGTTCTTTTCAAACAAATATGTTTTCCAAGAATCAAACCTCATCAAACATGGGGTCAATCCATATTCCATTATTTGATGGTGAGAATTTTGACTATTGGCTTGTTAAAATGCGAATCCTATTTATCTCACAAGATATATGGGAAATCATGGTCTCTAGATATGAAGAGGCCTCGAATCCCTCTGCTCTAGAGGGTAAGGAATTATTACAAGAAAAAGAATTGAGGAAGTTAAATGTGAAAGCATTACTTTTCATCTAACAAGGTATAACTAATGCTATATTCCCTTGATTACTTGGATGTACTCAAGCCAAAGAGGCTTGGGACCTCTTAATCGAAGAATATCAAAGAGGTAAAAAGGCTCGAGGAGCTCTTCTATACTCCCTGAGAAATGACTTTGAGAATCAGAGCATGAAAAACTCAGATTCTCTTACTGAGTTTTCAACTCAGTTCCTTGATATAGTTAATCAACGTAAAATTCATGAAGATGATATCTATGAGAGTTGTCTGGTTGAAAAATTATTAATCTGTATGCCTGAAAAATATGATGCCATCATGGTTGTAATAATGGAAACCAAAGATCTTTCGAAGTTAACCATTCAGCAAGTTATGAGCTCACTAAAGTCATATGAAAGTTGACTATTAAAGAGGGCAGAAGGCTCTGGAGAAACTGCAATGTAGTCGAGAAGGGAAAAAAACCCAACAAAGATGATATTCAACCCAGAGAAAAAAGATATAAAATACCAAGTCAAAGGTATGCTTCTAAATCTAAAAATAAAAACAAAATTAAAACTGACTCTTCTTCTTCTACACCTTCTGTCGACTCATATAAGGACCAATATGTCTCTTGCAACATATGCAAGAGATCAAACTACACTACAATAGAGTGTTGGTTTCGAAAACAAAACCAATGCCTAAACTATAAAAAGTTTGGCATAACTCAAAGGATTATAAAAGTATTTCTGAACAAAATGCTAGCTTTGTAGAGTGAGTAGCCTCTACAGAGCATCTGTTTTATGCAAATGAAACAAATGAGACTTCTTGACCAAAAACTTGGTTTCTAGATAGTGGTTGCTCAAATCACATGTCCGGGAACAAGAATATATCTGTGGATTTACTTTTAGTAGTAAATTCACAAGTATAATTAGGTAATGGTGATTTAGTTGAGGCAAAAGCCAGATGCAAAGTGGCAGTACTCACTTGCACTAGAGTTAAATTTATAAAGGATGTACTTTTGGTTCCAGCATTGGACCAGAATTTACTAAGTGTTGGTCAATTAATTGAAAGATGATACAGACTACTATTCAAAAATAATGCATGTGAAATATTTGATCATGAAAATGATCAGCCCTCATGGATAGTAAAAATGTCCAATGGAAGAAGTTTTTCACTGACATTTGTTAAGAGAACAGACAAGGCATTATCCATGAATGTCCAATATGAAGCTTCTCTCTAGCATAGAAGGTATGGGCACTTAAACAATTAAATCCTAAAAATTATCTTTCAACTAAATCTAGTGAATGGAGCGCCCTCAAACCTTGACATCCCCAATTATGTTTGTGAGGAATGCTCACTGGGAAAGAAAACTAGGAAAAGTTTTCCTAAGCACTCTACCTAGAAAGCCACTGAACCATTAGAACTAATGCATGCTGATATATGTGGACACATGTTAGTGTAGTAATTAGGCAATAGTAGCTATTTTTTATTGTTTGTCGATGATTATACAAGGTATAAGGTTTTCTTCTTGAAGCACAAGCCTGAGTCACTTGATTATTTCAAGAAGCTGTTGTCCCTTGTCAAAAGACAATCTGGACTAAAGTGTAAAAACACTTAGAATAGACAGAGGGGGTGAATTCCTCTCTCAAAAATTCACTGATTTTTGTGAATTAAAAGGAATGATTAGGCAATTGATCACTGCCTACTCACTACAACAGAATAGAGTTGTGGAGAGGAAAAATAGAACATTAATAGAGATGATTATGTCAATTTTGAATGAGAAGTGTACCAAAAAACTATTGGGCAGAAGCAATGAACACATCAGTGTATCTGCTCAATAGGTGCCCCACTAAAGCACTGGACAATCTTACTACAGTACAAGCCTAGACTGGTAGAAAATCCAGTGTTAAACACTTAAGGGTAGCCTGGAGTGTATGCTACTCTCATATACCAAATGCACACATAATTAAGTTAAACTCAAAGAGTCTAAAGTGCATTCTAGTAGGATATAGTCTGCAATCCAAGGGTTACATACTGTATTCACCAGAAACTAAGTCCTTTCTGGTGAGTAGAGACATATTAATTGATGAAAATAGTAAATGGGGTGAATATATTGCTGAAAACTAATCTGGAATTAAAAATGGTTGTAATGGAATTGCTACAGCTAGCAATAAACAAAAAGGCACTCCAAGGTATGATTTCTACTCCCTTTCTGAATATACTTCAAAATAAGCTGCTAAATGTATGTATGAATCTACTTCTAAATATGCTACTAAATGTATGTCTGAATCTACTTTTGAATATAGTTTTAAATCTATTTCTAAATCTGAATTTATGTCTATTTTGTCTGATTCAAATAAAATAAATACTCTTATTAAATATAAAGACTTATCGGACATTTACCAGAGATGTAACTACGTCTCAGTTGAGTCACTCAACTATGAAGAGGCTGTAAAACATTAATTCTAGATAAAAGCAATGCAGATAGAAATGTCTGTCATTGAAAAAAATAACACTTGGACTCTGGTTGACCTACCCCCAATTAAACACAGTATAGAGGTTAAATAGATCTTTAGGATTAAGACTTAACCTGAATTAAATCAGCCTGTATATAAGGCTCGATTAGAGGCCAAAGGCTACTCTCAAAAATTGGGAACAGATTACCAAGAGACCTTTGCTCCAGTAGCAAGGTTGGAAACATTAAGGCTTCTAATAGCCTTAGTTGGATAGAAGAGTTGTAATTTATTCCAGCCCGATATAAAGTCAGTCTTCTTGAATGGAAAACTCAAGGAGGAAATCTATGTAGAGCAACCTTCTAGGTTTGTAAAAAAGGGGAAGGAATATTATGTTTATAGACTAAATAAGGCTTTATATTGGTTGAAACAAGTTCCTCATGCTTGGTATCAATAAATAAATACTTATTGAATCAAGGATTAAAAAGAAGTAAGAGTGAGCCTACGCTCAACATAAAAAAGGTTAAAAAATCTGGAATTTTAATTATTTCTATATATGTGGATGATATTATCTTCACAAGTTATAAAACTGAATTAATAATTAATTTTAGAAGAGAAATGGAGACTAGGTATGAAATGTCAAACCTAAAAAACTTAAGACAATTCTTATGACTTGAAATAACTCAAGATACAAGTGGTGTGTCCATCTCTTAAACCACATATATAAGTCCATATTGAAAAACTTTGGAATGAGATATTGTAAGTTTATTTCTACTCCCTTAGAAGTAAATCAAAAACTAATTTCTGCTCAAGAAAGATAAGTAAATGAAAAAATATACAAAAGCTTAATTGGAAGCTTGTTGTATGCATCTACAACAAGACATGATATAGTGTATTCTATCCATTTATTGTCATGGTTTATGCATGCACCAAATCACATACATTTAAGTGCTGCTAAAAGATTATTGAGATATCTAAAAGGAATAATTGACTTAGACCTAAAAATCACTAAGATTAATCACACTAAAATTTTTAGTTATTGCGATAGTAATTGGGGAGGATGTCCAGAAGATTACAAAAGTACCTTTGGATACATTTATAGTCTGGGAATTATGGCTATTTCTTGGCAGTCCAAGAAACAATTCATAATCGCCCTGTCTACCACTGAAGCTGAATATGTTTCAGCTTCAGTAGTGACTTTACAAGCATCGTAGTTAAGAAAGCTCTTGGCTAATCTAGATAAACCATTAAACTACCTAACTAAAATTCAGTGTGATAATCAATCGACTATATCTATTGCAAGTAATGTGGGTATGCATAGTCTAACTAAACATATAGGCTTAAAATACCTTTTTATTAAGGATCCTATTGAAACTAATGAAGTTAAATTGGTTTTTTGCTGGACTGAAGAGCAAGTTGCTGATATATTTACGAAGCCACTGCCAAGAAAAAAGCTGGCTTACTTCCAGGAAAGTCTTGGACTGTTACCAACTACATCAAATGGGGGCGATTATTGACTGGGCACTTGTGAATTTACCTTTGTACCCTTACTGAATATTTATTTAAAACCGTGTGTAAATAGCTATAAAGTAATTTCTTTTTATTTGTTTTTATCAATTATCAGAACCAATATATAAATTCTAATTTTTTTTACCTAAGTCTGCTGGACATTTTCATTATTAAGATTGCTTGGTTTTCTCTCGGTGTGGCACTTTCTTCTCCTCCTCTTCTCTTCATCTATTCATCTATGTTCTTAGAAATCCTTGTTAAAATAAGGATTTGTTGTTAATAAGCAATAGATACATCGAAGAAAATTGTATTTAATAAATAGATGGAAGATATTGAGTGAGTAATAAGCAAGTTACCTGCCTGACAAAAAATTGTAGTCTCACAGAAGAAGGCAAGATGAGAGAACCGATAATGCACGCACAATGGCAGGTTATGACTTATGATTATATAATTAGCTAGGAAAGTTTCGTTGCTAAATCTGTCGCTATATCTCGGATATAATTAACTAGGGAAATTCAGTCGCTAAATCCGTCGTTATATTCCTGATGTAACTATCTAGGGAAATTCCATCCCAATTATCCGTCACTATATCCTAGATGTAATTAGCTAGGAAAATTTAGTTGCTAAATCTACCGCTATATTTTGGATGTAACTAGCTAGGAGAATTCCATCACAATTATCTGTCGCAATTATTCGTCGCTATATTTTGGTTGTAATTAGCTAGGGAAATTCCGTCCCTATATCTTGGATGTAATTAGCTAGAGAAATTCCGTCGCTATATTCCAAATATATTTAGCTAGAGAAATTTTGTCGTAAAATTCATCGCTATATCTCGGATCTAGTTGGCTAGAAAATTTTCATTGCTAAATACGTCGTCAAACCTCTGGTTTTTTTTTGAGCGGAAATTTATGAATAAAATAGCGACGGAAATTTTAAATAATGAAATTTCATCGCCAATCCATCGCAAATCCATCCCAAATCTATCGAAATTTCTATTTTAACGTAAAATCAAAGATCTTTTGCTATTCCCTAGCTGATCCCTCGCTATTTAACTAGGGATTAATCACTAGCTAAATTTTCCTAGCTAAATTAACATTTTCTTGTATTGAACATAGAATTCTGTAGTATTATATATAAATATTTACTGAGTATATATGTACTCAGTATATATGTACAAATATACTAATTGTATATATACTCATATATATGTACATATATACTCTGTTTATATGTACATATACTAGCATTTCACTCGTTATAATGCTAGTATATATGTACATATACACTGTAGTATATATGTACATATATATTGCAGTATTATATATTTATCAAAACATAACTTTATTTATTTATTTATTTTGATTTGATTGACTGGTTTAAATTTCGTACAGATATGGTCTACATTGTTTCCCGTATGAAGCTTGTATAAGTGAAGAGATTTTTTACTAGACATGATGCACCACGACTCGGACAGCTTTGTCGCAGCAGAAAGATGGTGATAGGAGTAGATGGAAAGAAAGTAATGTCAATGGCAGATAGATTATACTTTATGTATTGTGGGAAAATACATTAATGAATAAGATGTAATAAAATTTTGTTTTTATTCAATTTAATATAAAAATAATAAACTATTTTTGTTTGAATTTTGTTATGTTTTTGTTATTCAATTTGATGAATAAGATGTAATAGAAAGCAATATCGCAGCATAAAATTTTGTTATATTTTTGTTTGAATTATGTAAAATATTGAATTTGAATAATTTATTAAATAATTTTATTTTTTGTTAATTATAAATTATCATTTATAGTTTCTATTTTTATTCAATTTAATATAAAAATAATAAATTATTTAATTAAATTTTTTGAAACAAAAAATAAATTCCTAAAAATAGTTTTTGAATGAAAATAGCTAGGGATTTTTCCCTTACTAATTTAGCTAGGGAAATTATTATTTTAGTTATAGATTTTTTCATCGCTAAAATTTTTTTGCTAGGGACCATTTCTCTTGCGAATTTTTAGCAACGAGCACTTTAGATTGGGAAAGCTTCTGTTATTATATTCGTTTAGCAATGAAAAATCTCATTTAGCTTACTAATTTAGCTAGGAAAATTATTATTTTAGTTAGGGGCTCATTCCCCTCGCTAATTTTTAGCGACGAGCACTAATGATTGGGAAAACTTCCGTCATTAATCCATCGTTATAAGCAATGGAAAACCCCCATTTGGCTAGGAAATTGTCTCTATCTATTTGGGATTTTTTTATAGTATTATTTATCTTCTATTACACAAAGTCATAGTCTTGAAATATAGTTGCAGCTTGTACATTTTGCTTCAATAACATAAAGTCATAGTATTTAGTGTGAGTTGTGGCATGTGCAAATTGCTAATGTAATCCAAATTCATGGTGTTGAAGAATGACCGCAACTTTAGTTTCCCTCTTGAGCCAAGGGTCATGGCACTTATGTTCATGACTAGAGTTTGGTTCTATGTAACATTCTATAGCTAATTGTTGTGATACCAATCAACATCATGATTTTTGCTTGAGTATTCTTTAATTTTGTAATGAAAAATGTATAACATTTGGATGATGTCATGGCTTTTAGTACCCTAGAGTACTTTATTGTTGCAATATATAATTAATGTTCTAGCCATTAAGTCATTTCAAGCTAGATAAGCTATGACTTTGAGAAAACTTCATAGCCAAAAGAATGTATTGCATAGTAAAAAGAATGTGTGTATATAAAATAATAAAGTCATAGTGTATAAAGATTATAATAACTATATAAGTAATGTTTTGGCCAAGAATAAATATCAAATTAATCTATAAGTACTCAAAGGTGTAATCAAATCGTAGCATATCAAATGCTATGACTTACATGACTTTTAACTCCCATTTTAGTCACCAACTCTACAAAGACAAATATTTAATATTTAAAACTTTTGATTTTACAACTATACATCCAAATCTTCCAAAACTAAATTTTTATGATATCATTACAAATAAAGCTCTCTTTAAAGCAAAACATATCATAAAAATAATGTCAAATTGTTAGTATTATTTGTTATTTTTCATACCAAAAAGTAACTACTTTGGAAAATTTTACGACATCATTAATCACATCCACCTCCTCTTTTTATGTTCTCCTTTATGCTTTCTCTATGGCTTGTTTCTTCTCTAACTTTTTTCCACTACTAATTATAACGAATAGGCACTTCTTTAAATTTTTTTTAGCTTTGCATGGTAATTCATTCACACTTTTCTCCTTTATAGATAATGCTAGTTGTCTAAGTTGATTCTCTATAATTTTCATTTCTACATTCATGTGTTCTAGCCTCATTTTAATGTGATCTATCCAGTTCTCTTGAAGATCATATGTATGTTGTCTTCTTGTGATGATTTTTCTACCATATTCATAAGATTATAAATAGAGCTTGAGGCTCTTTGCATTTGATATTCTATTGAGTTACTCCCATAATTCTTCCAGAATTAGCCCATTTTCTATCACACATTTTCATTACTTTCATAAGATAAGTATTCATGATTTCTCAGATTTGGATGAAAGTGCTTGAAGGTGTTGTTGTTAGGTTGAAATACATATTTTTTTTTATGCAAAACATTGCCTTCCATTAGTTGATATACAAAGTCAAAATTAACTATTTTATACTATTGCAAAATAGAAATTTTTTCCAAACTTGGTTATTTATCCATTTAAGCTCCAAACTTTAAGAAAAATGCATCCATCTAAGCTTTCATTGCAGTTAGTCTATCCAACTCTAATACTTTGGTTTCCCTTCTTCCATATACTTGATTTTTTGGAGTTTAGTAGTTGTTCTTTACTAGCTCTTCAAAAAGAAAGTGTACTTTGTCAAGTTACTTATTCATAATAGACCCACTAGAGGTCACATTATTCATAGTCAGCCAGCAATAATTTTTTAAGATATAATAAGAACTAAGTTATTAGATAGTTTATCCTTCACTATCTTGGTAGTATTTATTACCGCAAGTTCCTTCCATATTCTCTCTCTTTTTCTCTCATATTTTTATCTCAATAATATTCTTGTTGTTCTCTCAATTTGTGGGTCTAGGTGTATTAACTTAGTTTTAGAATTTCAGCTCATATAAGAGAAGTTGTAACAAAACAAACAAAAAAACAAAGAAAAAACAAAATTCAAATACAATGCAACCAATAAGCAAGAAATTATTATCAACACCACTAAGAACAAAACAATGCTTTTACAAAGATAGTTTTGTCACCTAAAGTTGACTAATCAAACTAAAAATCAATCAATCACTAGAAATGACACCAAAAATTGTGACTTTATTATGGTGCCAAACCTTTACATTTTTGACACAGTCCAAATAGCTCACTAAATAATTATCTTTCATCCAATAGAGTTTTGCAAGTATGTAGTTTGTAGAAGTAGTAAAGTGAATTTATGTTTAAATATCAATCTCACATAGATTGTATGAATAGTTCATTTAACCAATAATGAACTAACTATTGCACGAATTTAGTAAATAAATTTAGGCTTTCAAAATAATACTTAGACTCTATGGTTGACTCAATTCCTTGTGCAATATGATATTTAGAGTCATTTTGAAAATATTATGTTTGATTATTGAACAAATGATAAATTAGTTTGAAAATATCATAGTATCCTTTTGGTATACATGTAACTATCATCATTTGACTATTACTACCATAGATGATCTCCTTGTAGTTGTACTCTCAATACAAGATGATGTGGTAATAAATATGAGATGATGTGGTAATAAAAATATTTGTCCTTTTGGCTTAATAAGTATCATACTCATGATAATTAATATATATCTTTCTATAAATATCACTAGTGTAAATTATATAACAGGAATAAACTTGCAGGACTATCACCACCATACAAGGCACTTACACGTATATTTGTCCCATGATATATATGTTACCATCTACCATTGTCATAGTGGTAGTGCCACTGCCCATGCCCACTACGCCACACTAGCAAGTGCTTAGTGGCCACTATGCTTGGCATTAGGGTGTGGCTAGTGCGATGTGGGGGTGTGGTCTTCAAGATATATCTTTGGTACATAAAATACTAAACATTCTAGATGACATGTAAGCTGGAAATGAGCTAAAATTGAATCAATATTACAACTTTGGAGTTTTAATGGATTTTGATGAAAAGTCATGAGGTTGTATATTTTTAGAAAGAATTGATGACTTAGTAATGTGCGGACTCACTGATGTGGTTTCGACATTCATTCTTGGCAAACACTTTACATATTTAGTATGATAATATTTGTATGCTGACTCTACCACCTCATTAGTAGAATCCTTCAAATGTGTAATATTTTTTTTAACTATAATATTATATTTGAGTCACAACTATATTTATCTTGTAATAATTTAATAACTATGATATTAATTTTATATCATAGTAACTAAGTACCTCACTAGTATTAAAAGTCATTGTTACTTCCTAGCATTATGTCTTTATCTTTACTAAAATTTTATATGCCCAAATTAGATTTGTTGTCTTTTATTAAATCCATGACTTTTTGGCTATAAAAAATTATATAGCCAAGACTACTCAAATCAAAACTATGAAAATTATCCAATGTCATAATTTTTGGACATAATATTATAGAAAAGATTATTCGAATGCGACCACTTCCAAGGTCACAACTCTTGTCCTAGAGAAAAGGAAAATACACAACTTTAATGTATGAGCTAATTATTATATCATCCACCACTTCCGAGTGTCGTGACCACATGATTCCAAAGATAGACTAAGGCCGAAGTTTCACCCATTTCCCATTGCCATGGCTATTTGATCCAAAGAAAGATTATGGTCAAAACCATAATGAATTTCTTAAGTCATGGCTATTTGTTTCATAAGAAAGGTCAAAGACAAAGTTAATGGTTATTTTTAGAGTTGTAGCCAATTGAGTCATAATAAAGACCAAAGCTGAAGTTGTAGCTATTTTGAGCATCATGATCATTTGATGGTAAAGAAAGATCAAAGTCATAACCCATTCACAATAGTTGTAATTTTGTATTATAGAGACAATGGATAAGCCATATACATATCCCATCACCGTGGCTTTGTGTTATAGAAAGATTACGAGGCATCCAAAGTCATGGCTACTTTCCTAGAGCATTAACCTCGAGCTTGATAATACAAAAAAGTAAAGATAATACAAAAAAATCTTGAATTGGACTATTCTTCTACACTTTTATGGACCAAAGGAAAGTGCACCAACAACCTTAAATAGAGTTTTCACTCTTTCTAGGTGATCCATAAGCAAGGAAGGTATACAATATAAAAGTCATACCCTTGAGTTGGGAGCATGACTCTCAAACCTCCTCTCTAGGGTGGATTCAAGCAATAAGTCAAAATAATATGGTATTAGGGATTGTGTAATTATAGTTTATGTGTTGTATGAACTTTTGGTTATTAATTCATGTGTTTGATTTATGTTGTAGAATAGAAATTAATAGAAATAGTAAATATATTGAACTTGAATTAGGGTTACAACTATTGGTTAATTTGTGCATATTATTATGCTGGATAGTGATAAACCTTTCTATCACAATACATAAAAGAAACCTATATATTAATCACTATGAATATTATACTAATAATATCAAAAACAAGAATGATTTTACATGTCTCTCTACTATACATATCATAGAAGAACTGATCATTGATTAATTGTGGATGCTTTATAGAATATTCTCCTATCGATTATACTTGTAGTGTGTGAGTCTCATCATCATAGTGTATGATGGTGATAAATAATCAACAAGGCATGCTTAAGTGTTGTGACTCACAATGTAGTAATAGTTATTTGTGTTGCTTTCACTCATATGGTTCTTTCCTATAATATTTGAGAAAAACATATGCTAAATGTACAAGTATAATACTCACAAAGTCAAAAATTTAAGTATGCTAAAACCACATTAGTCCTTGGTCTTTATGACACATAAGACCAAAGAATAAGAATATAGATGCAAAGAAACTATTAAGAGGAGTTGATGCATTGTCTTAAAGGTGATGGACTTATAAATGACTTTCATCTATGAATAATTTGTTGTCTTGGTGGTAAAGTACCAAAAAAAAACTACAATGAGATCATCATTAGGATGGATTCAATGATGACAACTACCTTATATTCTATTAGAAAAAATGAGTATCCTAACATTTATCTAAACTTTGTTTTATATCTATCCCAAACATAAATTGAATTATGCAAACATGCATCATATGAATCAAGTGGATACACCACGAGGACTAAGAGTTAGACCAAAAAATATAATTTTTTTTTCTCTACTAGAATAGTGTTATCTCATAGTTGGTTGATCGAACTGCCAATATAATCTATGTGAGATCGATAAATGTATGAAAGTCTTCTTTACTACGTATATGACTTGTACACTTGCATATTTTTGTTGATGATATACTCCCACCAATGAGAATTTGGAAGACTATCCAACCAATAAAATTTAGTAGTATAATAGAGTCACATAATAGGGGTGGCCTATCTGGCTAGTGGTAGTATTGTGCTGCTACCGGCTAGACTCAACACGCTTGGTTTAGAACGGTAAGCTATTAGTCTATGTTGGGCTTACCTACCATGTGGTCATCCTGGCATGGCATCACCCAATCACCCATTTTTTGTTGCATCTAGCATGGCACATTGGCCCAACTATGCCACCAAAAATTAGCTAGGATGACCTAACATAGCCCATTTGATACCTCTATTCATACCACAACATCACCTCAAATATAATAATTATAAATTCATAATAGCAATATACATGTACAAAACCAACCCTAAATCTCAATTTAGCCTAATATTTGGGGAGAATTCATGAGTTTTTAAGAGTGGAATGTCCTATAATGGAGGGTTTCAAATATTAGCCTTGATCAGAATATAGGTCTCAAAACCTAAACTCATATAATAATTACTTGAATTAGCCTTGGATTTTTTTCCTAATCGGGGGTTGGAAGTCATCCCACCTAGGGCTTTTGGCATCTCTTGGCTTAAAATACAATTCTCTTATCTCATCTCTTTTGATTTTTTTAAGTGTTACTTTTATACTTTGAGAGTCTATGTGATTCTTTAAGCTGGAAGTCATAGTGTTGACTTGAGATCATGACTTTATTATCTATTCGAAAAAGACTTTTAAATACTAAATAAGGCAAAATCCAATCATGAAGGATGTAATAAAAAAAGATTATGAAATAGTTGAAGTTAGGAATCATTTAAACTATATCTGATAGTCCATGGGTGAGTACAATTCATCTTGTACAAAAAAAAAGAGTTGACAATAGTTAAAGTCACAACTGATGATGAGATTTCCATGCATGCAACCGCTAAATGGGAACTATACATTGATTATTAAAAAATAAACAATGGGACACAAAAGGATCACTATTCACTTTTATTCATGGATCAAATATTAGATTGAATCTCATCTCATTCATCTTATTGCTTTCTATATAAAAATTTGAGGCACAATCAGATATTGATTGATATGTTAGATAAAGATAAAATCTACAATCAATTTTTCCAATGGGACTTTTGCATGTAGGGAGGATGCCTTTTGGTCTTTGGGATATTCTAGCCACATTTTAGATGTCCATGAATGCTATTTTTGTGAGCATGAATGCTATTTGCATAACTTGGAGATCATATTGAAATGATGTAAGAAGAAAATTTCTATTCTCAACTAGGACATGCATTTTCTGCTAGAGGATTACAAGTGTATGATAAAAACTTTACTTCACTTTATGATAGTCAATGAAGCAAGGAGTTTCCTTGGGCATGTAGAGATTTATTGGTAATATATCAACAATTTTTTGAAGATGACAAAATCATTATGTAAGCTATTGGAAAAAGACGTAGTATTTTATTTTAATCAAGAATGCATAAATATCATGGAAGAGTTTAAAAGGAATTAGTCAAAAGCCCAATCTTAATAGTGCTACGATGAGAAGACTCATTATTTTTCATGTGTGATACAAGTGTATACGCCTTGGGGGCAGTATTAATATAAATACATGACAAAATCTTTAGGATAATTTCATATGCTAGTAAGACTTTAAATGAAGTACAGGTAAAATATACAATAACTAAATAAGAAATGGTAGTTTTAGTTTTTTCCTGTGATAAGTTCTGACCATACATCCTTAGAACAAAAGTGATAATATATATGGATCACACAGTTTTATGGTACTTGATGATAAAAAGGGAAACTGGGCCAAGACTAATAAAGGTGGATACTTATTCAAGAATTTAATTTAAAATTTTGGGACAAGAAAGGGAGCGACAATGTGATAGCTTACCACTTATCATGATTGTAATCAAAGGGCAATAAGTAATAGAAGTTGAAATTTCACAGAATTTCTTAGATGAATAAGTTTTGATGTAGAAGCACAATTGCCATGATATAATAAGATAAAAATTCTTGTATAACATATGAAACTATCTATGTAATGGTTTACTTCTTTTTATAAGATGCTATAATAAAATTACAAGAAGTGTACCTAGAAGGAACAAATAATTATCATCATCAAATGGTATTCTTCACACAATGGGGGGCATTTCAAAGTAAAAAAGCCACCTAAAAATTATTACAATTCAGACTTTTATGGTCTTCATCATTTTGTTGAGACTGTCAAAAGATGGTACAATGATGTGATATATATTATAAATTAGATATTATATATTTGTGACATAAAATATCACTTAACTTTATCCTTGAAGTGTAGATATTTGGTGTATGAGGAATCGATTTCCTGAGTCATTTTCTGAAAAATTGCATGAAAGAATATATTTTAGCAAAAGTAGAATATGTGTCAAAATAGGTGGAAATAGTAGCAGCATTAAAAAATGATACAAAAATGGTTATGGATTTTTTATGTAGAAATATTTTCACTAGGTTGGCATGCCATGATATATTATAAGTGATAAAGGTAGTCATTTTGATAAGCAATTATTTAGTGCTTACTTGACAAAGTATAAGACTAGGCATAAAAAGTGACTTTTATATCATCAACAAACAAATAGACAAGTTGAAAGATAAAATATTGAGATCAAAAATATGTTAGAAAGGATGGTCAACCCATCTAGGATAGATTGGTGTCAATGTTTGGATGATGCACTATGGCCATATAGAATTGCATTTAAAACTCCATTGGAGATGTCTTTTATTGACTCATTTTGGAAAAACTTATTAATTACCAATCAAACTTGAATAAAAAGCATGGTCAGCAGCCATTATGCTATTGAACTATGATATGAAAGATACAAAATAAAGAAGATTTTTGCAAATGAATTAACTAAAAGAGTTTAAGAATGAAACTTATAATAATTCATGAATTTATAAAAGCAAAACAAAAAAAAAATATGATAAGAATCATCAAAGGAGAAATTACAATATTGGGGAAAAGGTATTAATTTTTAATTCTCAACTCAAGTTATTCTCAGAAGAGTTGAAATTTCAATTGTACAAACCTTTCTTAATTATGGACATAACTTCTTATGGAGCTTTCATAGTCAAATCAAGAAGTGGAGAAGAATTAAAAGTAAATGAGAAAAGGCAGAAACATTACATGACTAAAATGGAGAACATGGAGATATAAAAAGAAGTAGATAAACATTAGGAACTAGTGATGAAAGTCAAGGCTTCCACCATCATCATGACTCTAAAGATGCATAAGCTAAAGGAAAAACCTGCATCTTTGTATAACACCATAAATTTGTTGATCCAAAATGTAAAAGGTCAAATTGTAGCCCAACACAAGGCCTTGGTAACCAAAAAAGTCATATGACATCCATGAAGCAGACATCCAGTGAATGATGATCCAAAGAAGGAAGCTCCACAGTAGAAAGTATAGTGAATGATTCAATGCCTAGAGAAGATTGTGGAAGAAAGGTGGAAGTAAAAAAGTATAATATCATGTTTGGTCTATACCATGTTTGATCCTCTAAGTTTACTAATTCACCCAAATAATGTTCAATATCACTGACATTAATCAAAATATATCAAAACATGCATTTAGTGAAATCTCTCTATTTAAACCTCAAATATATATAAACACAATATTATGCCAAATAGACTAAAAATATTAGTATGTGGAGTGTCGAACAATCTACCTACTTGAGCAATAGTTAGTTTATTATTGGTTGGTCAAACTGCCTACATAATTCTTGTGATATTAATATATAGACATACATTCAGCTTTACTATTTGTATGGCTTGTATATTTATGGAACTCAATTAAATGAAAGATAATCATCAATGATGTTTTGAAACTATTTTACAAATGCTAAGTTTTGGCACACATAACAAAATGACTTTGATCGATATGAAGAAGGAAGAATTCACACATTGTTTAAGCAAAGAATAAATGAAGCTTAACCTCTACAAAAGCCAATAGAGTCTAGACAATAATGATAAAGATTGTTAGAGAATAGAGAGCCTCCTACACACTATCATGAGACAAAAAGTAGATTTCATATAAAAAAACTTCACCAAATATTACTATCCCAAAAAAGAAGAAGATGATGATGAATTAGAAGCATAATGGATTGAAGAAGACATTGCAAGTGACCATAAAGATAAATTATACTATGAAGTCTTGATATTCTTCAAGGTCAAAAATTTTTGGTGATCCATCCAAGTTAGACTATTATGAAGCTACAAAGGAAGGAGTGGAATGATGAAATTATAGATTCAACAACATAGATAAATTATTGATGAGAATTTTGAGATTGTTGAAGAAATACAGATGAAGAAAAGTAACTCTAATTTTTGATTTGCTAGAAGAAAAATATAGGGAAGAAATAACAAACTTGGAACATCCGAAGGAAGATAAAAAGGAAGAAGTTGTAATAATGAATGTCATGACTATTGAAGAAGATGAGACTTTACATAAAAGGTCAATGAAGGAACATATGACATGAGTAAAATCACAACATTAGAGAAACTCAAGCTTAAAGAGAAAGTCTTAAATTTTTCTAGAGTTGTGAGAAAAGATATCCAAAAAATATTTTCATATGTCATGACTTCACAACAAGTCACAGAATTATCAAAGGAGATCTTAATCAATAATACTACAAGTTCTCACAAAATCATGGTATCATATATTATTGAGTTTAGCATAGTTTTAACATCTATTCTTAGCAAAAACTCTAGTTAATTGGTTTGGATAATTCTTATATGACATGACCTACTAACTCATTTGTATAATCATTTCACTATGCGACATATTCTTAATAGATGTGATATTATCATTGAGTCGTAACTATACTTATCTTGAGAAATTTAAATAATTATGATATTAATTATACATTGCAACAATCAAATATCCCATTTGTGCTCTAGTTTACGGTCAAATGACTCAAATCCAATTTTTGAAAGTACACAATCAAATATCTTGAGAAAAATCATCACAACAATCATAACTTTTACTTTTATGGTTTATATTGGTACAACTTGAAGAAATATATATTAAATAATGAAAGTCTGACACTTACAAAGTTGAACGTACAAATAGTTATAAATCATGTCAATCTTTGATCTTTATGATGCTTGAGGATTTTAGAATAAGAAAATGAATATGAAATAACATTAAGGATAGTTGACGAAGGTGCCCTAAAAAGTGTGGGATTATGATTGATTTTCAATCAGAGATGAATTATTATCTCGATAGTGACCTACCAAGGGGATAACTACAAGGAGACCACCATTGGGATGAGCTCAATGGTGACAATCACCTTTTTATTCGATTAGAGCAATGATTTATTGCATAACACCCTAATTTTCATTTTGTGTCCAAAATAATATAAGTTGAATAACTTTAATAACATCACATAGATTAAATGAATAAACTATGGATATAAGATTGTCTAATTATTTGAATATGGATTTTACTAAAAAATGAGTTATCTCATTATTTAATGACCAAAATATCAATACAATCTATATGATATTAATATCTATATGAAAGTTCACTTTGCTACTTGTACGACATATATATTTGTGGATCTCTATTGATGAGATACTCTCGTTAATGAGCTTTCGAGAAATTACCTAATCAATAAAATTAGGTGGCATAACAAGTCATAATAGGCATCGATATGGGATTAAAAATTTTTATAGAGAAAATATGAAGATTATGTATATGTAGTCATGACCTAGTTAATGAAGATTGGGACTCGACTAGTTTGTTTTTATTATGTAAATAAAAAGTCACGAAATTATGTCAAGCAATTCCTTCAAAGTTGCGATTCTAAAATATTTATATATACCTTTTATTATACTCTTCTTCTAAACCACCAATGTCATTTTACTAAAAAACTACCACAACTTACTTATTAAACTTATAATGGGCTTTTCTTTTTGTAACACCAATATTTAGATGAAAAAAAAATGATCATGACATTGGGCTAAAATATTTTAGGATCACAACTAATTAGAATCTATGATTCTTTTGTGTGAAGGAGTTTAGGTGTGACTATTGTACATGTAATATTTATTCTCACAACAAACATAATTAATCAAATAAGAAACACAAAAAAACTTCTTGGGTTGCCGCCCAAAAAGTACTATATTTAACATCCATAGATAGATCATCAAAAAAAATTTTCTTCTATTAGAGATATCTACTATCCACGCTAGTTTCTTATTATATTATCTTATCTTATTTTTATGGTCCTTGTGATTAATCATGAATGTTAGATAAATAGTCATCTTGTTACTCTCATCCATTAAAATAGAGTGAGGTCATCTTCTTTATTTTTGCCCTAATCTCAATATGTAAAACATCTTGAATTTTTTATCTTTTTGCTCATATTTCTCTTATGTAACATTTTCCAGATCAGCCACCAACATATTATTGTTTACATCATCTTCATCATCTCCTTCTTCTTGAGTAATTAATACTACATCTTAAATTTTTTCTTCTTGATTCTTTACCACAATAATTTCTATATTAACCACACAAATTTATTCTAGATTACTCTTCTTGATTCTATACCACAACTATCTTTGCTTTAGCCACCGAGATTTCATAACTCGCTTCATCTTTTTCTTCTTGAGTTATTGAAGTTATATCTTTAATTTTTTCTTTGAGATTCTCAACCATAACAATCTCCATATTAACCACATAGATTTTTGATGTAGTACTTTCTTCTGACTTAAACCAAATCCATGATTTTATATTTCTCCTCAAGTTGTGTCATCTTCTCTTTCACAATGGTATTGGATCTTCTCAATTCAATTAGTATTTCTTCAAGTTTTGCTTTGAATAAAAAATCAGAGAATGTGTGAGAATCATGAAATTTACTTTTCTCATGACTTCCATTACCTGAATCTCTATAACATTCTTCCAATTGATAGTAGCATTGATAATGATTTTCATATGATATGTTCTCACTTACTTTTATCTCATATTTCCTAAAATAAATTTTATCTAATTCATACTTATCCCATGGCTCCTTAAAGAATTTCATTAGGCTTCCATTAAAAGAATGACTATATTTTGATTTTCTAGATTGGTGGCTAAAAAAAAGCAAAAAGATACAAAGAAAATATCAAAATATAATTATCTACTTTCCAAATAAGTTAATAAGACTATGTATTTAGATTTTGTAAGATTTATCAAATTTAATGCAATCTAAACAACTAAAAAATAATTATCTTTTTAAATGAATTTTTACATCAACTCACATTGGCTAACCAAATTAAATAATCATTGACAATGAGACAAAAAACTTATTGTAGCTTTATTATGCCGCCTAATTTTTATGGATTAGGTAGTGTCTTAAAAGCTATTGCAAATAAAAAATCACTAGTGTATAAGTCATACAAGTATTAAAAAGAACTTCCATCTAGATATAAAATACACAAAGATTGTACTGACAATTTAGTTATTCAATAGTGAGATAACTTAATTTTAGAAAAATAGATATTTCCATTATGAGATCAATTCTAGTAAAATAGATAATTCTTAACCACTTCATTGATCTATGTTTTAAGAATAAATTTTTATTGCCCATCACACCTAACTCATGTAGAGCATTCACCATTTTAATAGACAATGTATAAGGAAGGGAGGGTCATAGGTTTAGGTCACACCATGGATAGTTTACTACATGCTACAAGTGCAAAGTGCTTAGTTATTGAAAAATTTTTATTTCAACAACTCATAATATTTTTTGCATTAGTAATGATTACAAGACATGTTTTTTACTAAATGCTAAAAAAAACTTTTATTTAACTAAATACTAAATAATGCTCAATAGTATTACGTTGTTTGTTTACTTAATATTATATTTCTATTTAATATTAAGTTTGTTTTCTATATGCTTAAAATTAACATCTTAAATTATATAAAGAAATAAATTTGTTTAAATTTATTCGTATGATAAAATCAAAAATAGCGATAAAATATATGTATAATATAGTTTTCATTGTTAAAAAAATAAATATTAAAATTATCTATCACATAGAATTAAAATAGAATATACAAAATTAATGCAAAAAATAGATTGATTATCATCATATTGTCCTTTTATTATATTCCACTAAGATTATAAAAAAGTTAGAATATTTTAAAAAGATTTTAAATATATAGTTTTTTCCTTTTAGCATTTTGCTTTTTTTTATTTAGAAGAAAAATTTAAAAATTAAGAAATAAATCATGCAAAAATAAAATAAAAAACTGTTTAAATTTCAAAATCAAATTGATTTTAGAAAAAAAAAAACTAAAAAAACAAACACTACATTAGTTTATTGGGAGATTTGTGTTCCAATGTATGTGTATCAAAAACAAAATAAAAAAAAAGATATTTTGTTTTCAAAATAAAAAAGGTAAATCAAACGAAAAAATTATTAAGTTTTGATGGGCTCAAACACAACAAACTAAATTTGCCGATGATGTTAAAAAAAATTAATATTTAATAGTTTTAAGATTCATAAATCACTTTTCAATTTTAAAAAACTTTCAATAAATTATTTTAAGGTTTTAGTCAACACCCTCGTGCATTTAATTATGTCTGCAGCTATCCAACAATTAGAATCATATCATTTGACAAGTGAATATATATATATATATAAATATAATATATGAAAATATATAAACATATATAAATATATAAATACACACACACACACACACATATGTAAAAATATAAATATATAAATATATGAATATATAAATATATAAATATATGAAATATATGAAATATATGAATATATGAATATATAAATGTATGAATATATGAATATATGAATATATAAATGTATGAATATATGAATATATGAATATATAAATGTATGAATATATGAATATATGAATATATAAATGTATGAATATATGAATATATGAATATATAAATGTATGAATATATGAATATATAAATGTATGAATATATGAATATATGAATATATAAATGTATGAATATATGAATATATGAATATATAAATGTATGAATATATAAATATATGAATATATAAATGTATGAATATATAAATATATGAATATATAAATGTATGAATATATAAATATATGAATATATAAATGTATGAATATATAAATATATGAATATATAAATGTATGAATATATAAATATATGAATATATAAATGTATGAATATATAAATGTATGAATATATAAATATATGAATATATAAATATATGAATATATAAATATATGAAAATACAAATATATAAATATATAAATATACAAATATACAAATATACAAATATACAAATATACAAATATACAAATATACAAATATATAAATATACAAATATATAAATATATAAATATATAAATATATAAATATACAAATATACAAATATATAAATATACAAATATATAAATATATAAATATATAAATATACAAATAAACAAATATATAAATATATAAATATATAAATATACAAATATACAAATATATAAATATACAAATATACAAATATACAAATATATAAATATATAAATATACAAATATACAAATATATAAATATATAAATATACAAATATATAAATATATAAATATACAAATATATAAATATATAAATATACAAATATACAAATATACAAATATACAAATATATAAATATATAAATATACAAATATACAAATATATAAATATATAAATATATAAATATACAAATATACAAATATACAAATATATAAATATATAAATATACAAATTTACAAATTTATAAATATATAAATATATAAATATATAAATATATAAATATATAAATATATAAATATATAAATATATAAATATATAAATATATAAATATATAAATATATAAATATATAAATATATAAATATATAAATATATAAATATATAAATATATAAATATATAAATATATAAATATACAAATATACAAATATATAAATATATAAATATATATATATATATATATATATATATATATATATATATATATATATTAATATACAAATATACAAATATAAATATATATAAATATATAAATATATAAATATATAAATATATAAATATATAAATATATAAATATATAAATATATAAATATATAAATATATAAATATATAAATATATAATATATAAATATATAAATATATAAATATATAAATATATAAATATATAATATATAAATATATAAATATATAAATATATAAATATATAAATATATAAATATATAAATATATAAATATATAAATATATAAATATATAAATATATAATATATAAATATATAAATATATAAATATATAAATATATAAATATATAAATATATAAATATATAAATATATAAATATATAAATATATAAATATATAAATATATAAATATATAAATATATAAATATATAAATATATAATATATAAATATATAAATATATAAATATATAAATATATAAATATATAAATATATAAATATATAAATATATAAATATATAAATATATAAATATAAATATATAAATATATAAATATATAAATATATAAATATATAATATATAAATATATAAATATATAAATATATAAATATATAAATATATAAATACATAAATATCAATAAATACTAATATAAATACATAAATACATAAATACATAAATACATAAATACATAAATACATAATATACATAAATATATAAATAATAAATATATAAATATATAAATATATAATATATAAATATATAAATATATAAATATATAAATATATAATATATAAATATATAAATATATAAATATATAAATGTATAATATATAAATGTATAAATATATAAATGTATAAATATATAATATATAAATATATAAATATATAAATATATAAATATATAAATATATAAATATATAAATATATAAATATATAAATATATAAATATATAAATATATAAATATATAAATATATAAATATATAAATATATAAATATATAAATATAAATATATAAATATATAAATATATAAATATATAAATATATAAATATATAAATATATAAATATATAAATATATAAATATATAAATATATAAATATATAAATATATAAATATATAAATATATAAATATATAAATATATAAATATATAAATATATAAATATATAAATATATAAATATATAAATATATAAATATATAAATATATAAATATATAAATATATAAATATATAAATATATAAATATATAAATATATAAATATATAAATATATAAATATATAAATATATAAATATATAAATATATAAATATATAAATATATACATATATACATATATACATATATACATATATAAATATATACATATATACATATATACATATATACATATATACATATATACATATACACATATATACATATATACATATATAAATATATAAATATATAAATAAAAAATACACACACACACACACACACAAACATATATATACATATGTTTATGTTTATATATTTATATATTTATGTTTATTGATTTTTATCTGTATGTATTTACATATATGTTTATATATTTATATATTTATATGTGTATATATTTATATTTGTGTATGTGTATATGTGTATATATTCATTTATGTTTATATATTTATATATGTTTATATTTTTCCATATCGATATTTTGATATATTGATATGATGATATGTTGGTATATCGACATATAGGTATATCGATATGTCGACATATCGACATTTTGATATAATGATATATCGATATCTCGACATATCGACATATTGGTATATTGGTATATTGAGATATTGATATATTGACATATTGGTATATTGGTATATTGTTATATTGATATATTAGTATATTGATATATTGATATATTGGTATAATGATATATTGGTGGTATATTGGTATATTGTTATATTGCTATATTGATATATTGGTAAATTAGTATATTTTAATATTGGTATATCGGTATATTGATATATTGATATATTGGTATATTGGTATATCGATATATCGATATATTTATATATAGATACATAGGTATATTTATATATTGATATATATATATATATATATATATATATATATATATATATTTATATATTTATATATTTATATATGCTTATATATATATATGTGTGTGTGAGTGCACGTGTGTATATATGTATATATATGTTTACATATTTAAATATTTAAATATGTTCATATATTATCTTTTACTAGATAATATATGTTCTTAGTAGCTGGATATTTGGAGGCACAACCAAGTAGAAGTTTCAAATGGACTATGTCATGCCAGCATGACCCATTTTCATGTGGCCCGATCATGTCATCATAACATGGTATAATAGTTAAAATCTTATTTAATTGGTTTGACATGACCTATTTTGCATGCAGTCATGCATATTCATGTCGAGTCATGCTGAAGTTGTGCTTAAATAAAGATATAATGAAATTTTAATTTTATATTTATGTGCACAATTTAAATATTATGAAATTTTAATATTATATTTATGAAAAATAAAAATATAAAACACTAAAATGAAAAATAAAAAGATTCAAAACATATCAATATGATTGCACAAGTCATCATCATCAATCATTATTTGTAGTATGATAGTAAGGATGAAAATGCAAATAATCTTCAATATGTGTGTATCTAACAGTACTATTAGTGGTTGCCTTAATATCCTCGAGCTTGATGTCCCATAATAATTATAATCTCAATCTTTTATCAGGAATAATAATGATTGCAAAAAAAGCAAGCTTCGACACTACACTAGAGGAGAACACGAAGAAAGAAATAGAAATAAGAGATAAGAGGAAAGAATATAATATGGGCTATAACTAATTTATAATAAATTATCATTAAAAATATTATATATATATATATATATTATTCATTTTTTTTTTAATTTTTAAAGGGCAAAAATCTGACATTCATTGAAATTCTATTATAACCTTTAGAAACAAATCCATATACCATATATCATCAAATATTTTTTTTTAAAAAAATTTTTCTATATGCGAAAAGTGGTGGGTCACTAGTTTCTTTCCGTGTCAAAGTCAATAGCATGAAATCCTAACGTTCAAGTCCCTAGGGGACACGCCCTTTAAAAAAATTGGGGTAGACTTGTTGGCAGATGGGTTCGTGACCCATCATGTGATCATTGTCTAGAGTGATGGGCCAAGAGCCTCTTGGCCATGCCTACTAGGCCTTACATGCAAGTTGTGCCTAGCCCAGCATGAGGCATGGCTTTCCATGGTCCTGCATGCCATGAGCTATCCCTCATACATGCATGAAACCTAGTCCATGCATTTTTCTTGACCATGCCTTGACGAGACATGCATGGCTAATTCGGGTCATACTTGAGTCGGCTAACCTACTTAACACCTCTACCACCAAATACATGTAGGTCGTGGGTTTCAAATCCACTAGAGCCTTTTTGATTTTTATTAAAAAAAATCAAAAGGTTGATTTTGAATTCTAATCAATTTTTTTCAAAATTTTAGAGACAAAATCAAGTTGATATGCTTCGTTAAATCCCGTGCACCATTTAGTTCTATGCATAATATACACATAAAACCATAACAAATAAACACTTTTCCAAAAGGGTACAGCTATTGTAAGAATTCAAAAATCATAAAAAATCTAAACTTTAAAGAACTACTTTACCAAATACTCTTTTCTTGCATCACTTGTCTATCGAAGCTCTACTAGACCCAGCAATCCTTCTTTTAGCCTGCAAAGTAATAGATACACAAGAACTAAGAAGAAATATACCATAAAATACCTAGGCTCTTGATGCAGCACCTCTACTCCCACACAGTAAAAGTATTATTGTTGACTTGAAAAATATACCTCAGGGGGACCTTCAAATCAAAAACACTAGAATACTTGTGTCACGGGGCCATATACCTCATCATCTATCTCTTGGTCTACACGCTAGTAGTATATTCTCGACTAATTCATCAATCCTAAAAATGATTTTGTCGGCCACAAATTATTTTTCTTTGAATCTGACATCATTGCGTTCTTTCCATATCTCTCATATTATAAGTAGGAAAATATATCTTCTAATCCATGATAAACCAGATATGATTTTTATGTTCGATGACTTATTCAACTTGAATGTTTGTTTAATCATAATGTTCAAGGTATTCAGGTTGGAAAAGTATTCCCACCAAACACATAGTAGGTCCTCATAGTAAAGCATCAAGTGTAAACTTGTCTCTTCAGTAGAGTGTTACTACACTTAGATGCCATGTGAAAACTCTTTATCTTTAATATGTCATCTATTGAGATGAAATCATTCACCAGGCACCAACCAAAGAAAGAAATTTTAACCGAAATATGCTTATGACATATGCCTATATGATCTGACATTGGGTCACCCCTAATACGAAACATATCCCAGGCTAACTTGAAGGTGTATGCACCATTATTCTAAAGCTAGACTAGTTAGTTCACTGGTCCCCTCCTAATCTTCCTTATTTGTTCCACAATACCAAAAGGTATAACTATAGTAAGCTTATCGATATCTCGTTCATCCCCTTTAAAAAACTATTTGAGTCGTATTTTTTGAGGATTAGTCAATCTAAATGAACTTAGCTTTTCACTGACTCAATCCACTTATTGTGCTAAATTGATATATCACCAGAACCTAGGTTCCAGGTGATGTACTTTTCCTTTGTCGCACTTTCTTACTTAATTCTCATGCACGTCGACGTATCGATATATGTTTTCCTCATGTCGGGAAACCCCATTCTGCAATACATATCTTTCAGGAATCTATTGAAGAGAGTCTATTTGGTGAGGAACTCCCACCATAGCTTTACTTCTAGTGCTCTCGAGATATCACAAATATTCTTGAATCCTAGGCTCCCTTCTTCTCTCAACTTACAAAAGTTCGCCCATCTCGTCCGTTTCAAATGTTTCAATCCTTTCCAATGACCCCATAAAAAATTCAACATGTATCTCTCCATCATTTTGATCATCGTGACTATGGTTCTCATCGCCTGGATTAGGTATGTATGGAATGAGGTGAGCACGTATTTTATTAACATAATCTTTCCTCCCTTAGACAAGAGCTTATTGGACCATCCTTCTATATAAGATCAGAACTTAGTGAGAACATTATCGTAGAACACGCTCTTACTATTACCTTTGAATAAATGGAAAGATAGATAGGTAATAGGTAGATCATATTTCTCCATCCCAAGATGTCTCCTTAGCCATCCTGCTAGGTTTTGTCTTTGCTTGATAGTAAAAACTACTCTTTGGAAATTGATAGCCTTGTCAGAGACCCGCTCATACCTCAGAAACACCTCCTTTACCTTTTTAATGGAGATGCTTAGTCCATTTGTGAAGATGGTAGGATCATCCACGTATGCCATGTGGCTGACTGATATATGACTAGCGGAGAGGAAACTAACCTAGGTACTTCTCATAGAGGTCGTTGATGCTTCTAGAGAAGTACTCAATAGCTAGCACGAATAAGGCCAGTGATAATGAGCTGCCTTGTCGAATACCACGAGATGACTGGAAGAACCTCTATGCTTCTCCATTAATCATAACTAAAAACTAGTTATGCACTACACAATGGTCGATCATATCGACCCACTTATCGAGGAATCCAAACTTAGCCAGTATCTTACTTATATATGACTAGTCCATCATATCGTAAGCCTTCACCATGTCTAGTTTGATAATCCTATTCCCGCCTTTATTCTATTTTGATATGAGGTTGATCATTTCTTATGCTAGAAGAATATTATTCAAGATATTCCGCCCTAGTACAAATCTCGACTGGTTTTCTGATATGCACTTGTAGAGCACCATCTTGATTTTTAGAGATAGCATCTTTGAAATTACGTTATATAACACATCAAAGAGGCTGAGAGGTTAATAGTCTTTCCAGCTCGAGGGATTCTCTTTCTTGGGGTATAGTGAAATCATGGTACTGCAAAATGATTTCGGAAATTTTTCTTCATTGAAAAAGCTCACGTAGCCCTCCCACATGTCTCTCTTCACTATGTCCCAACATGACTTATAGAAGAAGGAAAAGAAGTCATATGTACTCGGCGTGCTATCCAATTTTATGCTGTATAGTGCTTCATTAACTTTCTCTAATATAGGGCCTCGACATAGTTTCTGGCCTTCTTATACCAAAATTACTTGGGGGGATGTAGTCTAAGTTGTTTGCTTCCACCTCCGTCTTGGTCAGGAGCTTACTGTAGAAGTCTACTTCTTACTATCTAATCTCTTCCTCATTAGTTGAAAGATGCACCTCATTGGTCAAAATATAGTGGATATGTGACTTGATGAATCTATTCTTGATCAATGAGTGGAAGAACTTTATATTTTTGTCACCCTTTCTGAGTCATTTTACTTATGACTTCTATTTCTAGTAGATTCCCCCTTTAGAAGTAGGTCATCCAATTTACTTTTGGCCTCGTTTAGTTTTCATTAAGTATCCTCTGTCTTGTAGGCATCCCATTCACTCTTTGACTTTGTGACACCATCTTCAGCCTTGTTAATATTTTTGGAGATATCTCCAAAAACATTATTGTTCTAGGATTTGAGGCCCATTTCTTCAATCATACCTTGTTGGTGAAGGTAATTTCAGTCTATTTTTACAAATTCATGAAAATCTTAGTGTTTCACCCAAATGTATGGAAATCTACACTTTATTTTTCTCTAGATGAAATCATTACTCTATTCGATAACGAGTGGGAAATGATCTGACATGATTCTGTTCAAGTGGCAAATCTTCCGATGATGAAATCTATCATTCCATTCGTTATTAATCAGGACTCTATCCAGTCGGGCCCAAATATTCCTGTCAGTCCATGTAAACTAGATCCTTCAATTCTCATGTCCACCAGTCCACTATCCAGCATATATCCGTTAAAATCCTTCATGGATCTCGATTTCGAGGGTCCCCCTCATGCTTTTTCGTCATAACTGGACACCACGTTGAAGTCTCCTGCTACTAGCCACGGCAGGGGAGAGTCCTACACAAATTTGTGGGGATTTGCCATAGCTCTCTCCTCTCGGGGATGCTACATCTGGCATATACGAAGGTGACCCTGAATGCATGCTTCCACAGCTCATTCTACATGCCTATGTGTACAGCCTGTAGCTCAAAAAATGAAGAATCTCTATTTTTGTCTCTTCATTCCAGAAGATTTAAATTTTATTGTTTGGATTGTTCCAATTAGAAGTGAAATTTAGTTAAATCTTAAATTCTTTCAATCTAGCTCTGTTAAGGAATAACTCAATAGTTGCCAAAATCACAACCTTGTAGATTTTACACAACTTCCAGACTCTTCCCATGGCATTCGACTTCGCTAAGCCTCTGATGTTCCACACGAGAATCATCATAATGGGGCATAGTACTTTCTACCTATGACATACTCATAAGTCTTATTTGACTCCATCCACGTCCTCTAGTCTATCTCATCCCTACTTATTGCCAATATTGACATCCTCAAGAGTCCATGTTATTAGGAGTAATCCGGACTTCCGAGTTAATTCCACATACTGGCACTTTCAAATCTAGTCTTTTCGCATATTATTTGGGGAGAGTTTCATTCCCCCAATCTATTGGGATCTAAAAGATGAGGTGAAATGATTATATTTTACCAATAATTTAATAATAATGTTGTTACCAATAATTTATAAATTTTAATTTCAAATTAATAAACTAATAACTTTATTTGATTTCAAATAAATTAAATTATTTAATTCTAATGGATGAGGTGAGATGATATATAAAAGGGAGAATTATATTGTGGTGCACCATTTAAAAATTAATTGAAAAAAACCTAAGTTTTAATATTTTAAAAATGATACACCAAAAGCTTAACTAATTATTCTTGATGTACTATTTTATGTTACTACTAAATTATACTTATTAAAAAAAACTAACTATGTGTTACTGGAACTCAATAAAAAAAAAACTCCATACAACTGGAGTTCGATTAGCTCCATCAAGCTTCTTGGTGGAGTTATGAGTATCGATGGAGTTATGGCGAGGAGCGAGGGACGAGGGGAGATAGATGAGTGAAAATTAATTAAAGATTGAGTTAAGTATTTAGGGATTAAGTTAAGGGTATTTTGGAATTATTACATGTCCAACAAAAATTAATTAGTTATAAGTGTTGTGGTATTTTTTTAAATATTAAAACTAGTTATTTTTTCAATTATTTTATAAATGGTGTACCAAAACATATTATACCTAAATAAAATGTCACTTTAAATAAAATACCCATTTTAAATTATGAATACTTATCAATGCAAATAAACAGGATAATGTTCCTCATTATTATGAAGTTTAAATTCTATACTAATTATTAATTAATGATTTGAAAAATAAAATAATAATGCTATCAAATTGCAATAAAAAAAAAATTCTAAATTGCCATGTGGCCGTGCATCGGTGAAAAATATAAATAAGTAAGAAACCCTAGGGTGAGCCGTTCAAAATCCGAAGCACGTTTTCTCATCCTTCAGTCCTTAATGTCGGTATTTGTGTCCCTTCTTTCACCGTTACACAAATGTTAGGGTGATGACCGTTGAATTTTTGATAATTGCGTTGTTTTGTTATGTTTTTATATTTTCAATGTTCTTCGTACTCTTACATGTAATTTGTTGATGCTTTGCTGCATCATGTAAATCGATGGTATAGATCTTGAGTGGATTTTATGTCGAATTAGGGTTTTTCAGTTTGATTTTGATGTTATTTTCTGAAATAAGCTACCGTCGTATACTAATTAATCTATAATTATATCTGTGTGTACATGTCACGTGAGAATGGTTGTTGCTCAGTAGCTTACCCCATTCGATCTAACAGACTGGAAGAAAAAGAAGGCTGTGATAGAAGATCCTGCTGATAATGGTACTGGCTTACAATCTCAATATCATTAATTTTATGTTCGTAAGCAATAATTTTACATCTGCCATCACCTGTCATCCTGATTGGTTAACGTTTGTTGGTGTACAACTATTTTAGCTTAATTAAACTGATGGAGATTTTAATACTTGAAAAGGGTTTTAGTAAAATTGGTTTGGCGGAGATATGAATCCTTGATTTAATATGCCCTTTATTACTTTGAACGAAGGCTGTGAATGGAGATATTGAAGAAACAAAAATGGAGGATATGATTAAAGTTCCTGCGGAAGGAAGTGGCAGAGACTACGAGTACGAGGAGGTGGATTTTTTTTAAAAAATTTTTCTAGATAATTTATATTAAAATGGTGCCCTTAATGTAATCATCATTATAAATAATCGAACACCTCCTATAATGAGTTGTTTTTGTTTACATTTATCAGTTACATGATTTAGTACAAATCAAACCCTTTTATGTTTTTGTATTGTGCAGCTTCTTGATAGGGTGTATAACCTTCTTTGTGAGAATAGTTCAGAGCTTGCTAGAGATAGAAGGGAGCTTGCTAGAGATAGAAGGGAGCTCGCTAGAGAGAGAAGGGAGCTTGCTAGAGATAAGAGGCGAACAGATATGACCCTCCCATTAATTCGTAAACCTGAAACTTATCTTCCACTCACGGATGAATGCAAAAGGTATAGATATATATGTATGTGCGCACACACATGCATGCACACAGACATTGATTTTGTGTCTAGCCTGATGTTCTGCTACTGCTAGCAATCTACCTTTGGATGATTGTATGTGTTTACTTGTTTGTAGCAGTGGGCAAGTGTGGAATCATATTATGTAATCTGGGTTTATCATTTTATGTGCTGTTTTTTGGTTCTCAGGCTGAATAGGCCAGTAGCTCACGTATTAGGCTTCTTTATGACTGAACTTGGAGTACGAATCAGAATTGATGAACAAGGAAGATTTGTTGTGAAGAGAAGAGTTGCCCCAGAGACTTATCAAGAGATATTGCAGAGATATATGAGTAAGCGACTATTCATGATTGTATTTACTGTTTCATTGATATCTGACAGCAACTCATGCCTTCTGCCACAAGGGAAGGGAGATACTGTTTCATATCAGTGCCAGCCTCTGACATGTTTAATTCCTGTGATGACACTTTGGTGTGTGATGTCCAGATGCTTATGTTATATGCCCCGAGTGCAAAAGTGTGGATACAGATCATTATAGGGAGGATGATATCTACTTTCTCACATGCATGCAGGCAAGTCATGGCCTCTCTATTATTGTTCTCATTTTATATGATATTACATCATTCTGTGTTATCTTGTCTGTGTGTGGATGGATACAGTGTGGTTTTCGGAAAAGGGCTGCTCCAATAAAGGATCGTCATGGGAGAGTAGTTAATGGGTTTATTATGCATGTTAGGCCAAATATTGTAACGTGATTTGGGATGATTGTTCCTTCATAATCATTTTCAGGAGTTGATGAGAAGAGTTTCCTACATTTCTCTTTTGTATCTAAGCATACTTTGGCATGCCTTTATATTCAATTCATGGATTGAAAGCAAAGTTTTTTAAACTAGTTGATCTGATCATTTTATCAAACACATTGAAAGTGACTTTGTTCACATTGAAGCTCTCAAAAAGATGGCAAGATGTTGCCTTTTAAACCTCAAATATGTTTTTTCATGGATTAGAGAGGCCTGAATCACAAGCTAAAGAAGAGGCTTCAATGAATATGAGAATTTAAAAATCGTTTTGAAGTGAGATTCTGTTTTGTTTATACTTTGAGTAATTAAAGAAACATTGGATTGCGTATTTGGATTATATTGTAGATATGTGGACATTGAAGGCACATCCATGCATGACAATGATTCAACTTGGGAGCAACAACTTCAAATACCTAAATAGGAGAGGTATTTTGAAGCTTCCGCCTGCAATGATCGAGACGCAAACTCTAGCTTGCAAGTCTTGTAAATTGCATGGAGACTACAAGATTTAGTGAACTCATTGATGGAGAGGGCTAAGCACAACCATTAGTCCATTTGGCAAACTAAAAACATTGATATTCAACAAAAATCCTTGACGCATTGCTCTTGAAAAATGTAAATATGAGATTCCAACATCATCTTATAAATGAATTACATTAGTTAATTTTTAACCATGAAAATAAATGTCATAAATATGTAATTTTAAAGCCAAAAAAAGGTAAATTGGTACAAGGTGAAAGGTGGAAGATGATATTGCAAGTCTAATTTATTTGTTCTTTTATTTATTAATTTTTATCTTCAAATTTTCTTTTTGGACTGGATTGTTGTTTATGGTATCTTGGCTCACATTATTGATCCATTCGTATATGTTGAGATTTCTTTTTATGTCCACTTTAAGTACAATATAATAAATTGTCCACATTGGACTATAACCCAAGACTCCTCATTTCCTTATTAATATTTTTTACCTATGATGTAGTAAAAAGTAAAATTTATGTTTTAAATATCATCTATATCCATTAATATTCATACCATAATATTATCACAAACAGTCATTATAAATTTATAATATCCATATACAAGTACATAAGTGTCGTATAGTTTTGGTATCTTTTACTCAGAATCTACTTTTCTTTTCTTTTTTTTATTGAATTTCAGCTAGTGTTGCCCCCCATAATTTAGGGGTTTGTGTGACTTTTAAAGCTGAAAGTCATGGTGCTGGGCTGCTGGCTAGAGGTTATAATGTTATCATCTATTCATATAATATAGTGTCCAAAAATCATGGAGGTGATAATATTCGTGATTGATTTATTTCTTCTCTAGAGCTAATTGTCAGTGTGATGTGAATATTGTAACTGATATATTTATCCAATTGAACACAAAAGCATGATACTAGAAATGGTGGTAGAGTTATGATATGCAAAGATTAACATGACTTGTTCTGTGAAGGTATATCAAAAAAAAAAAGGCATCACAACTATCAAATAAGAAAAATAAATGAGTATCCCTGTCATGACATAGGAAATGTCACGACTTTTTATTATTTCTCTATCTTTCAAATTATCACTTTATTAAGTCTATTAAGTTCATCCAAAAGATTTTGATTTTCCTTTTTTCATCAAAACCCATCCAAATAGTCATTTTGCAAAATTCATCCTTTAAATGCCCAAAAAAATGTAAACACGTCGTCAAATACATGTCAAAAAATCAAAAATATTTAATATATGGAGTACCGATCAATAATCTCTTCATAGTTATGTCATTATTTTATCACCAAAATCATGTCATTTTGTTCACTAGTCATCCACATATATATTTGTTTTAGGTAATTTATTAATTGCTCCTAATACCTATTTCGAGTATATATTTATTTTCTCTGACCTATAACTTCTTAAAGATGTGGAATAATATGATAATATAATATTTGTACTTTTAGTTTCATATGTAATATAATCATGGTATTTGAAATATATCTTCTCATGAATCTCATATATGAAAATCATATAAGAGGAAATGACTTGCAATACTATCACCACCATATAATATATCTCCACTTACATATGTCCCACGACATATCTATCATCCATTATTATTGACACATGATTCTAAAATTATGATAAAATCACTAGGTTATATATTCTACTTAACTATAACATCACTTGAAAGTAGAGGTGTCAAACTCGTGTCGGTGTGCCGTGCCGTGGGCCTAACCGTGCCGGGTCAGGCACGGCACGGCACGGCTCGTGCCTAACCCGGGCCCGGCACAGGCCCGGGCACGGAATTTTTCCGTGCCGGGCCGGCCCAGGCACGGCTGAACCGTGCCGTGCCTCGTGCCGGGCCGGCCCGGCCCGGCCCGGTTGACACCTCTACTTGAAAGTTAATTTTTTTTAGAATATACACCATGAATTAGTCTTAAATTTATATGTGTTTTTAGTTTCATAAATATTTTATGTACATAATTAAACTTATCGCAATTTGGGTTCTCACAAATAAATTTATCTCATGCATAAATATGACAAGAGCTATCATATTTTTTATCTTACCATTTGACCATGTCTTGTGGTATATTGTTATTATTCATCATGACCAACATGTATAAACCTATGATAAAATGAAAATTCTTAATTTTTATTCTAATTAGTATTCATATTCATTAACATCTAAACTAAAACATTAACGCATACATAAATATTATACATTCACATCATAATTATATAAGTAAATCAAATCAATCTTAAATTCTAATTTAACCTAACACTAGGAAAGAATTCATTCAATATGTTTGAACTGACATCTCCTCTCTCTTCTAACTTATCACCAATAACAACAACATGGATTGCCATGATTGGGTTTGAATGTTGTGGCATATTCCAATGAGTAATGATACTTGAATATGTGGCTCATGAGCAAATTCATTAATGTCCCTCATGAAATTGGTTCATGAGTAGCTTCATGAACAGGCTCACAATAGGCTTTATCACAAACAAGCTCGTGGGTAGGCTCTAAACAGCATTAACAAACCTATTCAATAGCAATTCCTACAACTTATTCAGCCATTTGTCAATCATCATTTGATAAAAAATTCAACAAGCACAAGCTCATGAGTCATGAGTCATGAATAGGCTTGTGAATTGAAAGGCAATGATATTGTTTTGATCAAACTCTACAATTCTAATAGCTTAAATTTCTTTTTGGAGATAACCTTGTTTGTTGTAATCTATCATCGAATCAATAAAGGAAGCTTGGTTAAGGCTTAAGGGTATGTTGTCAACTACAAAGCTAAGGCATCAATATCTGACATTCTTTTTTTTTTGAAAATTTTTCATTTTTTGTTGCAATTTAGGTTATGGATGTGTTTGTGATTTATAGTTGCAAAAGAAACAATTGTGTTTCTTTTCGAGGTGTTTCGAACTCTAATGCTTGGTTAAGGGTGTGTGAAAGATAGCCTATGGGACCTAGATTAGCTTGAGATCTTCAATTTTCCCTTCATTTTTTATTGTTTATGCCATCTTCTTGGCTACCGCACAAGTTCGAGATGGATAGGTAATCATCCATGATTTTTGAATGCTTAGTACTCTATTTTTTCTCTATATGTACTTTGTTAAACTTTCAATGATGAGTTGGGATTCTGTTGTAATAATAATGTGACTCACATTATAAATTATAAGATTGTAATTGTATTAGCCATTCAATCATATAGTATTAGTGAGTTATTGATAATTTGGTTGCAATAATTACTCAATGGTATGGATCTTCAACAATCATTACTATGGATTTAGCTAGGTTAGTAACTATTATCAACAATCATTGATAATTTGTTTACATCCTTTCATTAACCCCCAAGCAAAGGACTTGTTTACGTTTTTACCTATTATTTTTCAGCACTTTTGATGAATTTAGGGTAACTATTATCATTAAATGATGTTTCTAAAGTTATTTTTTCTACTAAGAGATTATATTAATGTTTTTAGTACATAAAAAAAAGTTCATTTGTCTTTAATGAATTGCAAATTATGTAATGTAGATTTGTTAGTCACCAAAGTGACCTAATTTATAAGTTTTTTTAGTTCTATGGTATTCCACGACACACACACACGCAAGCACGCATGCACGCACACGCACACAAACACACACACACACACGCACACACACACACACATGCACACACACACACACACATGCACACACACACGCACACACACACGCACATGCACACACACACACACAAAAATTGTTCACAGAGTTCATGCTATGAATAATGTAATGTATAATATATTGTAGTGATTGATGCTTATCATTATTCACAAAGTTAAGGATTGCCCAAAAGTTGATTAAATAATAATAACTCATAAACATGAATGTTCTTGATAAGGATGCATTGTTAGTTGTGTTAATATATCAAAATTTAATCGGTACATTTAATTGGCATATGTGTCTTTACTAAATTATGGTAATTTTCTTAACATTATGTTCTATGTATTGTATTAATGGATTGCCTGATAGTGTAAATTTATATATATTATACACTAAAGTGTATATTTTCTAATTCTATCAAGTGTAAATCTTGACTTTTATTATGTTTTTCCATGCCTTGCATAGTTGCATTTCACTCAAATTAATCCGGAACTGTGATAACTTTAGAAATATTTTTTGGTCTATTTGATATCACTTTTTCTTGAGCAATAATTTTTTTTATATCATATTTGTTTGTGTTGTTATTACTATTAATAATTCATAAAAATAATTTATTATGAAACTATGAGAAATTTTCATGACAATTGTGACAAAGATATGAAGAGTTTTCACAAAAAAGGGGAATACAAAAAAAATGCATTCCACTGAAATTTATTTTAGAATCGTTATTTGTGATTTTGATAAACACACATTTTCATGCTTGATATCTATACACATGGACTTCTCCTTTGATAGTGTTTGATATTGTAAGTATTCATCTTAGCAATTTATAGTATCATGCTATATGCCGCCAAACATAATTATAGAGGAAAATAGAGCTAGTAATTGAATGTGATGGAATTGGTTCTTGAATTAGGGCAACATGGGTTTGATTTTTACTAAAGGTGACATGAATGTAGTGAGCAAAGAAGTTGTCAAATACAAGGTGCCTTTCATTACTTCTATATTCGTCCTTAGGGCTTTTTATTGTTTTTGTTTTTCTAATTATTTCAATTTCTATTGGATTGTTGGAACATATAGTTTTTGATAAATTATAAATAAGATAATGTCAGACAATCAATCTCTAAATTTATTATCTTCAAAAAATCCACAAACAAGTTCTATAATGGGTATTGTTGTAGTTGTTGATGCAACACATATTAATTTAAATAAGAAAAAGGAAGTATCTACAAATACCAATGTTGATGGAGTTGATAATATTGAAGATACTCAAGATGATAACATCAAGTATCCAAAAAAAAAAAAAAGAAAATTTACCTCCAAAGTGTGGAATAAATTTAAAGTTGTCATACTTCCTTGGCAAATAATAGAAAGCAGAATGCATTAATCGCAAGAGTTGTTTTACATATACCAGGGGTTGTCCTACAATTCAATATAATAGGCACCTAGAGAGTTGTTAGAGAAGAAACATAAAGTTTTTTGGGCAAAAGTAGTTAATCAAGACCTCTTTTTTGGAGTTTGAAATGGTAACAAATGTGAAAATTTTTTAAAAATGGCCAATTTAAGATCAAACAGGTATTATCTCATATGATTATCTTTCATGAGTTATCATTTTTATTTGTAGGGTACGAAGTATTTAATTTGTTGATGAAGAATATAACTTCTCATTATCAATTAGTTAGTTGTGCAACTATCAAAAAAAATTGTTTAGCTACTTATGAAGTGGAAAAGAAGAAAGTTTATACCTCATTAAAATCTATAAATAAAGTATGGGTAATTGCTGATATATAGAAATTAACTAACCAAAAGATTTCATATATGATTGTCATTTCCCATTACATAGATTCAAATTGGAAACTTCATAAACATGTTCTCAATTTTAGTGATATACCTCCACCTCATTCTAGAATTGCTATTTATGATGTATTAATTAAATGTTTGGTTGATTCGGAGATCAAAGATAAAGATTGAGTAATAATAATTGATAATGCATCTTATAATGATGTTGCTGGTCACATGTTGAAAGAGAATCTTTCATACAAAAATCAGTTTTCTCTTTGTGGAAAGTTATTTCATGTAAGATGTTGTGCCCATATTGTAAATCTCTTAGTCAAAGATAGGTTATCTAGAGATTGAAGAGATCATTGAAAATGTATAGGAAAGCATTAAGTATGTAATACAATCATAGAGTCCTCTAAATATTTTTGGAAAAATTAATGATGTAATTAAAGTTGCCTTCAAAGAACCTTATCATTGGTTGTTGTACTAGATGGAATACACCATATTTTATGTTGTCAAGTCCCTTGGTGTTCATGGTTGTCTTTCCAAAATATGTATAGAGCAATTGAATCATATGTTTTTGCATAGTGAAGAGGATTGGATGAAAGTTGCCAAAGTTTGCTCTTTTTTAGAAGAGTATAATGGAGTTACCAAAATCATTTCAGGTTATTACTTATTTATTTTATTTTACTAATATTTTATCATCTTTCATTTATATGCTTTTTAAATTTGTCAATTACAACTTGATAATATCATACATATTACATGTAGGTTCTGAATATCAAACATCAAATCTATTTCTTCCCGAGCTTTATAATGCCAAAAAGTTGTTGGATGAGAAATATAATACTGAAAATGGATTTATGCACTCCATGATTAGGAATAAAAGATAAACCTGATAAATATTTGGGTGATTGCAATTTATTGATTTCTTGTACTACAATTTTAGGTCGTAGAAATAAAATACAAATTATTGATTGGTGTGTAGATTGATCCATATCATGCATCATTAGGAGCAAATACTATTCAAGTTTTGTTATGTTGTGCAGATTAGTCAAATACCCACATGAGATAAAGAGAAAAGGAGAGGAGATATCTCATACTTTGTATTTTATATTTAATTTTAATTTTTTGGTATTTCAGCTATTGATTTTTTTTAGATACTTGTTGCAGTTTATTTTATGATCAAAAGGATATTAAAAGAGGTTCAAATACCTCTCACTTGAACTAGATTATACAAAGATATTATCTTTGTGTTTATGTGATCAAAAACTTTGAAATTTGATATCAACTAGACTAAAAATTTGGTGGGTGCAACTAGAGTTTTGGATTTGTTTGATCCTAACCAATTTATCTTCGTATGTGGTGGTAATCTTTTTCTATACCTCCTCTCTTTATTTTCTTTTACTATGTTCTATATAATTATTTATTTTATGAGCATACCAATATTCATATAAATGAGAGAAGTAAAATTTTGTAGTAAAATTGTCATTTAAAAATGTGATATGATGCATGATGAATATATGGTTGCCGTTGCTTTTCTTTACATAAAAAACAAGAAGATTTGTTGGATATATTAAGTAAGAAAGTTTTTTTTTGTTTCATATATCGAATTTGTTTATTTTATAGGCTGTTTAATTTCTTTTTTTAAGGTGGATATCATGGAGAAAACTTGATGCAGAACACATTTTTACTACACATGAACATTATGAATATTTTAACTCTTGAACTTCAATCAAGTTAATTAAATTTTAATTGTCTTATTTTTTTTAATTTAGGTGCATGTTGGTTATTTTAAAAAAAACATTTTCTTTAAATATGTATATATATATGTAATTTTGGATTTGTATTTTTAAGGTTTATTTTGAACATTTTTATATTAGCTCTAAACAAGTTTTAAATGAGCTTTGAATGAGCCTTAAATGAGGCTTAAACAAGCTATCTAAATGAGTTCTAAATAAAAATATAAATGAGCTCTAAATAAGCCTTCTAAATGAGCCTTCTAAATGAATTTTAAACAAGACTTTTAAGTGAGTTATCTAAACGAGCTCAAAAAAAACCCTTAAACGAGATATTTAAATGACCTCTAAACGAGCCTTAAATTAGCTCAAAATAAGCTTTTGTCAAGCATTAAAAGAGCCCCTTTCTTAAGCTCACGAGCTAACCAAGCGAGCAAGCTTGAGCTTGCTATAAATGAGCATTTGGTGAGCAAGTTCGAGCTAAGCTCAAGTAACTCACGAACAAGCTCGAGCTGAGCTCCAGCTCATATTTTTAAATTCTACTCGAGCTCGAGCCAAGCTTAAGACGACTCATTTAAAACTAAGCGGAGCTGAGCTTGCATAATACTCAATTTGGATCTGCTCAATCACACCCCTATGGGCTAAGCCCTATGGCCTAAGCTGTAAGCCTTAAGCCCTAAGCATTATGCTCTAAATCCTAAGCCATATGACCTATGACCTAAGCCTTAATCCATAAATCCTAAGCCCTAACCCCTAAGCGCTAAGCCATATGCTCTAAGCCCTAAGCCCTAAGCCCTAAGCATCATGCTTTAAACCCTAAGTCATAAGCATTATACCTTAAACCCTAAGCCCTAAGCATTACGCCTTAAACCCTAAGCCCTAAGCTCTTATCCTTAAGCCTTAAGGCATAATCCTTTATCCTAAGCCCTAAGCCTTAATCCACAAGCCCTAAGCTTTAAGCCTTAAGCATAAAGTTGTAATTGCATAGCCATAAACCCCATGCCCTAAGCTCTAAGTCATAAGCCCTAAGCCTTAATCCTTAAGCCCTAGCCCCTAAGTCCAAAGCCTTAACCCCAAAGCTCTAAGCCCTATTTCCTAAGCCCATCTCCTTATGACCTAAGCCCTAAGACGAAAACTCTAAACTTTATGCCCTATGGAGTTCGAGTGGACCAAGAGGCGGATTTGGGCCAGGCTGGACAAGGTTTTGACCAACCACCTGTGGGACTAGACGGTCTATAGGATGAGGGTTTGGCACCTCAACTAGACGACATCGGACCATGTGCCGCTGCTTGTGTAGTGGTCGAACAATGCGCTGGGGAGGAGACCTCCTTTAAGTTCCATCACATGTGGGCGAAGCACAAAAATTTTCATAGCTTTGTGAAAATAAACTAGGGCCACCACATTAGCTAGAGTGGAATGAGGAAGTGGGCCCAAGGGCTATTCCACCTCAAGCATGGCATGAGGGCATGAAATAAGAATGTCTTTGGAGACATATTCTAGAACATTAGGAAAGCCGAGGATTAGGTCCTGATGGTGGAAAATGATTGGGACTCCAAGAGGTACGATCTCTCCAAAGAGGCATTCAGAGAGGCATAGATCATGCTCGAGGAAGTTCTCCTTAGATAAAAGATATACAAGAAGCAAAAGTTGGCCGTAAAGTGGCTATGAAAGGGCGGCAAGAATACACAAGTATTTCACTTTCTCATCAAGAACAAGCAGACAACACCTCATACATGATTGCCAAGATCCTGATGGGTAGGGTCAAGAGGATCCTCCACAAGTGCATGTCTGTGAACTAAGTGAGTTTTATCATGGGCAGGAACACCTTCAGCAACATCCTCCTAGCCTAGGAGCTCACCCACCTCATCACCAAGAATGACATGGTGGTGTTGGGCAATCGCGCTTCCACGGGTAGTGAGATTAAGAACAGAAAACACAGAAACAACACAGAAACAAGCAATATGTATATCCCAATCCACAAACATCCACGACAGAATCAAAACGAGAAATCAACACAGCAAATAACGTGGTTCTCTAGTTGCTCAGTACGACTAGCTACCTCCACCAGAAAACGCTTATGCATTACAGATTAAAACCAAGAAATAACGTCTTACAGTATGCAGCACGGCAGTCGCGAAATCACGTAGAGAGAGAGAAGAAGAGACGATGTATATTTCAACCGGGTCAAAAAACAGCCACCCGAAAAATAAATACAAATCATTTTATACAAAAATAAACAGCCGGTTCATTTAACCGAAGCGGGTCGGATCATGGACCGGGCCAGGCTCTGCTCCAAAAATTTCGGCCCGCTAACCGGACATTGGGACCTTCGTTATTATGCTACTGCTACATCCCTGGACTTTTAATATTTTTTTTCCTGCACTTACATGAAAATATTAAAATAGATTATTAAGTTAAAACAAATTACATATACAGCAGGTGGGAACCTCATCGTCAAGCTTGACATGGAGAAGGCAGACGATAGGGTTGATTGGTCCTTTCTCCTGAGGGCAAAGTCAAAGATGGTGTTCCTAGACATATAGAATGACATGGTCGAGCGGTGCATCTCACGTAACTAGTTCTCCATGATGATTAATGGCGAGGCCGCTGGCTTCATCCATTCCACATGGGGCCTCTGGTAGGAGGATCCATTGTCCCCAGCATTATTTATCATAGTGGAGGAGTAGCTCTTGAGGTTGCTTAACGACCTGTACTATGAGAGTCTGGGCATCATATACCTCACCAACAACAGGGTCATGGTCAGTCACCAAGACTATGCCAACAACACGATCATATTTACCAACAACCTATAGGCAAGCTCGATCGCCAAGGTCAGGGGAGTACTCAAGAGATATGAGGCAGACTTGGGCCAGGAGGCAAACCTGCAGAAGAGTGTCTTTTTCTATAGAAATGGCATGATACCCCCCGAGGGTCATAGACTTGGGGTACCTCATCAACATGCAGAAGGGAAACTTCCACATCATGGACCTCAAGCAGGCAATCTCTAGGACACCATCCCCAAGACCCCCACATTATTGGGGTGGATCATGAGGTACATACCTCTACTGATTTATTGGGAGACCTGGAAGGAATGAAACAATGCGAGATCTAGGGTGAAGACATTCATTTTGAAAATATCATCTCTAGGATAGATACGTTCCCATGGAATAACAACCAAGCCCTCAGGCCAGCACGATGACTAACACACCCACTTGCTATGGGAGAGGCTGCGATAGATTAGGAGAATGATGACCATGCGACACAAGTGCACCTTTTGCTTGTACATGCATAGTGTTTGTGGGTGTAGCATGCAATGCCAACAAGCAGGATTCAAGAGTAGCTCGATGTGGGTCCTAGGAGATCAAAAAGGAAAAAGTAAATTCCAGCACAACCCCAACACCATCTCCAGGAGCGGCAAGGCCGACTTTACTATTTTGTGGCTTTACATATATTTGTGGTTTTATATGTATTCCTACGCATAGAACTCGATCTAGACAAGATGGACCATGCCACACACGTGCACCTTTATTTGTGCATGCAATGTTTTTCTTGGTGCAATATGCAGATATGTCTAAGAGTACCTTGATGCAAAGTCCAAGAGCTCAGAAAGATGCAACCAGGGGCTGATTTTACTATTTTGTGGATTTTAATGTATTCAACTTTATATGTATTCTCACACATAGAAACAGCTTAGGACAAGATGTCAGATGCTAAATGCCACACACATGCACTTTTGTTTATATTTGCATTGTGTTTGTTGGTGTAGCATACCAACTACTTCCAGCAGTCAATGCCATCGCAACCCCAACACCATCTCTGGGAGCCTCTTATTGTTTTGTGGATTTATTTGTATTCATACTCATAGAACCACTATGCTTTGTGGTTTTATTTGTATTAGTATGCATAGAACCAATAGGGTGCTTAGGATTTTGTGGGCGGGCCTAAATCGATTAGCCTTTTTGTCTCTTGTATGTTGTGTGCTTGTGATAATAAATTGTATGTTCTTATAAAAATCACATTATTTTGTCAGCTTTAGAAGCTTGGATAAACTGATGTGTTTGATATAGCTGGTTCTCAATAATAATCAATGGTGAAGTAGTCAGGTTCTTTCAATCCACTTGGGAATTATGACAAGGAGACTCTTTGTCATCAACCTTTTTCATTTTAATAGTGGAATGTCTATCCAGAAGCCTAAATGAACTTTATGAAAAGAACCTAGGAGTGAGATATATGTCTGGAAGCCAAGTGATCATAAGACAGTTAGCATATGAGGATGATACCATGATATTTACCAATGAGCTAAATAGCTCAATTAGGAGTGTTAAAAAAGTGCTCTAAAAGTACGAGAAAATTTTGGATCAAGTAATCAATTTACAAAAAAGTGAATTTAATACTAAGTAAAACCAAACCCAATAGGATTGCAGAGCTAAAAATTTTATTTAGAATAAAGAATCAATATTTCACTATCACATATTTGGGTTGTCCTCTATTTAAAAGAAATAATAAGAGCAAATATTTTAATAATATTCTTACTATGTTCCGAAATAGAATTGAATGATGGCCAAATAAATTATTATCTAATGGAGGAAATATCATTTTAATTTTACACACCCTTACCTCAATTTCATTATATCTTGTTCAGGCAATCAAACTACCTTTTATGATTATTATGATGATGGAAAGATATATGTCCAAATACTTATGAGGTCATGATAAAGACCTAAAACATTTGAGATGAATTAAAAGAACAAATTTGTGTAAGCCAAGAGGAGAAAGCGGATTAGGATTCAGAAACAAAAAAAGATATATCAAGAGCGATGGAAGCAAAACTATGGTGGGAATTTCCTACTAAGCAATCTCTCTTCAATATATCTTTGAGGGACATATACTGTTGTACATGGTTCCCCAAAATAGAGAAGAGATATATAGACACCTCGACATGCATTGAAAATAATAAAAAAGAAAAGTGCTCAAATAGAGAAGTATGTATCCTAAAAATTAGGAAACATAAAGATATCTTTTTAGCATGATAAGTGGCTGGAGTAGAAAAAGGTAAGTATGTCTATATTTACAGGCCCTCCCAAAACTCTTCTGAAAATAAAGGTGTATTTACTTTTAAGTCCACTTGGGAACTAAAGGTGAAATAACTACGGATCACTTTAAAATATGACATAAACATATTCCACAAAAAATATCATTTTTAAGTGATAATTAGTAAACAATTTTATTCCAATGGAGGATATATTAAAGCAAAAAGGCTTTAACTTTGCTTCCAAATATAATAAATTTTCAAATGAATAGTCAGATATTCATTTAATATTACACTGCAAAAATTCCTTAAAGATCAGGCAGAAATATTTTTTTAAAATGAATATCATAAACTATACGATTAAACAAGCACTCAAACAAGACATAGGGATAACAAATTTTCACTAGAAAGAATCATTTTTCAAATAGATTCTCTAATCGAAAATATAACATTGACTCGTAAATCAAAAATTAGAAAATAGTAGAAGCATAGGAGAATTGTGAGGTTTAGGCTAAGAGCTGCAACATGCAATAAGGAGAAGAATAAGAGGGGGAGGTGGATAGGATCTTGGACCAAGTACAAGGACACAACTTGTTAGGTATGTGTTTTATTTATGGTGTTGATGCCTCTTCTAAACCGCAGATATAGAAAAGGATAAGTGAATAAAAATAAGATATGCACAATAGAACTAACCAAGAAACAATGAGGTAGATCTAAAATGAAATGACATATCAGAGGGAAAGCGGACTTTGCCATGATGTTAACTATTAACTTTTTATTTCTCTGTTAGATTTATTTCTATTACAGTTACTTTGTAGTTTTATGTGTATTCAAGATGCATAGAATAAATATGGTGCCTAGGACTTGGTGGGTTGGCCTAAATCAGTCAACTTTTTTGTCTTATATAAATTGTTTTACTATATTTTAATAAAGTTGCGTGTTTAAAAAAATTATATTGTTTTGTCATCATTATAAATTTAATTATACATTTTAATTATTTATAGATTTATTTTTATTGAAATATTAATTATAAAATATATTATGAGTGAGATAAATATAATTTCAAAAAATTTGTTTATCATCAAAAGATTATATAATATTATATAAAGATACAAAATTTTAATAAAAAATAAAAAATTAATATTTAGTAATATCTTTTAATTATATTTTAAATCATTTTAAGTATTTAATTATATTTTAATAAAAATATATCTCATTTATAATTAATTTATTTTTTGATTATTATTATAAATTCAATCAAGAAACTAGCTTATATTGAATTAAGATGATACACTATTTTTAAGATTATTATAACTAAAATATTTAGGATAAATATTGAATTTAGATAGGAAAAAAATTTTTAAAAATTATTGTATTTCTAGATGCTATAACTTAAAGAAATAAGGCAAATATCCTTAATTACCTAAATCCATATACACATGAACCACTAAACCCCTCAACCCTAAAACTCATAAACCTCTAAACTCCTAAATTTCTAAGCCCTTAAACTACTAAACACCTAAACTCCTAAATCTCAAGGCTCCTAAACTACAAAATACCTAAACTCCTAAATCCTTAAATCTCTAAATCATAAACCATAAATTATAAATCTCATTCTTTTTGTAATCATTATAATTGAAATTCTATATTTTAATTATTTATAAGTTTATTTTTACGGAAATATTAATAATAAAATACACTAAGAGTGAGATAAATATAATTTAAAAAAATTTATTTATCATCAAGAAACTATATAATCTTATCAAAAGATACAAAAATTTAAAAGTCATAAATGTTTATTCTATAATATGTTTTACTTAGATTTTTAATCATTTTAAGTATTGTAAATTTAATTTAATAAAGATTATCTTATTTATAATAGTGTATTAATCTGTTTTATCATTATTATAATATGAAACAAGAATAATGTAATAATGAATTAACATGATATATTATTCATTAGATTATTATAATTAAAATATTAAGTATAAATATTAAATTTATATTAGAAAGAAAATTTTAAAATTATTGTACTTCCCAAGGCTATACACTTAAAAAATAATAAAAAGTTCCCAAAATTAATTTTTTTTAGTTCATTTTTAAAACTAAATGCATAAATCCTTAAATACTTAAACCCCTAAAACCCCAAATTTTTAATCCACTAAACTCTTAAACCTCTAGACCCCTAAACCCCTAAGCTACTAAATCCCTAAACACCTAAATACCTAAACTCCTAAACACTCAAACCCTGAAACTCCTAAACCTCTAAACTCTTAAATCCTAAACTATAAATTTCATTCTTTTTGTCATTAATATATTATTTTTATTTTTTTTTAAGTTTATTTTACTGAAATAGTAATTATAATATATATTATGAGTGAGATAAATATAATTTGAAAAAAAATTATTTATCATCAAGAATTATATATTCATATAAAAAGATGCAAAATTTTAAAGTTAAAATTATTATTTAGTAATATATTTTACTTAGATCTCAAATCATTTTACGTATTATAAATATATTTTAATAAATATTGATCTTATTCATAGTAGTTTATTAATTTATTTTTTTGCTCATTATGATAATATTAATCAAGAAATTATTGTATATTAAATTAACATGAAACATTATTCTTAAGATTATTATAAAAAGTATTAAGTACAGATATTAAATTTAGAAAGAAAAAATAAATAAAAATTATTATATTTCCGAAGCTATAAATTAGTTCATTATGAAAACTAAACTGATAAACCATAAATCCCTAAACCCCTAATTCCATAAACCATTAAACAACTAAACTCCTAAATTCTTAACTTCTAAATACTAAACTGTTAATCATAAATCTCATTTTTTTTATTATAATTTGAATTATACATTTTAGTTATTTATAAGTTTATTTTTAATGAAATATTAATTATAAAATATATTATGAGTGAGATTAATATAATTTAAAAAATTATATTTATCATTAAGAGACTATATAATCTTAAAAAAAACAAAAATTTAAAAGATAAAAATTATTATCTACTAACATAATTACTTAAATTTTGAATCATTTTAAGATTTGTTTATATTTTATTAAATATTTATCTTATTTATTATAGTTTATTAATTTATTTTTTGATCATTATTATACTATCAATCAAGAAACTATTAAATATTGAATTTACATAATACATCATTCTTAAGATTATTATAACTAAATATTAAGTATAAATATTTAGTACAGATTAGGAAAAAAATTTTAAAATAATTATGTTTTCAATGGTTATATCCATAAAAATGAAAGAAAATTCACATAATGAAATTTTTTTCTTAGTTCATTTTTTAAACTAAACCCCTAAACTCCCAAATGCCTAATCTACTATATCTCTAAACCCCTAAACACCTAGAATACTAAACTCCTAAACCTTTAAACCCTTAAACCATTATAAACTCTTAAACTCTAAACTCTTAAACCATTATAAACTCCTAAACCCTAAACTATTAATCCATGATAAACTCGAAAACATATAAACCATAAATCTTATTTTTTTTGCCATCATTTTAATTTTAATTATATATTTTAATTATTTATAAGTTTTTTAGTGACATTAATTAAGAAATATATAATGATAGAAAAATAAAATTTGAGAAAATTTATTTTTTATCAAAAGGCAACATTATCTTATAAAAAGAAGCATAATTCTAAAAGTATAAAATTATTATTTAGTAATATATTTTACTTAGATTTTGATTCATTTTAAGTATTATAATTATTATTTGTATAAATATTTATATCATTTATATTAATTTTTTTATTTCTTTTTTTTTGATCATTATTATAATATCAATCATGAAACTAGCTTATGTTGAATTAACATGATATAATATTTTTAAGATTATTATAACTAACATATTATGTATAAATATTGAATTCATAATAGAAATAAAAATTTAAAAATTATTGTATTAACATCAATGTTTTGAAAGGCGAAAGCATTACTCGAGGTGTTTCCTTATTTGTGAGATGAGGCATGTCTCGAATCATTGAGGCGTAAGCATTTTGTGACTATAAATATAATTAGTAAATATTTTATAATATATTAAAAATAAAATAAAATAGTATGAAATACTTTAAATAAATATTTTATAATTTATAAAATTTTAATTAATTTAAAATAATGTTATCATTATCAAATTAAAAATTTACATTTATTTTTTCATTACAAATTTATAATAATTCTCATTATAAATTTAAATTTCTACTCTCACTTGCCTTTCCCATCACCACTATCTCCCCTCTCTCACCCTTGCTCCTCACCCTCACCCCTCTCTCCTCGTTCTCGCCCCTCTCCCCTCTCCCTCACCCCTCTTCCCTACTCCATGGAAAGCTTGATGGAGCTTCCTGGAGGTCCTCTTTGGAGCTCCAAAATGTAGCTCGTGGAGCTCCACGATCGAGCACTATCATGGAGCTCACTGGAGCTCCATCGTGTAGCTCAAGGAGCTTCGTCGAGCTCCACAATGGAGCTCACTGGAGCTCCAGTGAGCTCCATTCATCCATTGTAGAGCTTGATGGAGATCCGTCGAGCTCAATGAGGGAGCTTTGTTGAGCTTCATGCTTTTTTTAATGCCTTGATCCTTTTTAAGAATGCCTCGTCTTGATGTACGCTTTAAGCCGTGCCTGAAAAAAACATTTTAACACTTTGATTTCTATTGACAACCTTAAAAAATGAAGCAAAATTTACAAAATAAAAATTGTTTTTTAATTCATTTTATAAACTAAGGCCCTAAATCCCTAAATATCAAACCCCCAAAACATCTAAACCCTTAGTTCTTAAAATTTCTAAACCTTTAAATCTCTATCCCCTTTAACCCCTAAATACCTAAAGACTAAACCATAAGCCATAAATATGATCATTCTATAATCTTTAAAATTTCAATTATACATCTTAATTATTTATAACTTTATTTTAACTAAAATATTAATTACAAAAATTATTATGATAAAAACAAAAATAAGTTTAAAGAATTTGTTTATCATCAAAAGGCTAATTTTTTTTAAAAAAAATGATAAAAAAATTTAAAAGTGAAAATTTATTATTTAGTAATATGTTTTACTTAGATTTTGAATCATTTGATATATTTTAAATATATTTTAATAACTTTTTATTTCATTTATAATAGTTTATTAATTTATATTATTATTATTATTATAATATCAATCATGAAACTAGGTTATATTGAATTCATATAATATAATATTCTAAAAATTATTATAATTCAAATATTAAGTATAAATAATTATCTAGATTATAAATTTTTTTTTTTTCAATTATTGCATTTTAAAATGCTATAATCTTAAAAAATGTTACAAAATTCATAAAATTAATTGTTTTTGTTAATTCATTTTTTAAACTAACCCCATAATCTATCCACTAAATACTTAAACACCCAAATGCATGATCAATTAAAACTGTCAAACACCTAAACTCCAAAACTCCTCAACCTAATACTACTAAACCCCTTAAATTCTAAACTCCTAAATTAATAAACTCCTAAACCCCTAAACTCATAAACTCCAATACCCCTAAACCACTAAATCCCAAAATATCTAAACTCCTAAACCCCTAAATCACTAAACATATAAACTATTAAACCATAAATCATAACCATAAATCTCACTTTTTTGTTATAATTTTATAATTGTAATTATATATTTTAATTATTTATAAGTTTATTTATATTAAAATAGTAATTAGAAAACATATTATGAGCGAGATAAATATACTTTAAAAAATTTATTTATCATTAAAAGACTATAATCTTATAAAAAGAACCAAAATTTTAAAAGTCAACATTTATTTTTTTTATTAATATATTTAACATGATATAATATTTTTAAGATTATTATAACTAAAATAATAAGTATAAATATTAAATTTAGATTATAAAAAAATTTAAAATTATTGTTTTCTAAAGGCTAATCTTAGTTCATTTTTTAAATTTCCAAATGCTATTTTTTTTTTAATTTTTAAATTTTAAAAATGTTAAAGATTATTATAACCTTAAAGAATAATACAAAATTTGCAAAATAAAAATTTTTTCTTAGTTCATTTTTTAAACTTAACTCATGAATCCCTAAACACTAAAACACCTAACCCCCAAATGCCTAATCCTTTATAATCTGAAACACCTAACCCCCTAAATCTCTAAATGCATGAATCCCAAATCCTTAAACCCTAAACTCTCTAAACCCCTAACCCCTAACTCTTAAACCCTTAAACATCTAAATCATAAATAAGAAACCATGGTTCTTATATTTCAATCATCATTGAAAATTTAACTATATATTCTAATGATTTATAAGTTTATTTTATTGAAATATTATTTGCAAAATATATATGAGTGAGACAAATACATTTTGAAAAGATTTATTTTATTATTAAGAGACTATATAATCTTAAAAAAATATGAAAAAAACTAAAAGACAAAAAATATTTTATAGTAATATATTACTTAGATTTCAATCAAAGTAAGTATTTTAAATATAGTTGAATAAATATTTTTCACATTTCTAATAGTGTATTAAATTATTTTTTGGTGATTATTATAACATCAATCAAAACACTAGTTTATATTGAATTAATATCTTACATTATTTTTAAGATTATTAATAATAAAATATTAAGTATCAATATTGAATTTATATTTAAAAAAAAAAATTTAAAAATTATTGTATTTTCAAAGGATCAAAACTTTCAAAAATGAGATAAAATTAATAAAATGAATATTCTTTATTAGTTCATTTTTTAATTAAATGCATAAACTCCTAAATATGTAAACCCCTAAACCCCTATAATAATAAACCCTTAAATCCCTAAACCCCTAAACCCTAAACCAGAAACAATAAATCTCATTTTTTATAATCATTATAATTTTAATTATTTATAAATTTTTTTTTCCTAAAATATTAATTACAAAATATATCATGAGTGAAACAAATATTATTTGAAAACACTTGCTTATTATTAAGAGAATATATAATCTTTTAAAAAGATGCAAAAACTTAAAAGTATTTAGTAATATATTTTATTAAGATTTTGATTAATTTAAATATTTTATTTATATTTTAATAAATATTTATCTCATTTATAATAGTTTATTAACTTATTTATAGTAATCAAGATACTAACTAATATTATATTAACATGATATGCTATTCTTAAGGTTATTATAACTAAAATATTACGTATAAATACTGAATTTAGATTGAAATAAAAAATACAAAATAGTTGTATTTCAAAATGCTATACCTTTCAAAAATGAGACAAATTTCATCAAATGATTTTTTTTCTAAATTCTTTTTTTTTTTTTCATTAAACCCATAAACCACTAAACACATAAACCGCTAACCCCCTAAACACCAAAACTTCTAAACCCCTAAACATCTAAATTCTTAAACCCCTAACCCAATAAACCATTGAACCACTAAACCCCTAATCCAATAAACCATTGAACCACTAAACCCCTAATCCAATAAACCATAAACCATAGCCTATAATTCTCTTTCTTTTGTCATCATTATAATATTAATTATCCACTTTATTTATTTATAAGTATATTTTTACTGAAATATTAATTATAAAATATATTATGAGTGAGAAACATATAATTTGAAAATTTATTTGTCATCAAAAGATTATATACTCTTATAAAAGAAACATAAATTTAAAAGTCAAATTTTTTTAGTAATATGTTTTACTTCGATTTTGAATAATTTTAATTATTATAAATATATTTTAATAAATATTTATCTTATTTATAATAGTTTATTAATTTTTTAGTCATTATTATATCAATCATGAAACTAGCTTATTTTGAATTAACATGATACAATATTATTAAGATTGTCATATCTAAAAATATTAAGTATAAATATTGAATCCAAATTTAAAAAAAATTAAAAACTTTTGTATTTCCAAAGACTAAACAATTCATAAATTAAACTTTTTTTCTTTGTTTAATTGTTAACCTAAATTCATAAACCCCTTAACAATTAAAACACTAAACCCATAAATGTCTAATCCCCCTAAACCCCAAAAGACCTAACTCCTAAACCATTAAACCCTTAAATCACTAAACTCCTAAATCTCTAAATCCATAAACTATAAACCCCTAAACCCTAAATTAATAAAGTATTGAACAACTAAACCCCTAAATACAAAACTATAAACCATAAATCTCATTTTTTTATCATCATTATAATTTAATTACACATTATAATTATTTATAAGTTAATTTTTACTAAAATATTAATTACAAAATATAATATGAGTAAGACAAATATAATTTGAAAATTTTATTTATCATTAAGAGACTATATAATCTTATAAAAGATATAATAACTAGAAATCACAAATTATTATTTACTAATATGCTTTACTTAGAGTTTGAATCATTTTAAGTCTTGTAAATATATTTTAATAAAAATTTATCTCATTTATAATAGTTTATTAATTTATTTTTGATCATTATAAAAATATCAATTAAGAAACTAACTTACATTGAATTAATACTATATATTAATTTTAAGATTATTATAACTAAAATATTAAACATAAATATTGAACCCATATTGAGAAAAAAATTTAAAAACTATTGTATTTCCAAAGCCTATAACCAACAAAAATGAGAAAATAAAATTTTTGCTTGCTTAATTTTTTCTACTTAAACTCATAAACTTATGAACAACTAAACCCCTAAACTGCAAAACTTCTAAATCTTTAAACCCATACATCTCTTAACTCTTAATCTACTAAACTAATAAACCCTTAAATCCCTAAACTCTTTTAAATCATAAACCATAACTCTAATTCATAAATCTCATTTATATTGTCATGAATATAATTTAATTATTTATAAGATTATTTTTGTTGAAATTTTAATTACAAAATATATTATGAGTATGACAAATATAATGCCAATATTATTGTTTATCCTCAAGAGACAATATAATCTTAAAAAAAAGTAAAAATTTAAAAGTCAAAAATTTTATATAGTATTATGTTCTACTTAGATTTTGAATCATTTTAAATAATATAAATCAATTTTAATACATATTTTTTTTTTTCATTTCGAATAGTTAATAGATTTATTTTTTGGTCATTATTATAATTTCAATTATGAAACAACCTTATATTAAGTTACCATGATAAAATATTATTTAGATTATTATAAATAAAATGTTAATTATAAATATTGAATTCAAATAGGCAAGAAATTTAAAAACTATTAAATTTGAGACGATATAAACTTCAAAAGAGAAACAAAAATCATAAACTATTTTTTTTCTTAATTTTTTTTTAAATTAAATCAAAAAACCCGTAAACATTTAAACCCATAATCCCAATTGCATAATCTCCTAAACACCTAAACTTCTAAACCCATAAAGCTCAAAATACTTAATTTGATAACCTTCTAAACCACTAAACCCCTAAACATTTATTCCCCTAAATCTCTAAACCCTAATAGCCTAAATGGGTAAACCTCTAAATGTCAACCTCTAATTGCCTAATCCCTAAATCATAAACCATAAATCTCTTTTTTTTGTCATCAAAATTATTTATTAGTTTAAATTTTCTAAAATATTAATTACAAAATAAATTATGAGTGAGACAACGAAAATTTGGAAAAATTTGTTTATCATCAAGAGATTATATAATCATTTTTAATATTGTAAATATATTTTAATAAATATTTATCTCATTTATAAAAATTTATTAATTTATTTTTGGATCATTATTGTAATTTCAATCTTATAAATAGTTTATTTTAATTAACATGATATAATATTCTTAAAATTATTATAACTAAAATATAAAATATAAATATTGAATTAGATTAAAAACAAATTTTAAAAAATATTATATTTTCAAAGACTACAATATTAAAAATGATACAAAATTAACAAAATGAAATTTTTTTTCTTTATTTATTTTTTAAACTAAACGCATAAAACCCTAAACACTTAAACCCCTAAAGCCCCACATGTTTAATCCCCTAAAGCCCCAAATGCTTAATTTCCTAAACTTCTAAATCTCTAACCGCCTAAACTTAAAATTACTAAACTATTAAACAACTAAACCAATAAATCACAAAACCCCTAAACACCTAAATCCCTAAATCCTTAAACCACTAAACCCCTAAACACCTAAATCCCTAAATCCTTAAACCACTAAACCCCTAAACACCTTAATCCCTAAATCCTTAAACCACTAAACCTCATAACCTCAAACAATAAATGCCTATACCCCTAAACCGCTAAATTCCAAAATACATAAATTTCCGAACGCCCTAACACCTAAACTAATAAACCCCTAAACACATAAATCCATAATTCCCTAAACTCATAAGCTTCTAAACCATAAATTGTAAACCAAAAAAATTAATTTTTTTTCTAATTATTATAATTTTGAATATATATTTTAATTATTTATAAGTTTATTTTTGCTAACATATTAATTACAAAATATATTATACGTGGGACATATATAATTTCAAAAAAATTATTTATCATCAAGAGACTATACAATCATATAAAAAAACAAAAATTTAAAAGTCATAATTTTTTTAGCAATATGTTTTATTGAAATATTAAATTATTTTATGTATTGTAAATATAATTTGATAAATATTTATCTCATTTATAATAGTTTATAATGTTTTTGTGATCATTATTATAATAACTATTAAGAAACTAACTTATAATAAATTTATATGATATGTTATTCTTAAAATTATTATAATTAAAATAATAATTATAAATATTAAATTCAGATTAATAATAAATTTTAAAAATAAGATAATATTCATATAATAAATTTTTTTTATTAGTCTAGTTTTTAAACAAAACACATAACCACCTAAATACTTAAATTCCTAAACCCCTAAACTACTAAATCCTCAAACTCTTAAACTTCTATACCCCTAAACTTTAAAACCCTTGTACCCCTAAACCCTAAACAATAAACCATAAATCTCATTTTTTTGACATCATTATAATTCTAATAATACATTTAAAATATTTATTAGTTTATTTTTACTAAATATTTATTACAAAATATATTTTGAGGGAAATAAATAATTTTTAAAAAATTTGTTTATGATTGAGACACTATATAAACTTATGAAAAAAGCAAAAACATAAAAATCAAAAGTTATTATTTAGTAATTTCTTTTACTTAGATGTTGAATCACTTTAAGTATTGTAAATATATATTAATACATATTTTTTTAATTATATTAGTTTTCTAATAATTTTTGGTTGTTATTATAATATCAATCAAGAAACTAACTTATATTTAATTAACATGATACATTATTCATTATATTATTATAACTAAAATAGTAAGTATAAATATTAAATTCAAATTGGAAATATTTTAAAAATTATTATATTTTTAAATGTAATAACCTTCAAAAATGAGACAAAATTCACAAAATAAATTTTTTTTCTTATTTTATTTTTTAAAATAAACTCATAAACCCAAAAACACCTAAACAAATAAACCCTTAAATGGCTAAACTTCTGAATCCATAATCCTTAAAATTAATAAACTACAATACTACGAAACTCATACACTCTCCTAAATCCTTAATTACTAAATCGTAAACCATAAATGTAATTTTTTGTCATCATTTTAATTTTAATTAAATAATTTAATTATTAATAAGATTTTTTATTGAAATATTAATTACAAAAGATATTATACTTGAGATAAATATAATGTTAAAAAAATTATTTATTATCAAGAGACTAATTAATCTTATAAAAAAACAAAAATTTAAAAGTCAAAAATTATTATTTAGTAATATATTTTACTTAGATTTTAAATTATTATAAGTATTATCAATATATTTTAGTAAATATTTAACTCATTATAATATTTTATAAATTTATTTTTTGGGCATTATTATAATATAAATCATGAAATTAGCTTATATTGAATTAACATGATATATTATTCTAAAGATTATATAACTAAAAGATTAAGTATAATAGAAAAAAAAAATTTAAAAATATTGTATTTCTAAATGCTATAACCTTCAAAATTAAAACAACTCATAAAATTAAAAAAAAATCTTAATTCATTTTTCATAAATCGCTAAACTACTAAACCCTTAAAACCCTAACCTTATAATTCCTAATCCATAAATTATTAATCTTATTTTTTTCATCATTATAATTTTATTATATATTTTAATTATTTATAAATTTAGTTTTGCTAAAATAGTGATTACAAAATATATTATCAGTAAGAAAAATATAATTTAAAAAAATTTGTTTATCATAAAGAGGCTATATAATCTTATAAAATGAAGTAAATATTTAAAATTTAAAAATTATATCTAGTATTACATTTTACTTAGATTTTGAATCATTTTTAGTTTTGTAAATATATTTTATTTAATATTTATTCATTTATAATAGTTTATTAATTTATTCTTTGGTCTTTATTCTATTATTTATCTTGCAACCAGATTATATTGAATTAATATGATACAATATGTTTAAAATGATTATAACTAAAATATTAAGTATAAATATTGAACTAGATTTGAAAAAAAATTATAACTTATTATATTCACAAAGGTTATAATCTTAAACAATATTACAAAATTCATGAAATTATTATTTTTTATTAGTTCATTTTATTAGTTTATTTTTAAAACTAAACCCATTAACCCATATACACTTAAATCCATAAACCTACGAATGCATAATCTCTTATGCCCAAAACACTTAAATACCAAAACTTCTAAATCCCTAAACTTTTAAATTCTAAACCCCTAAATCTATAACCCCCCAATCTACCGAACCCTTAACACCACAAAATCACTAAATCCTAAAACTCCTAAACCTCTAAACTACTAACACTTAGACCCCATAAACTCCCAAATGCCTAATCCATTAAACTCCGAAATTACTAAACTTCAAAATCTGTAAACCCTTAAATTGTTAAACCCTCAAATCCATAAACCCCTATAACCCCAAAATGATAAACTTGTATCTCCTTACACTTTTAAACTACTAAACTCTCTAATACCTAAACTTCTAAACCCCTAAACTTCTAAACCCTTAAACTCCTATATACTTAAACTCCTAAATTTCTAAACCCCTAAACTCATAAATACCAAAAGTCCTAAACCCCTAAACTTGTAAATTCATAAATACCAAAACTCCTAAACCCCTAAACTCATAAACTCCTAAATACTAAAACTTCTAAACCATTAAACTTCGAAACTACTACAAGACAAAAATTCTAAACCCATAAACCCTTAACCTTAAACCATAAATCTTATTTTTTTCATTATTATAATTTTAATTATATATTTTTATTATTTATAAGTTTTTTTTACTTAAAATATTAATTATAAAATATATTATGAGGGAGATGAATAAAATTTGAAAAGATTTATTTTTCATTAGACTATATACTCTTATAAAAAGAAGTAAAAATTTAAAAGTAAAAAATTATTTTTTAGTAATTTGTTTTGCTTAGATTTTGAATCATTTTAAATATTGTAAAAATATTTAAATAAATATTTACCACATTTATAATAGTTTACATATTCATTAATTTTTTGATCATTATTATAAATTGAATCAAGAAACTATCTTATAATGAATCAATATGACACATTATTCTTAAAATTATTATAACAAAAATTTTAAGAATAAATATTGAATTTAGATTTGAGAAAAAAATTTAAAAAGTATAAAAATTTTGAAAACTACCATAAAAAATGAGACAAAGTCACAAACTTCACAAAATATTTTTTTTTATAGTTCAGTTTTTAAACTAAACCCATGAACATTTAAAAATCTAAACCCCTGTACCTACAAACCCATAAATACCTAAACCTTCTAAACCTTTATACCCACAAACTCATAAATACCTAAACCATTAAATCCTTAAATTCTTAAATCTTTAAACCCTTAAATTCTTAAACAGTTAAACTCCTAAACCCTTAAATCTCTAAATCCCTAAATCTCAAACTGTAAATCATAATTCTTATTCTTTTTTTCATCTTTATAATTTTAATTATAGCTTTTAATTATTTATACGTTTATTTTACCGAAATATTTATTACAAAAATATATTACGAGTGAGATAAATTTAATTTGAAAAAATTTGTTTATCATCAAGAGACTATAATCTTATAAAAAGAAAAAAAATTTAAAAGTAAAAAATTATTATTTACTAATATATTTTACTATGATTTTGATTCATTTTAAGTATAATAACTATATATTTATAAATAAATATTATAGTTTATTAATTTTTTTTGGTGATTTTTTATAATATTAATCATAACACTAGTTTATATTAAAAATAACATGATATAATATTCATAAGTTTATTATAACAAAAATATTAAGTATTAATATTTAATTCAAATTATTAAAAAAAAAACTTTTAAAATTTATGTATTTCGAAAAGCTATAACTATAAAAAATGATACAAACCCCACATAATGAAATTTTTTTTTTAGTTCATTTTTTAAAACTAAACTCATAAACCTCTAAACACTTATACACTTAATGCCCCAAATGCCTAATCCCCTAAACCTCAAAATCACTAAACTCATAAACTCTAAAACTCCAAAACTTGTAAACATCCAAACCCTTAAACCCTTAAACCTTTAAACCCCAAAACCCTTAAACTTCTAAACCCCTAAATCCTTTAACTTTTAAACCTTTAATTTCTAAACCATAAACCCATAAATCATATTTTTTTTTGTCATCATTATAATTTTAATTATTTATAAGTTTATTTTTATTAAAATATTACCTAAAAAATATATTATGAGCGAGACAAATATAATTTAGAAAAAATTATTTATCATCTAGAGACTATACAATCTTATTAAAAAAAACAAAATCTTGAAAGTCAAAAATTATTATTTAGTAATATATTTTACATAGATTATTATAACTAAATTATTTAGTATAATTATTAAATTTAGATTGGAAATAAAGTTTTAAAAATTACTATATTTTCAAAGGTTATAAATTATAAAAAAGAAAAAATAATTATTATTTTTTTCTTACTTCATTTTTTAGACTAAACTCATCCCTAAATTATTATATTAATTTATTTTTTGCTCATTATGATAATATTAATCAAGAAATTATTTTATATTAAATTATCATGAAACATTATTCTTAAGATTATTATAAACAAAGTATTAAGAACAAATATTAAATTTAGATTGAAAAAAAATTAAAATTTATTGTATTTCCAAAGCTATAAATTAGTTCATTATGAAAACTAAACTGATAAACCCATCAATACCAAAACCTCAAATCCTAAACCCCTAAATCACTTAACTTCTAAACCACTAAACTGATAAACCATAAATCCATAACCCCCTTATTCCATAAACCATTAAACAACTAAACTCTTAAATTCCTAAATTCTAAATACAAAACTGTTAATCATAAATCTCATTTTTATTATTATTATAATTTGAATTATACATTTTAGTTATTTATAAGTTTATTTTTAATGAAATATTAATTATAAAATATATTATGAGTGAGATAAATATAATTTAACAAATTATATTTATCATTAAGAGATTATATAATCTTTATAAAAAAAACAAAAATTTAAAAGTTAAAAATTATTATCTAGTAACATATTTTACTTAAATTTTGAATCATTTTAAGATTTGATTATATTTTATTAAATATTTATCTTATTTATAATATATAGTTTATTAATTTATTTTTTGGTCATTATTATAATACCAATCAAGAAACTATATTTTTCATTTCCAAATGTTATAACTAAAATGATACATTATTCTTAAGATTATTATATCTAAAGTAGTAAGTGTAAATATTGAATTTAGATTAGAAAAAAAAATTAAAAATTATTATATTACCAAATGATATAACCTTAAAAATTAAGACAACATTTACATAAATCTCTAAAGAACATATTTCTAATGCCTTGAACCTATAAATCATTAACCCTTAAAACACAAATTCCTAATGCCTTGAACCCATAAATCCTTAACCCTTAAAACACAAATTCCTAATGCCCTGAACCCATACACACTGAACCCCTAAACTACTAAACTTCTAAACTCTTAAACCATAAAATTTAAGCCATAAATCTCATTTTTTGTGTTTTTATTTTAATTTCATTTATACATTTTAATTATTTATAAGTTTTTTTGTGCTAAAATATTAAATACAAAGTATATTATATTATTAATGAGACAAATATAATTTAAAAAATTTTATTTATCATCGGAAAACAATATAATCTTAAAAAAAGAACCAAAAAATTAAAAGTCAATAGTTATTCTTTCGTAATATGTTTTACATAGATTTTGAATCATTTTAATTATTATATAAATATTTTAATAAATATCTATCTCATTTGTAATAATTTATTAATTTATTAATTTATTAATTTATTTTTTGTTTATTATTATAATATCAAATAAGAAACTAGCTCATACTGAATTAATATTATACATTATTCTTAAGATTATCATAACAAAAATATTTAATATAAATATTAAATTCATTTTGGATATATTTTTAATTATACATTTTTTTTTGTTTATATAATTTATTTTAACTGAAATATTAATTATAAAATATATTATTATTGAGAAAAATATAATTTGAAAAAATTTGTTTATCATTAAGAGATAATATAATCTTATAAAAAGAAGAAAAACTTTAAAAGTCTAAAAAAATTATTTATTAATAAGTTTTACGTAGATTTTTATATCATTTTAAGTATTGTAAATATATTTAAGTAAACATTTATCCCATTTATATAATTTTTTTCAACATTATTATTATATCAATGATGAAACAAGTTTATATTCAAATAATTTGATACAATATTATTAAGATTATCATAACTAAAATATCAAGCATAAAATTTTATTCAGATTTGTAAAAAAATGTATTGTATTTCCATAGGCTAAGCATTAAAAAATGATACAAAATTAATAATATAAATTTTTTTTCTTAGTTTATTTTTTCACCTAAACTTATAAACTATTAAATACTTAAACTCCTAAACCCCTAAATATCTTGTGACCAAAACCCCTAAACTACAAAACTCTAAAACCCTTAAATCTATAAACTCTTACACTCTTAAACCTCTTAACCCAAAAGCATTCATAAAATAATGAATTCTTAGTCATAATTATAAGTTTATTTTTACTAAAATATTTAATACAAAATATATTATTCATAAGACAAATATAATTTGAAAAAAAATATATATTTATCATCAAGAGACTATATAATCATATAAATGAAAGTAAAAATTTAAAAGTATTATATTATTATAATTATAATTATAATATGGTTTTCTTAGATTTTGATCATTTTAAGTATTGTAAATATATTTAATAAATTATTATGTTATTTATAATATTTTATTAATTTATTTTTTGGTCATTATTATAATATCAATCATGAAATAAGGTTAAATTGAATCATATACAAAAAAAGTAAAAATTTAAAAGTCAAAAAAAATATTTAGTAATATGTTTTCCTTAGATTTTGAATAATTATATCTATTGTAAATATATTTTTAGTAAATATTTATCTCATTTATAATAGTATATTAATTAATTTATTTTTTTTTATTATTATAATATCAATCACATAACTAGCTTATATTGAATTAATATGATACAAAATTCTTTAGATTATTATAACTAAAATATTAAGTATAACAATTTTATTTAGATTAGAACATAGAATTTAAAAATTATTGTATTTCTACGGACTGTAACCTTAAAAAAAATGATATAAAATTCATAAATTAAATTTTTTTCTTAATTAATTTTTTAAACTAAACTTATAAACCCCTAAATACTTAAACCCTTAAACCTCAAAATACCTAAATCCATTAATAGCTAAACTCCAAAACCTCTAAACCCCTAAACCTCAAAATGCCTAAATTCATAATTAGCTAAACTCCAAAACCTCTAAACCCCTAAACTTCAAAATACCTAAACCCATAAATAACTAAACTCCAAAACCTCTAAACTTCTAAACATCTACACTCCAAAACCTCTAAACCCCTAAACCTCTACACTCCAAAACCTCTAAACCCCTAAAACTCTACACTTCTAAACCCATAAACCCTTGCACTCCTAAACTCTTAAACCCATAAACCCCTAAAATTATAAATCCTTATACTACTAAACTCCTAACTCCATAATTCCTGAAACCCCTAAACCCCTAAATCCCTAAACCCCTAAATCTTCAAATCCCTAAACTCCTAAAATCCCTAAACCCCTAAATCCCTAAATTGCTAAACCAAAAAATGCCTAAGCCTCTAACCCCAAAACTGCGTAACACATAAACTCATACATAATAAAACCCCTAAGCACCTAAACCCTAAGCACTAAACCCCTAAACACCTAAACCCCTAAGCACTAAACCCCTAAATCCTCAAACATATAAACCCCTAAATTTTAAACCATAAGCTATAAATCATATTTTTATCCTCATTATAATTTTAATTATATATTAAAATTATCCATAACTTAATTTTAACTAAATTATTAATTACAAAATATATTATGAGTGAAAATATAATTTTAAAAAAATTATTTATCATTAAGAGACTATATAATTTTATAAAAAGATATCACAAATTAAAAGACAAAAATTATTATTTAGTAATATGTTTTGCTAAGATTTTAAATCATATTAAGTATTATAAAGATATTTTTAATAAATAGTTATCTCATTTATAATAGTATGTTAATTTATTTTTTGGTCATTATTATAATATCAATTAAGAAACTAGTTTATATTAAATTAATATGATACATTATTCTTAAGATTATTATAACTAAAATATTAAAATTAGATAAAAAAATTAAACATTATTGTATTTTGAAAGGATATAACCTTCAAAAATAAGATAAAATTCACAAATTAAAAATTTTTTCTTAGTTCATTTTTTAAACTAATTAAACCTTTAAACCCATAAACTCTAAAATTCCTAATTCATAAACCCCTAAACCCATAAACTGCTATACCCCTAAACCACTAAAACCTAAACTATAAAGAATAAATCTTATTTTTTTTTTGTAATTATTATAATTTTAATTATACATTTTAATTATTTATTACTTTGTTTTTACTAAAATATTAATTATAAAATATATTATGAGTAAGAAAAAAATTTAAAAATCAAAAATTATTAATAAGTGATATGTTTTACTTAGATTTTGAATCATTTTAAGTATTATAAATATATTTTTTAATATTTATGTCATTTATAATCATTTATTAATATAATTTTGGTTATTATTATAATTTCAATCATGAAACTAATTTTTATTGAATTAATATGATTTAATATTCTGAATATTACTATAACTAAAATATTAAATATAAATAATGTATTTAAATTATAAAAAAAATTTAAAAATTATTATATTTTCAAATGCTATAACATTAAAAAATGATATAAAATTCTCAAAATGAAAATTCTTTCTTAGTTTATTTTTTAAATTAAACCCATAATCCCCTAAACACTTATACACCTACACCCCTAAATGCTAAGTCCCCTAAACTTCTAAGTCCTTAAACTCCAAAACCCATAAACTCTTATATTCTTAAACCAATAAACCTCTATACCCATAAACCCTTAAACAATATACTATAGACCATAAATTTTATTTATTTATAATCATTATAATTGTAATTATACATTTTAATTATTTATATGATATTTTTTACTAAAATATTAAATACAAAATATATTATAAGTGAGACAAACATAATTTGAGAAAATTTAGTTATAATCAATATACTATATACTCTTATAAAAATAAATAAAAATTTAAAAGTTAAAAATTATTATTTATTAATATGTTTTACTTAGATTTTGAATTATTTTAAGTATTATAAATATGTTCTAATAAATATTTATCTCATTTATAATAATTTATTAAAATATTTTTTGACCATTTTTATAATACCAATCATGACTAACTTATATTGAATTAATATTGATATAATATCCTAAACTACTAAACCCCTAAACCTCTAAACATTAAAAACTCTAAAATCCCAAAACATCTAAATTCTTAAACCCCTAAACCCCCAAAGCCCTAACATCTAAAAAACCCCTAGGCCCTAATACACAAAAATCCTAAAGCATAAACCAAAAATTTCATCTTTTTGAAATCATTACCATTTTAATTTTACATTTTACTTATTTATAAGTTTATTTTTACTAAAATATTAGTTACTAAATATATTTTGAGTTAAACAAATATGATTTAATAAAATTTATTTATTATCAAGAGACTATATGATATTATAAAAAGTAGCAAAAATTTAAAAATCAAATGTTATTCTTTAGTAATATATTTTACTTAGATTTTTAATCATTTTAAGTATTGTTCATATATTTTAATAAATATTTATCTTATTTATAATATTTTATTAATTTATTTTTTGATTATTATTATAATATCAATCAATAAACTATGTTATATTGAATTAATATGATATTATTTTTAAGATTATTATAACCATATTATAATCATCAAGAGATTACGTAATCTTATAAAAAGATTAAAAAAATTAAAAGATACAAATTATTAGCTAGTAATATATTTTAATTAGATTTTGAATTTTTTAAATATTATAAATATATTTTATTAAATATTTATCTCATTTATAATAGTTTATTATTTTATTTTTTTGGTTATTATTATAATATTAATCATGAAATTAGTTTATATTGAATTAACATAATATAATATTCTTAAGATTATTATAACTAAAATATTAAGTTTAAATATTAATTTAGAAAAAAAAATTTAAAAAATATTGTATTTCTTACAAAAATATTAATTATATAATATATTATGAGTAAGACAAATATACTTTGAAATTATTTGATTATCACCAAGAAATTATATTATCTTATAAAAAAATAAAAATTTAAAAGACAAAATTATTTTTTAGTAATGTGTTTTACTTAAATTTAAATCATTTTAAGTAATGTAAATATGTTTATCATATATTTATCTTATTTATAATAGTTTATTATTTTAGTTTGTGGTCAATATTATAAAATCAATCAAGAAATTAAGTTATATTGAATTAAGATGTCTTACTTCAGTTTTTAGTCAATATTATCTCAATTATTATTTTTTGTTCACTAAGTTTTACCTAAACCCTTAAATCTGTAAATCCTTAATGCCTTAAACTTCTAAACCTTTACATCCCTAACCTTGAAGCACCTAAACCCCTAAACCACTAAACCCTGAAGCACTTAAACCCCTAAACCCTGAAGCACTTAAACCCCTAAACCTTGAAGCACTTAAACCCCTAAACCCTGAAGCACTTAAACCCCTAAACCCTGAAGCACTTAAACCCCTAAACCTTGGAGCACTTAAACTTCTAAACCATGAAGCATTTAAACCCCTAAACCCTGGAGCACCTAAACCCTTAAACCCCTAAACAATTAAACCCATAAACCCCTAAACCCATAAACCCATAAAACCCTAAACTCCTAAAGTCCTAAACTCTAAATAGTTTACCATAAATCTTTTTTATTTTTGCATTATAATTTTAAGTTTACATTTTAATGATTTATAAATTTATTTTTACAGAAATATTAATTATAAAACATATTATGAGTGAGACAAATATAATCAAAAAAAATTATTTATCATAAATAATTAATATAATCTTATAAAAAGAAGTAAAAAAATTAAAAGTTAAAAAATATTATTTAGTAATATATTTAATTTGATATAATATTCTTACACTTATTATAACTAAAATATTAAGTATAAATATTGAAATTAGATTTGAAAAAAAAATTTAAAATTATTATATTTCCAAATTAACAAAATAAATTTTTTTTCTTAGTTCATTTTTTAACTAAACACATAAACCCCTAAACCTACAAATGCCTAATCCTTTAATCTCCAAAACTTGTAAACCCCAAAACTCCAAAACCTTAAAACCTTAAACTCCAAAATCCAAAAGTCCCTAAACCCACTTATGTGTGTCTTATGGACATATCTATCACTGTTTACTATTGTTGACTCACAAATTTCACATTATGATATATATGTCACAATTTAATTCCACATGCCCAATTAAATATATTTAAATCTCAGGTTCTCACACATAGTTTTATCTCACGTATTAAGATGAGGACTATTACTTTCTTCTTATTTTATCAATACAATGTATATTATAACATACATATCACTGTCCACCATGACCATTACATATAAATATATGACATAATGAAAATCTTTAATTTTAGTTCTAATTATCACTTATATTCATCAACATCCAAATTATAGTATTAACATAAATATAAATATTATATATTAACATCAATAGTTTACAAGTAAATCAAAGCAATCTTGATCTCAATTTAGTCTGAAAATATGGAAGAATTCGTACAATACGTTTGGAATATCATCTTGTGGAATCTAGGGCTTGCATGCACTTTGTTTAAAATTTGATTCTCATTCTATTCATTTTTGAAATCTTCTAAGTGTTGCTTTCATACTCTGAGGTTTCATAAAATTTTTTAAGATAAAAATAAAGATGATGACATGAGATTGCTACTTTATTATCTCATTCAATTTTTTATGTAATAAAAATGTCACATATGGGGCATAAATTCATAGTAGCTAGGATGTCATGAGTCATGATTAAAATAATCTCTCTCAAATATAAAGGTGCAACACTGGGAATGACCATCACTCAGTATTTTAATTGTGGAGCACTATGTGACAAAAAGAAATGTCATGACTGGAATACTTACCCCATGGACCAAAAAGTCTTGATGGAAAATATTGCCGTAACTAAAGTAAATACTCTATGAAGTACAATGTCACTATGAGAAATATAGCGATGACTACTTTACTTTATATTTTTATTATGTATCTATTAAGTTGTGATATTAACACATCTCGTAACTTATTGTACCTATATAATACTTTGCTACCATGATGTGAAAGTAAAATTATGAGCATCATTGTGTCTTAGAGATAGTGAAATCATGGAGATAATATTGCACTGTGCAAAATTTATGATATTCAATGATAATGTCATAACATAAAAATATCGGCATAATTAATTTTGTAGAGTCATGACAAAAACATATTGAACTATTTAATAGTTTTATAAAGGTATATAACTAAGTAATAACATAAAAAATATCATGACTCTCCTTTACTTTTCTCTCAACTAAATTATTATTTCATCAAGTTCAGTAATTCAGCTAAAATATGTTTCATTTCCCTAATATTCATTAAAATTTATTAAAATTGATATTTAGTAAAAATTTTTTTATCTAAAACTCACATAAATGCAAAACTATCAATAATAACATACCAAACAACCCAAAAAAGTTAATATGTGAAGTGCTAAATAATTTACCAACTTGAGCAATAGTTGGTTTTATGTTTAGTTGGTTTAATTGCTTATTCAATTCTCTTGAGATCTATATCTAAACTTATATTAAACTTTATTATTTATACGACCTAAAACTTGCTAAACTCAATCAACAAAAAATAATCTCTAACAAGTTTTTGGGAATTGGGACCTTGTCACAAACATTAAGCTTTGACATGCTTAATAAGGCCAGAACAATTATATATATATATATAAGAGAGAGAGAGAGAGAGAGAAAAGTGGAGTTAGTGGTACAAAAAAGTTATTTTAAGATTAGAAAAAGAGGTGAAGGTGTAAAGGGTGGATGGTAGAAATAGAAGATAGATCCTATATGTTTATTTTTATTATTTATTATTTTATATATTAATTTTTATCTTCATTTCTTTCATGTTGACATGGATTGTCATATATGGTGCATTGATATAAATATAATTATTTTTTCATAATCATGGAATTTAGTTTATGATATTTAAACTTATATTATTGATCCATTCTTATAAGTTGACATATTTCATAATTTTATTTATTTCATATTTGTTTTTTGAAAACAAACATTTTATTTAGAATATAGTAAATTGCTCACTTGAGATAGGCATGATGAACTATTTATTTATTGTGTATTATTAGCATGCATTATAGTTAATGTCATATTCCATGTCTAGCTAAAAAAAGTCATTTATTTATTTGCACATCAAATTATTTTTTATAAAAATAATAATTTTATATATTTCAAAATATGGGTTTTCATTTAGATAGGATTCGTTGAAATACCTATCAATTCACAGTATTTTATTATTTTATCGTTATAATTTTGCTTTAAAAAATTGCTATTTAATAAACTCTTTAAATTTAATTTTCTTATTGAAAATTTATAAGTCAAACATAAGAATTTTTCCAAAAATTGTAATTCACTTTTTTTATTATTTTACTAATCCACTTTTATCTATACTAGCAATAATTCTAATTTTCTATTTTCAAAATTATCAAATATAAAACTATTTCTTATAAAATATCATAAATATTTTTAAACTTTATCAAATAAAAAAAATAAAGGAAATAATAAAATAAATTCATTTCCAAACTTCTTTACATTTATTTTAAAAACTTCAAATTTGATCAATGAAAATTCAAAATTTCCAATTTTGTAAATAAAAGGTTGATTTTTCTCACCAAAATAGAAATTTCTTGTATTTCCAAAATGACTTATTTATTTATATATTTATTTTGGAACCAATAATATAATTTTACAATTTTTTCAACTAATATTGAAAAATTTAGGTATGCATGTTGTGAAATCAATTTTCTTAATCATTCAAATTGACCTTTTAGTTTTCCAGATATAACAAATAAAAAATTTTTTTTTTTAATTCAATAACTAATGAAAACTTAGTATCAAAAAAAAAAACAACAACAAACACAAACATATTTTCCTTGTTTCTTTATTAAGATTTAAAATGTTAAATTTCTCAAGTCAAAGCACAAGTTTTCTAGTTAATAAAAAGTTAAAAAATAAAAAATAGATTTATTTAAAAGTTACAATGTGTAAAAGTTTTAAAATTAAGAAATTTGTATTTTCATATACCCAACACAAATAAAAAAAAGAATACTAATTTTTAATAATTAAACATGAAAGATTTGTGTTTTGGTGTACCAAAAATAAAACATTTAATTTTTGGTTGCATCAAACTTTTTATAATAAAAAAAATATATCAGATTCTAAAATAATTAAGTTTTGGTATATTAAAATTCATCAACCCAATTTTACTTCCAAATATGAAAAAAATAAATAAATAAAATTTTATTAATCAAAAACCTAGTGTTAGAAACAATAAACCACACAATTTAATAATGTAGACATTGATGGGATTCTAACCGATGCACTCTTACCAAAATCATAATTGACCGATCAATAATATGATTTTTATTATAAGTGTGCCAAACCGACACTCCCTATCTCACTACCTATTAAAATTCCAACCTATTTTTTTAATGATTCTCATTTTTATATTTCTGTTGAGACTCTTAACTACTTTACATTAAAAAAAAGTCATAAAATTTTTCCTTTTTTTCCACGACCACAGGGAACACTTCTGGTAGCATCAACTGGATAGATGTAGACTACATAAACAAGAAATTTAGACTTGGGTTGTCTGATGATCCATCTTTTGATTTAGTAGAGTTGTCACAGCTTTGTGAATGTGCACATAATAGAGACTATGTTATTTCATGCTTCTCTTCTATCATCTCATGTAGTTGTGCCATCTCGTGTTGCTTTATTATGCTACAACCTAAATTTGAAGAATCCTAAACACATTGATAAAAGTAACATACCTCGTATTCATTACATCTAGTCATTTCATCAATTCATTCAAGAAAGAAATAATCATTTCATCCATCATCAACTCCACAAAAACTATCATACAACTCAACTTCTCTTCAATATCATACAGTGGAACAAAATATGGTTTTCTCATAAAAATAGAAGGCTCACTTAACAATACTAACATGAAACAATAGTAACAATAGAACTATAATAGCCACATTCATGTTGAAACACAAGGGATCCTGTCAACTACTATAACCCAATATTTCATCAAAAGTAACATTGCTTCAGAAAAATTTTATGTTTCTTCTAATTTTGATGAATATGAATATGCTACTTCACTAGGATGTGATAATTATGATGAATTAGAAGATGGAGCAACATACAAATTAGGTTATTGTTCCATGTTAAGCAGTTATTCTACAACAATTCCTTTGATGCCAACGAAAGTATTCCTCATTGTCGTGGAAAAATTGGAGAAAATTTTTTGAATTTTTTTCGAGTTAAACTAGTGAGTCCTCGACAGAAACAAAAAATATGAGAGAAGAGAATGTCAGTGCCATGATCACCTTTTTTTTTTTGATAAATTATAACTTCACTATCAAAAAAATTCTTTACAACCTAAGGCAGATTCGAGCTATTACATTTCTTAAAGAAAACATTGTAAATTTCAGTCTTAATCTTTCTAACTAAAAATTCTGCATCTTGGGCATTCTTTTCGTATAATCTTTTGTTTCTTTCCCGTCAAATGTGATACACTGGCCACAAAGGCTGCTTTCCAGACATTATTTATTGAAATTTCTGTTGTATACCTCTTCATAATAGCTTTGAAAACTACAGGAATTGAGCTAATTGCTCATTCAAAATCTGTCCAGGATTTTATCTCCTCCATGACGTACTTAGAGAACCAACATTCAAAAAAACGTAGTTAAAAGTTTCTGCATGATTGCAGAATTTGCAGTTGGGATTGTCCGGCACTATAAATGCTTTATCTTTTGTCCTGAGTTACCTTTGCTAGGAAATCCATAGATTAATGGCATGCTTGGGCACATTATTTTAATCCAGATGACCATGGTCCATGGTTTATCTTTTCTGAAATCAAACCCGGTTAGAAAGCGATAGGTGTTAGAGACAATCCTACCACTTTCACCCCATGAGTTTAATAATGCTTCAGCTTGATCCTTTGAACTTGCTTTGGAAAGGAGCATATCTCTAATAGAGATTAAGGCTTTCCAGAATGGGTTGTCCTCCCTTGATATACGATATTCCCAAATGGCTTGGGTGCTAAGATAAAAGTGATGAATCCACTTAATCCAGAGGGAATCCTCTTTTATGTTAATTTGCCAGAATGTTTTAATAAAGAACGCATTGTTCCATAATGGGAGGTTAAGAATACCAAGGCTCCCCAAGAAGAGGGGCGAGCACACCTTGTCCTAGGAGACCTTGGGCTTATACCTACCCAAGGCCGGTCCACCCCATATAAATCTTCTACATGCTCCTTCAATAGAATTAATGACGTATGAGGAAAGTAAGAAAACCAAAAACTAGTATCTCTCAATCCCTTGAACTACCGTACGAAGGAGCTCAAGTCTGCCGGCTATAGAGAGAATTTTCTCGGCCCATTGGTAGATGACCAAAGTTATTTTGGCCAACAAGATAGAAAATTGGGAAGAGATTAATCTGCTAGAGGAAAGTGGAACCCCAAGAAAAACAAATTGAAGTATGTCTTCTTCATAGCATGAATGCCCAAGCATCTCATTTTTAGTTTCATTACTTACCCCTCCAAAGAAGATATTTGATTTGGAGGGGATCATGTTTAAACCCGAGACTGCAATGAACTTTTTAAGCATGTTCAGAATTATGAAGGCTGAGGGCTTGTCACATCTGGAGAAGATGATCAAGTCATCTGCAAACACCAGGTGCAATATTTTTAAGGGGGTGCGTCCTGGATGAAATGAGAATCCATCTAGAGAGGAAGCAACAAGTAACAACCTTGAGAGATACTCTGTACATATGGTAAAGAGGTAGGGGGAGATGAGATCTCCTTGCCTGTGATCATTTTTGCCCTTGAAAAACCCGTGCAATTGGCCATTAATAGCTACAGAGTATGAAGTTGTGCTGATGCATTCATAGATGATTTTTATGAAGTACTTGGGGAAATTCAAGGTATTTAGCACTTCCATTAGGAAACTCTATTCTGCGGTATCAAAGGCTTTTTGAATATTAATTTTAAAAAAACACCGCGAAGATATTCTTTTCCTCGCATATTTCCTAATCATGCATTGCGCAAAAAAAAATTATCCGATAACAACCACCCTTTGATGAAAGCCCCTTGTGAGGGACTAATTATACCACCCAACACCGGCCTCAGGCACGAAGCAATAAGTTTAGAGATGATTTTATAGATTACATTACAACACGAGATAGGCTGGTAATCTTTGACTGTAGAGGTGTGTGAGGACTTAGGGATTAGGGCAATGTAGGCATGGTTAATTTGCCTTAACATTCTTCAAGAATGGAAGAAACTCTTAACCACCCTAACCACATCTTCACTGATATACTTTCAAGAGGCCTTATAGAATTTCATTGTGAATCCATCCAGGTCAGGTGATTTTGAATTTCCCATGGAAAATACAATACTTCTTATCTCTTCTGAGGAAAAGGATAAAGAGAGTAAATCATGGTCTTCTTTTTTAAGTATTGGTCCATTTGCAATGATATGCACATCAATTCCATTCCTCAATTCTGATGAGCCGAGTAGCCCCTTAAAGTATGATACCAACGTCTCCATAACATCATTCTTCAATGATGAGTAATTCCCATCTTCTTTAACAATTGACACTATTTTTCTTTTCTGCAATCTTGAATTTATTAAGGTGTGAAAAAATTTGGTACATTTGTCACTTTCTTTAAGGTATTTAATCTTAGCTTTTTGCCTAAGAAATAAGAGTTCACACTCTTTAAGCCTTCTCAAGTTGATTGAGTTGCATTTCTTCCTTTTTTTAGGCTGGGACTAGGGCACTCAAGCATTCTGGACCTAATAGAGCTTTGAGCTTCCTTGGCAAGATATACTCTAGTGCTAATATGTCCGAAATGCTTTTCATTCAACTTTTTAAGGGGATTTTTCAAAAGTTTCAATTTAGAAACTATTTGAAACATCGCAGAACCAACAATTTTATTTTCCCATATACTGAACAAGAGAGGGTGAACTCTCATGAGAAGTCCACATATTATAGAATTTAAAAGGAATCAATCTTCCTTTGTTTCAATATTCAGTAGATAAAAGCATGAGAAAAAGGTCAGAAAAGACTCTAAGGGCCAGAAATCTTGCTTGGCTATCTCACTGGAGGTTAGCCCATTCACTATTTGCCATAACTCTATCATGTTTGCTTGAAACTCTACCATTTGTCTATGTGAAGTAGGTTCCCGAAGAAGGAAAGTCCTACATGCTTAGACGCGAGACATAGTCCAAGGTGCCCTGACACTCATAGTTGGTGACTATTCTGCCTCCAACTCTGTCTAGTCCAGATAACGAAGAGTTAAAACCACCTATGAGGATCCATGGAAAAGAACTAGTTCCTCCCTCTTCAGCTAAATTTTTCCAGAGGCTCCTTCTACTAATGATTGTGTGAAGCCCATATATAACAGATAATCTGAAGGCTGAACCTTTCTCTATATCCGTTACTGGAAGAGTAATGTGTTGGGACGTGCAATTAAAAAAATTTATAGTAGCTGTTCGGTCATCCCATAAAACTAGGTGCCTTCTGTATTTATAACAAGAGAAGATATCCAAGGCATTCATCATTCTAACCTTTCTCTATAATAGTTACCTTTTCATGGCTAAGCTTGGCCTCCACAATAGCAAAAATGTTGATTGAGTAGGCACTGAGTAGCCTAAGCACTTCTTTATGCTTAAAAGGGCAATTAAAACCCCTTAGATTCCAAAAAGCTATCATCACAGAGAAATTCCCCAACTTTTATGTATGTGGCCTGGAGGCCCATTCTTTAATGAAATATTACAAAAATACCTTTCGTAGCATGTAATAAATAGAATCTCCTAAGTGCCCATAAGTGCTGGATTAGGAACCCCCTTACAGACTTTCATTTCTCTGAAAAATAAATATATTTGGTATACATTAGTAATTCTTAGGCATGCAACAATCACATTGCTTACAGAAATAGAATGAGGAGTCCTTACACCCATCCTTACATCCAAAAACGAAAAGAAGGCCTCCCTTATCCCAAATTCCCAATGCCAGTGTGCGAGAGTGCCCCAAATAAACATCATACATTTAAGCATCATTAAATGCACATGCTATTTTGATTTCAAAGAATTGAAGCTTATCGAGATACCTTGATGGTTCCCAATTATGATGGAAAAAAACCCTCTATAGAGCCTCTTACTTACCCTCCCAATACATAGTACAGATTTACATAGCTTTTTTAAGTACATCATTCTCCTTTACATTATGGAATACAACAATTACCCCTAGATCCCATATCCCCTTGGGCTTGGACCCCCCATTCCTCCCACCCTTACAATGTGTGACAATTACATGAGACAATTTTAATAATCCCCCTATGCTCCTAACCCCTAACTCACCGTGCTAGTGTGTATGAAAATCCAAGAACAGCCCTATGGTCAGATTAATTAATAGTGTGCAGCTGGAAGAGAATCTTAGTAGGAGCTCATTCCCAGAGAACATCCAAGTATTGGGCATAGTAATATATTGTGGCTGTGCTACCCTTTGATAGATTTGGGATTTATTCATGGCCGACAAGACCCAATAGTACATAGACAGGGTTAGAAACCCATGGATCGAAAAACATTTTTGACCGGCAGTCTCATAAATATTCACATATCTGGAAATGATGTATGATTTTACCTCAGGCCAAATGAATATAATTACGCATAGGCATAATATCAAGCATATATATATAGGCATAGTCTACTTGCAGACATCTTTTATATAATTCAACCAGTGGAAGACTTGTCTGGTTTTTCCGTCAAGTGCAGCACCAAACAAAAAACCACGCACATGCATACCTATAGGCGCCCTTGCCTCTCCCCAAGAATCCCTTAAAGAGTGTACTAGGAGGGGGCAATTTACTTCCCTCCCTTTCCAGCCTCCAGAACTCCAAAAATTTTCCCACCAATAAGTATAATCACAAGTAGAAAAAATTGTAAATTTTGCAGGCAACACCTCCATCTCATTTTTGTAGGGGTTGAGATCCCCTATTTCTTTCTTATGCTGGGCCATGAGGGGCATAGCCCTTGATTATTGGGTCTTTGTATCTACCTTTGTTCCTCGGGTTCAAGGATGGGCATTCTTTGACGTTCAACTCTTTCCTTTTTCTCCGGGATTTGACCATTGTGAAGTCCCTATTCTCATCCTCTGGCTGGGCAGGAGTGCATTTTTTTTCAGGATGAGTGTCAGAACCATCCATCCTTGCTAGCTCGGCATTGGATAGTTGTCCCTCCTCTAGAGGGAAGCTTTTTTCCTCATCTTCCATCAGGCTACTTGGCCTTGAAGGGGAAGTCGGTGGAGCATCTAAATCATCATCTTCTTGCTTTCAGCTTTTCAATCGGCACCCACTTGCTGAATGCCCAAAAAATAGAATAATATTTGCAAAAAGGAGGAAGATTTTCTTAAATGATAGGTTAACAGATTTTAGATCCATCCGGGAACTCTAACCCAACCTCATTTATCAATTAACCACTCAAATCAATCTCTATAAGTACCATTGAAAAAGAAATTTTAGAAATATTTGATGTTAATTTATCCATATGCAAGGATCTTCCAATACAGCTTGCGGCCTTGCTTAACCCCAAGGGGTTCCACAAGTGAAGAAGGAAGTTCGAAAGTTTTATCTAAATCGAGACTTTTTCCATTTCCTTCAACCCATAATGAAAGCTAACAGGATGAGGTTAAACATACAAATGCCGACCATAAACGAGGAAGGGGCCATCATTGAGCACTTGGTCCATTTCCTCAGAATTCCAAAACTTAAAAACCAGCCATCCAGTGGGGTGCTGGATGACTTGCGGGAACACTTTCCATTGTTCCACCATAAATTTCCTCATTGTCAATTGGCCAGGGCTCTTGGTTACAAAATACCTCACAAGACAATGTTTCCAATACTCAGTGCCATGGATGAGATCGCTCTCTGTGAAGACAACGTTTACAGGCTATTCTAGGGGGATATAAGATAGCTTCGAGGTGTTGGAAAGGCTTGATTTCCAGAGAACAGGCTACTCCATGAAGCATTGTTCTTGCCGAAAGTTTTTGGGTGGTCGGGGGCCTTATCCTCCATGTTCTGGGGTCTAACAGAAATACCAGTCTCCGAGCTTTTATAAAACAAAGCTTGTGGCTTCCTGGTATATTGGTTATCCTTATGGGTTATTTACTTCCCTTCATCTAGAAGGGCATTCACATGATTAGAATCATTTACATCTATGTTATCCAAGCCCCGAGCACCACTAGATTACCAGTGGAGTTCCACAGTAGCTGAGTAATTAGGGCCATTTAGATTACCAGTGGGGGCAGGGCTATCAAGCCCATCCTTCAAGCTCAGTTTTCCCTCACACAACATACTGTTAACAACATTTGACAGGCTAGGATTGTAATCACCATATACAGGGGGTTTTAAAAGCATGTTATTAGTCATCAATGTGTCATTAAGGCTACTGAGTGTAGCCGAACCATCCTTCTAAAAATTTGAGTCATAAAGCTCTTCACTAGTATTTGGGAACATATCATTTTTGCTGGAACTATAGTTAGAGCTACTAGACAATTCACTCGGTACTATAGATTTGTTCGAGATGTCATTAGGTAGAATTGAATCCGATGAAGCATCGACATTTTAGTTTAAAACAGAGTTTAGCATGCTCAATTTTTTATTTTCCCCATTCGATACATCAATAGAACTTACGACAATATGTAAATTATTAGATTTACAGTTCAAAGAAATCAATTTAAGGAGAGCATTCGATTCGGACAACAACTTACCGTAAACAATTTTTTGGCAATCTCTATTGTCAAAAACAAATTCTATTGCGCCTAGATCACTCTCTAAGCATAACACTAGCCACCTTCATGTCCATTTCGGAGAGATATCAGCAGAATCTTGGATTCGAAGAGGGTCCAAAATGATTTCGTAAGAAGTTGTATCTAGGGCTCCATTTTCTTCAGCACACAAATGTGTATCGGGCGGTCTCGATAAGCTTATTTTACTTTAAAAGTATCAACACATGATTAGTTCACAAGTATGAACCCAATTTCCATTGCCCTAATCCAAGCCTAACTAGGTTGGATTTCAGAAAATCGAAGAGAGAAGAAGAGTTTTGAGAGTTTAGGGAAGAGAACGAGAGAGAGTTTTAGGAGTGATTTGTAACCGCCATGATCACCTATGATTCTATGGATGCTTGAATGCATATAAGGACAAATTTTGTGTTGTAATCATTCCTTAAAGTCTTCACAGCATCATGGTTATTTACTAGTGCTGTAGCCATTTAATCAAGTAGGACCCATTTTAATGTTGCAATTTTATCACACCACTACATCTATAAATCAATGTGATAAACTAATTCAGAGAATTGTAACTCTTTACTAAAGACAATAATAAGATAAATTTTCAAAGTTGCAATCATTTCATAGTGTTACAATTTCATGTTACAAAGATATTAAGTACAAGTCATGATCATTATTAATGTTATAACTTTGTATTATATAAAATCAAATTATAGTCTAGAGTTATAGTCACCTTCTATAGTAATGATCTCAAACTTAAGAAATGAAGGCCAAAATCATAAATTTCTTTTGAAAGTCACAATTTATTACTTGTAATAATTTAGAATCACATGAGTAAATAAGTAAAAAATATAAAAATTCAAAAAAAAATATTTCATTATTCTTACAACAATATAAGCAAAAGCTATGATAACTACCAAATCCTTGCAAATCCCTGGTATAAGTAAAAAATATAAATTTTATACCAAATCCTTGGTATAAGCAATCGATACAAGACTTAATGCAATCCCTAGAGTTGGAAGCATGACTTTTTAACTTGGGTATGTTTGATTTAGGGTTTGTATAATTTGAATATATATGATGTGATATTGATTATTGATGAAAAAATATATATTTAGTTTATTTTATATTATAGATATTGATGGATACTTATTAAATAGAATTTAAACTAAAACTTTGATTATTAATAAATAAATCATGAAATTCACTATCACATATGATAAAAAGGTAGTAACAATCATTCTGACTATAACATGTGAGATAAACTTTTATGTTGAAACCTAAAATTTAGGTTTGTTAATGATTATGAGTATACTATTTATGAAACTAAAAATTTGAATACTTTTACATTTCAATCCATTGTACATGTTTTAAAAAATTAGTTATCATTTGGGATATAAATTAAAAAAAAATATTCTCATAAGAAATTCTTATTTAGTGTATGAGTCACATAATCAGTGAGAAGGATGATGACAAAAAATTCTCAGGACATGCATCAGTATGTGATAACATACAAAGTTGTGACAATATTTGAGAGTTATATTTACTCATATGATTCTTACTTGTAAAACTTAAAGAAAATATATATTAATTATATGAGTATAATACTTATTAAGTTTAAAGTGTAAAAACTTAGGAATCATATCAATCTTTGATATTTATGAATATAAAGTTAAAAAAAATGTGTATATAAAATAACTATTAATAATAGTTGATAAATTTGTCTAAAAGATATGTAATTATAAATAACTCTCGAGCAAATATAAATTATTATTTCAATGATGACATACCATGGAAACATCTAAGAGGATACCACCATCATGATGAGCTCAATACTAATACAATCTTGTATTATATAAAGGCAAATAATTATTACACAATATCTCAACCTTTTTATGTGTCGAATATAATATAGGTCAAACAATTTAAATATTATCACATATATTAATAAATAAACCATAGATCTAAAATAATCAAAAAATCAAAAAATCTATTTTACTAAAAATATGTTGTCTTGCTATTGAATAACTAAACTATCGATATAATTCCTATAAGATCAATATTTATATTAAAATTTACTTTACTACTTGTATGACTCGTATACTTATGGATCTTTATTGATGAAATATTCTTATTAATAAACTTTTAAAATATCATAAAAAATCATAAAATTAGGTAAATCCCAAAAATTTGTTGGTTAGGAGTCTCTCATCCAATATCATTACATAAGTATATAGGTTGTACAAGTAATAAAATGAATATTTAGTCCATATATTGATCTCACATGGATTACATACACAATTTGTTTAGTCAATAATAATCAACTTCTACTATATTAGGTAAAATAAATAGGATTCATGGTATAAATTCTAGATTCTAGGGTAATTTCATCTTATTACATTTGATAGCTTTCATAAATAGTTTGGTTGTAATTATGCTCAATCATAGAATGAATGTTATATTATTTGTATAACAAATTCTTATCCTACCAATATATAAGGTGATTATCAACTATTGAGCTCTTCCCAATATTAGTCTCCTAATAGATGCTCCATTAGTACTTTATCACCAAGACAATAAATCATTTCTACTTGAAGGTTATTTACAAGACTTCACCTTCTAGGCAATTCAATAAATTTTTTTTTGATTACTTTGAATATACATTCTTATTCTCTGGTACCTTATTTTTTTTCAATGAGAATTTATGTGGAAATAAAAACTTTTACATTTTAGCCTCATCAGTAGAATACTTATATAATTAATATAAATGTTCTCTTATATTTCACTTGTGGTAATTATATGAATGATAGTAACTCACAACACTATCAATACTTGTATGTGGCAGCTTCATTCATGTATATCTAGAGGTGTTAAGGGGTTGGGCGGATTGAGCATGACATAAGGCATGAAACAATTAAGTTGTGCCTCATGCCTTCCACATTAACATAGTAAACTCAACACATGTACGTGGCATCATGCTTCATGTGGCTGGCACTAAAATTCTTGCTTACATTCTTAATAAGCCACTTAAAGTTTTACACCATTCAAATTTGTTAGTATTGATCAGTTTGGTCAAAATATCTATTATATTCATATTAGTATGAACCTTTTGCATATCTACACTTCTTTCTTCAACTATCTTTCATACAAAATAATAGTGTACACTGATATGCTTTGTCTTCGAGTGGAATACTAGATTTTTTGCTAAGTGTAGAGGACTATAAATATCACACAATCAAATAATTTTATTTTGTTTGTATCCAAGCTCTTGCAATAGAATTTCCATTCAGATTGCCTCTTTACTGGCTTGTATATAGCTATAACATTATATGCTTTTACTATAGAAGTTGATACAATAGACTATAACTTTTAAACCTAACATATAACTCATCTAGCAATAGTAAAAACATTACCAATTATAACATTGTTATTATCAATATCCTCTGCATAATTTACATTAACATAGTGTCTATCAATAATGTCTTAATATTCATAATATAATGTAGCATTAGAGGTTCTAATATATAAGAGAATCCTCTTCACATTATTATAATGTTGTTAACAAAGATTTTTCATGAATCAACTAATCACTCCTACTACTTGTGCAATGTCCGGTCATGTACACATCATTATAAATATAAAAATTCCCACTACTAATACAAATGGTATTCAAGATATCTTCATCCTCACTTATTTTGAGCTAGAAAATTTGCTTAAAAATAATTTGAAATTAATAGGAAGTGAGGTGGAAATTAGCTTACTACCTTGCATGTTGAATCATCATAGAATTTTGTCAAAGTAAATTTCTTGAGAAAACCAAATCTTCTTTTTATTTCTATCTCGGTAAATTTGTATCAATAGAATCTTTTTTCTAGTCCAAAGTCATTCATATCAAATTCCTTAGCCAATTGTTTCTTCAATTCTCAGATTCAATATTTGTTGAGGCTTGCTACCAACATGACATCCACATACACTAATAAAATAAATAAATCATTTTCATCCTCAAACCTATTATAGTATGTAAAATTTTCTGAATTGAGTCTATTGTACTCAAGGATAATAATGAAAAAAATCAAATCTCTTATACCAATACATTAATACCTATTTTAGATTGTATAAAGATTTGTTTAACTTACGAATTAGCTCTTCTTACCTATTTTAGTAAATCATTCTGACAGGAATATATAAATTTCTTCATTAATTTCTCTATGAAGACATGTAGTTTTGACATACAATTACTCTAAATATAAATCAAATGTTGCACACAAAGATATTAATACTTTTGATTGTTGTAAGATGTACCACTAGAGAAAAAATCTCATTGAAGTCAATATATTCTATCTGAGCATATCCCTTTACTACCAACTGTGTATGATACCATTTTACTTGATTATTACTATTCTGTTTGATCTTGTAAACTCATTTGTCAGAAATGGATTTTTTTTAGTGGTAATGGTACTATATTCCAAGTATTGTATAAAGTTTTAATTTCTTACTACATTACTATCAACCATAGAGATGCATATAAACTATTTGAAGGTTCATGAAATATTTAAGGTTCTCCATCCTCTGTTAAAAGATAATATGTAATATTATTCTTTATAACATTGAGTGGCAAACTTATGGCCTTCTATCACATCTTGGTTGACTAACTTCATGAGACTCAAACTCGATTTGCACTTATACTTCGTGCTCTAGTTCTTTCTTCGTAGATATTAGAATATTTTGTCTTTGATTTTTTTATTCTTGTATAGTAGTAGTCTCTGAAGATTTATTCAATATGCTATCATTTTCGTCAATTCTTTATAGTTGATTTTTATAATGATTATATCTCTATCGATAATTACCTTATGGGTAGTAGAATCTCATAGGTGATACCCCTTCACTTTTTTAGCATACCCTAAAAATATATATATTTTTATATTTTACATCCAACTTTGTTCTTTCTTGGGTGTTGTACACCATATATGCTAAACTAGAGGCATCCTTGTGGCACAAAAGGTTTGGGCACCTTAACTACATAAGTATAAAATAACTTTTTCAAAACTAACTTGGGTAAGTGGTGCCTTCTAACTTAAACATTATTACTTTAGTTTGTGAGGAATATGCCTTGGGCAAGCAGTCTAGATAGAGCTTTCCCAAAAGTACTGCCTGGAGAGCAACCCAGCCAATAGAGTTAGTTAATGCAGATATTTGTGGATCTATGTTAGTTAAATCCTTGACAAACAACAACTATTTTTAGTTATTTGTTAATGATTTCACTAGGTATATGAGAGTGTATTTTTTGAAACACAAGGTTGAAGCTCTTGATTATTTCAATAAATTTCTATCCCTAATAGAAAGACAATCTAGCCTAAGTGTGAAAATACTTAGAACTGATGGAGGTGATGAGCTTTTCTCACAAAAATTCAACAAATTTTATGAATAGAAAGGAATTCAAAGATACCTAACCACCTCCTACTCACAATAACATAATGATTTTGTGGAGAGGAGAAATATGAGTGTGGTGGAAATGGCTAGAACTCTTTTAAATGAAAAAAAAAATGCTAAACACAATTGGGAAGAAGCTGTAAATACAAAAATTTATCTGTTCATTAGATACCCCACTAGGGCATTAAACAACCTCACTCCATTAAAAGCTTGGAGTGGGAGGAAACTCAATGTAAAACAACTGAATGTATTTGGGAGTATGTGTTAATCCCACATACCGAAGCCTACTAGAACAAAATTAGACTCCAAGAGTCTAAAATATATTCTAGTTGGATACAGCCTACTATCTAAGGGTTACAGACTCTTCACTAAAAACAAAAATATTTATGGTGAATAGAGATATAATTATTGATGAAAATATTAAATGGGAAGAAAGTTTTCAAAATTCTTATGTGCAAACTACTAGCATACAAGGTTGGAATTCTGCATCTTCAGTAAGTGAGAGCACATAAAGCAAGCCAAGGTACGTTTCTAGATCTTCTTCTGAGTCAGAGTCAGACATAGAAGAAAATGATAACATTGTTACACCTATCAAATATAAGTCCTTAAATGAAATATACCAACGATGCAACTAGTTCTCAGTTAAGCCACCCAACTATGAAGAGATAGTAAAACATCAAGTATGTGTTGATGCTATGAATACAAAAATGTCCATCATAAAAAAAAACCATACTTGGACACTAATATACTTACCCCAAAATAAACACATTATTAGAGTTAAGTGGTTATTTAAGATTTAGAATCAACCAAATACTAATAAACCTTTATATAAGGATATATTGGTGACCAAAGATTATTCCCAAAAGGTTGGCACAAATTATTTTGAAACCTTTGTTCCTGTAGCAAGGTTTGAAACTGTGAGATTCCTAATAGCCTTAGCTTGACAGAAAGGTTGGGCTCTATTCCAACTAGACATTAAATCAGCTTTCTTGAATGATAATATCAAGGAAGAGATTTATGTAGAACAACGCCTTGGGTTTGTAAAATAAGGGAATGAACACTGTGTTTATAGATTAAACAAGGCTCTTTAAGTATTGAAACAAGCGTTTCGTTCTTGGTATCAACAAATAAACTCTTGTTGAATCAAGGATTCAAACGAAGTATGAGTGAGCCAACACTCTATATTAAAAGGGCTAAAAATTCTGGAATATTGATTGTGTCAATCTATATAGATGACATAATCATTACGAGTAATAAATCAAAATTAATAGATGCCTTTAATCACGACATGCAAAATAAATATTGAAATCCTTCAAGACTCAAGTAGTGTATCAGTATGAAAAACAAGATATATTCAGTCTATACTGAAGAACTATGATATGAGTGATTTTAAACCAATTTCTACACCACTAGTTATAAACTAAAAATTAATTTTTGCCCAAGGTAGAATTGTTGATGGTAAATCATATAGAAGCCTATTTGGTAGTCTACTATATCTATATGCATCTGCCACATGACATGATATAGTATATACTATACACCTTTTGTCTAGATTTATGCATGCATCTAACCATATACACCTTAATGCTGCTACATGAGTCTTAAGGTATCTTAAAGGGACTTTAGACTTAGAACTAAAGTATTCTAAAACTATACACACGAAAATATTTGGTTATTGTGATAGTGACTGGGGGAATGTCTAGAAGACTATCGAAGTATTTCTAGATACATCTTTATACTAGAGATTGTGGAAGAGGAAATTATTAACTGATCTGGATGAACCTTTAAAACACAAGACTAATATATTATGTGACAATTAGTCCACTATATCCATAGCTAGTAATGCTGTAATGTATAGCAGAACAAAATAAATAGGGCTTAAATATCACTTTATCAAAGATGCAATTGAGACTAATGAAATAAAACTAGTTTTTTGCATAATTGAAGAGCAGCTGGCTGATATCTTCACAAGTCACCACCTAAAGAAAAACTAGTCTATCTAAGAGAAAAGCTAGGACTTAAACCAATTACAATAAATGAGAGATAATGTTGATATTGAGCCTCGGCCTTATGTTTGCTATACTTGGGTTCCAGTACTAGGTTAAATTACTATCTTACTCTCTGCTATATTCATTAAATAAATACATCTGATGCAGTGTAAATATAAAAAAGCTTCTTTTATTTTTATCATTTATTGAGCCATGATATATAAATTCTGATTTCTTTTTTTTTTTTGAAGAATTGAATGTTATTTTTTGATTTCTATTTTTTTTATTGCGCTTGCTCCTCTTTTCCTCTAAATCTTTTCTTCTTCGTGCATTCTGCTCTTCTTCTACTTATTGGAACTTTGAAAAATCCTTGTTAAATTGAGGATTAGTAATTAGAATACAACAATTCCTAATATTTGTATATCATCTATCAATCTTTATTTTTTTACAGGCTCCTCATAAGTCATAACCCACCATGAGCATTCTTCTAACCACTTCTTTCAGGACTTCGGCTTCCTCATGCCCAACATTTACCATCTATTCAAAATACAAATAGATAATGTGCAGAAATAGAAGGTTACGTATTTAAATGGAAGAAAGGCTAGCATCTGTGTTGTGCACATGCACATGCCTATGGAAAATTACCTCATCATCAATGCCATTTGTAAGAAAGTAGTCGCCCCAAATAGAAGGATGAAACATTGATGTGTTGCGGATGCCCATTATGAGAAGATCTGCTTTCTCATCTATCTTCATCCTCTTTTTACCTCAACACTCACAACACACACACACACACACACACACACACACACACTTTCTCTCTTTATCTCTCTCTATCTCTCTCAGCTATCTAATTGTGTAAGAGGACTACAGATAAAACCAACATTATATAATTGATTCTTGCAAACTTAGAATTGATTAATCATTCATGGTTTTGCCATCGGGTCTAGGATGTGATTTTAACGTGGTCTTATGGTCTACCTGAACTGGATCATGTTCCATGCCAGAATAGATGTACTCCCCCTTATTGGGTAAAAAAATAATATATATAGCTATTTGCGAGTGGTTTGGGTTAATTGGGTCATGTTATCTAAGCTATTTGCCTCTTTACCTCCATTAGTCCTTGCGTGATTTGGACGGAACATCAACATATAAATCAGGACATTTGTGTTTGGGGCACTAAACACATGTCCACTAAACCCTAAACAAATTCTAAACATAAATAATATATATATATATATATATATATAAATTGTGTGTGAGTGTGTGTAATGTATATTAGTGTATACAATATGTGCTAAAAATTGTTAAAAATAAAAAATATATATAATTTTGATGATAATTTGTTTCATGCTTTGAATTTAAGAAAAAAAATATATTAATAAAATATATGAGTTTTCATTTTATTTAAATAATTATTATTTTAAACATTTATATTGATAATAATTATAATTAAACTCATATATAGATAAATGAGTTTGGTTTATTTGCAAATAATAAATTATATATGTTTTTACTATTAGGTTGAAAATTAACATGTAGTTGATAGATAATGTTGTTTATATCTTTTAAATACTATTTTTTTAAAACATTTATTTCAACATAAATATCTACTTATTCATTATTGTGATTAATACATTTTTTTGAAAATTTTATGTTCAACAAATTAATATATAGTGCATATAAATATATGCCTTTAATATATTCTTAATAATTTTTTTATTATTTAATGATTAATTTTTGATAATTGTGTGTTCAATATAAATAGATGATGATATACAACATATATGAATTTGGTTTTTTTAAATAATAATTGCTTTCAATTGTTTTCAAACTAAAAAGATGATCATGTAATTTTTCATAAATAATTAATTAGTTTTAAAAATTTATTATTTATAATAAATATTACGTATTACACCAAAATATATAAGGTGCAAATTTTATTTTGAAAATAAAGTTTATTTTTAAAGATTTATCTTTGTAAAATAAAACTATATCAAATATATATTTTAGAATTTTTTTTAAAGAAATAAATATGTATTACTATAAAATATTATTATTTATTTTAAAATTTTTAACATATATTTCAACCAATTAAACTTTTATTAAAAGTGTAATCTAGTTAAAATCAAAATATTATTTTCATAATATATGAATGAAAAAAATATCCAATAATAAAGCAAACCTTAAACATGAATAACTTATAATGATATTATGCAATAAAAATACAAATATTAAACATTTATAAATGATAAAAAGTGAAACAATACCCAACAATAGCATGTTTTAACAACAAAATAACTTAAATAAAAGTTATATATACAAGATAAATCATACACTACAATGAAAATAAAATAATGCATCAAATTATATAATTTTTGCAAGTCTTTTTTGTGTCATTCCTTGTTGCAAAAATAATATATCGTCCGTTTGCTCATCATTTGAGATTTAAGATATTTTTTTCATGGTCTTTTAGAAAAAAATGTTTGAATTTAGGAAGAAGTAAAAAGATGTGAATTCGATCAAAAATATAATGGACAATGCCATCATCACAAATTGATGGCATGTCTTATGTCTCTATCCCTGAATAATAGCCTGAATATATTAATTATTTATTTATACATTCATACCAATCATCAATATAATTAATCACAGGTTGACCAATTGATAGTAATATTGTACATGCATGCTCACACGTGATATGGATACCCAATATTTGTCAACCTATACAAGTACACTTTCTATTAATAATATCAACATTAATAAAAGTGAGTTTTGTACAGAACTAATTCATTTAAAATAAAAAATTTAAAAATTAAGTTGGGTTTCAAAAATATGCCCAAACTAGTGCATATTGAAATAACATGGCAAAGCTATCGTTGTGAACGGCGGACATTACCACACTGTTAATTTTTTAAAATCATAAGCCAACATTGTGAATACCGGCTATTGAAAATATTGTAGGGATCCCATTACACCTCCCGCACCACGCCCATCCTTCCTCGCCCCTCGCTCCTCGCCCCTCGCCCCTCGCCCCTCGACAGAGCTCCATGAAGGAGCTCTCCGGAGCTCCACGAAGGAGCACTCTGGAGCTCCACGAAGGAGCCCTCTGGAGCTCCACGAAGGAGCACTCTGGAGCTCCACGAAGGAGCCCTCTGGAGCTCCACGAAGGCGCCCTCTGGAGCTCCACGAAGGAGCCCTCTGGAGCTCGACGAAGGAGCCCTCTGGAGCTCCACGAAGGAGCCCTCTGGAGCTCCACGAAGGAGCCCTCTGGAGCTCCACGAAGGAGCCTTCTGGAGCTCCACGAAGGAGCCCTCTGGAGCTCCACGAAGGAGCCCACTGGAGTTCTACGAAGGAGCATTCTGGAGCTCTACGAATGAGCCCTCTGGAGCTCCACGAAGGAGCTCTCTAGAGCTCTAGTTAGCTTCACTTCGAGCTCGCTGGAGCTCGACGTGGAGGTCGAGGAGCCCGTGAAGCTTCGTCGAGCTCCAGCAAGCTCGAAGTGGAGCTCGAGGAGCTCCGTCGAGCTCCACGACGGAGCTCGACGTGGAGCTCCGTCGATCTCCATGAAGGAGCTCCACGATGAAGTTTGATGTGGATCTCCCTTCGTGGAACCCGTGGAGCTCTGTCGAGCTCTGGTGAGCTGGAAGTAGAGCTCATTAGCACTTGACGGAGCTCCAGCGAGCTCCACAAAGGAGCGAGGGAAAGAGGGGCGTGGGCGAGAAGCAGAGGCATGGGGCGAGGGGCGTGGCGCGTAGGGTGAGGGGCGTAATGGGACCCCTACAATATTTTCAATAGCCGGCATTCACAACGTCGACCTATGATTTTAAAAAATTAACAGCGTGACAATGGCCGCCGTTCACAATGATGGTTTTGCCACGTTATTTTCAGATGCACTAGTCTGGGCATATTTTTGAAACCCGACATGTTTTTTAAATTTTTTATTTTGAATGACTTAGTTCTGTACAAAACTCAATAAATGCCAACCCAATGAAAACTATAAAATATCATTCATAAATTGAGAAACTGGTAATGATTTTGCTTTAAAAATATTCGACATTGCATGATCTTCAATTTTAGGTTCAATAAACCACTTCCAATCAATTATTTCTTCCTTATACTTCACTAACATCACACCTAACTTAAATAATGTCGGCTTATAATTCATCAACAACTGACATTACATGATCTTCAATATTACCTTGTTATTTAAAAGACTTCTTCATTTGTAGTAGCAACTGAGGTTAGATAAATATGATGATAAATTTCATTAAAGCATAACATCTTTGCCACGATACATAATCTTCAAGTGAAAGCATACATGAAAGATCAAATTTTATAGTAAAATAAATACCGAATGAATTTAACTCCATTCTCATTTCAAAACAATTTGACTAACAAATGAGTCAAATGTGATATCGTGAAGAAAAATAATAGATTTGGTACAACTGCCCTTATATTCAATTGAACAATCATTATTCTTGATCAAATCTCCACCTTCATTAGCAAAAAAAAAAAAAAAAAAAAAATCTCACCATTCCTTTCCTTTCAAAATTTAAAAGAAGTTTACAATAATAATTAAGTATTTGTTAGTCATTTGAATTATAAATTAGTAAAAATGAATAATAATTATTTCATAATATTTTTCATTATAAAAAAACACAAATTATTTCTTTGATGAATCCACAAACTTTGCATCCAAAATGATAATAATTTTTTTATAAAATTTATCATTTTAATGCATTAACAAACTCTATGTCCACAAACTACTATAAATTTGTAATACACAAATTATATAAAAATTTAGCATGTGCATCTTAATACGGATTGCATCATAAATTTTATTTAATAATAGAACAAAGGCTATATTATATAGACACACACACACACACACACACAAATACTTATATAATACTTAATGTACATACCTGTAAATATATGTGTACATGTATGTATACACTATTGTCAATACATGTGTAGATGTATAGTTTATATTCACATGTATATGTGCGCGCGCACGCACACACACACATATACACGTGCACACACACACACACACAGCTACATATATATTTCAAAGTGTATATTCTATGCATTTATATGAATATAAGTTTATTGATGTAATTTCAACAATACTTATCTATATATTATTGATGTGTTTCTATTTATATATAATAATAAATTGTTGTATAATATAAATTGAAACACATTAATAATATATGGATAAGTATTGTTAAAAATACATCAATATAAATGCACAGAATATACACATGGTGATATATGTGTACATGTGTATATATAAATATGTATATGTATATATATTCATTTAGTGCACTTATTTACATATATATTTGCATTTTAAAAATAGTGTACATACTTTTATATGTGTGTGTTTTTGTTTATATATATATATATATACACACACACATACATACATACATACAAAAACATATACACATACAAACACATACACATACACATACAAATACTCATTTACATGTAAATATGTGGACTAAACTCTAAACAAATTAATTTTAGATGCACTCAAATTATTCTATACATGGAGATAAACATGTGCAAGTACACACACACATACACACACACACATACACACACACACATACACACACACACAAATAAAACTCTTGTCAAGATTATAACAGATTAAGAACTTGAGTTCTATTAGTCATTTGCACAAAATTTTATTTGCATCCTAGTCATGATTGTAACAAACCTTATGGAATTTATTCATTGATTTATCCCTATATAACTCAAGACATAAACACAAATCTTTTAAATCCTCTATTGATTTAGCATTGTGTTTTGTTTTTTCTTCTATATTCATGATATTATTAAAAATATTTTAAAAAAAGTTTATCTCAATATGCATCACATTTTAGTTGTGTCTAATTATGTTAGTTTTTTAATAAGGTATATTGCAAAAGATGCTTCATTTCTTTGAACTACTATGATAATTCTTCATAATTTATGCATTAATGTAGTCATCATCAATTTATATAATATTTTTGAAACCATTTCTTTCAATTACTTCTAATACTTCTATGTTTAACCTCAAAGGTGGTACACCTTTTACAATTATTTACCATTTCCTAAATACTTTTATATTTGTCAAAAATAGTTATTTCATTTGTAAGAACTTAAGATGATTATTTAACCAAGAAGTCTTTTAACCTTTTCTTAGAAAAAATGTATCAAAGTTCTCCATGCAATAAGGACAAGCTAATTGTTCTATAATACTCCATCCTAACAATATTGAATATGCTAGAAAATCATTTATAGTCCACATAAGTACTACTAACATTTGAAAGTTCTACTTTCTAGATATATCATATGTTTCCACACCCATCTCTCACAAAATTTTTAGCTCCACAATTAGGGGTTGCAAGAAAATATCCAACTTATTTTCTGGATTTCTCAAACCAGGCATGATAACACACAAAAACATATACCCATCTTTCATGCATATACATGGTAATAAATACCCATCTTTCATGCATATACCCATCTTTCATGCAAGAAAATATCTTTCATGCATGAAAGAGTATTGTTGCCCCATATAGCCAAATGGCTAAGATCCATTTGTGCATAGCCCTAATCTAACATTTAGATTTTCAACTTCAAAAAATGGATGAATATGATCAAACTTTTTCTAAGATGGAGAATCTAAGCAATGTCATATTATGCCTTCCTCAGTATTGTATTATTTATGCCTACTTATGTCATTAGCGGTGACTTCAGATATATATAATCTTTGCAAATAAGGAGTCAACAAAAAGTAAGACATCTTCTAATGAGGAACATGTGTTTTCTATTTTTTACATACATTATATCTTTTATACCAAGGTTATTTATAGAAATTGCAAGTAATTGATTTACTATCTTCACCCCACTAAACCATGCACCCATTAATGTAGCAATACATTATTTCTACAATAAAATCTAAACCTCTCATTAATTTTTGTATACTATAAAAACTTTCTGTCATTATATTATTCTTTGTTAACAATTCAGATAATAATTTATAAATTTTATCAAAACACCTTTCTTAAAATTGATGTGTTGCCGTTAAATTCAATAGCCTGGCCACCACAAATAAATTTGAGTAGCCATACAGGCTACCTAACCAAACCCCTTATCATGATGCTTTAAGTATTTCATAAAATTCTTTTGTTGCTAGTTTTGTGATATCGTCATTAACATCCATATTAAAGGAATGACCAATAATATGCTTTAACATGGCTTTAAACTCATTCTTAGGATTGACATATTAAATTGTAATATTTGACTAACACTTTGATATACATAATACTTTGTAGGTTGCAATACAACTATTTCCTCATATTTATACTAAACATAATAGTCTCTAACAAATTCATATTTTGCAAGATGGAATTACATAATGTCCACATCTTGAAAACTTTGATTCTAACATTTATGGTTATTACATGAAAAATATTTCTGTTCCATCCATTAATTTAGGATGTTTTCAGCAAAACTAATAAATTCCTAAATCTCCACTACAAATTAATTAGTCAAAAACCTATCTCTTAATCCAACATTCATCCATTTATGATTAGTTCATATAATATTTTTTCATCCTTGTTACATATTGTACCAATGTATATTTAATATTAATAATATAGACAATGATTTATATGTACTAAAGTTGTAGTCACCTATTTATGATATTACATAAATGTAAATATAATGCATCAAATATAAAGAGAGACATTAACATATAAGGATAAGGGTAAAATGATTTTGTATATTATTTTATTTGTTATTAAATAATAGTATCTTTAACCATTTATTATTTGGTTTAGAAGCTACAAATTTTATGCCTAATTTAAAGTGTTAGACAATTTTGGTATGCCTAATCTTAGATATGTTATTTTATGAAATTATGTTAAAATTCTAAGATTTAATCTTATATTGCTAATATATTATCACTACTATGTCTTGTATAATGAGTGTAAAGTAAATGCTCATAGTTAATTGGATCATGAATTGATTATCATTATTATCTAGAGTGAAAGATGTTCCTACTTACTCTTCTTTCATGTCTTTTAGAAAATTATGAATTTATATATGACATTAGATTGTAAAAAATATTAAATAAACAAATACATTGTAATGAGATATTTGTTGTACAATGTGGGGTATGATAAGAAGCAAAAATCACAAATAATGCATCACAATTATATAATTATAAATCTCATATTAGTGTAAATTATAATTGCATAATGTTGGAAAACCATATTTATAAATTATCATAGCACAAACACACTTAAAACAAACACACATCACTATCATTGTGAGTTGTGTATATGTTATAGGCATTAATCCTTCATCACATGTTTATAAACATGTAGTCAATGATTACTGCCGACATCAGTTGTTATTAGTAATATGTAAATAGAGTATATCGACATTGAGAAACATATGAAACATAATTATTATAATTTTCTACAAAGTAAGATTATCTCATAAAAAATAAGAGCAAACTCTTATTTCAATTATAAAGATTATGAGTTATAATCATAAGTAGAAACATATTGATGTGGATTTATTAATGTTTATGTATATTGTAAAAAATATAGAGGAAAAACCAAATATGCACACACACACACACACACACACACGTAAGTATGTATAATCCATCGCCAATGTCATGGTGCCCATACTTTTGCTTTTCATAATGAGAGTGAATGAGAGAGATAATGGGGAATATTGGGAAAAAATGGGGAAGATGAGAAGGGAGAAATGGTGAGGGGGGAGATAGAGATGGAGCTGCATTGAATGGGTAGATGGAAAAGGGGAGAGATAGGAAAGGGTAGATTGAGAAGGGGAAAGAACGGAAGGGATAGATTGATAAGGAGAGAGATAGGAAGGGGTAGATTGAAAAGGTAAGAGATAGGAAGGGTAGAATGAGAAGGGGAAAGATAGGAAGGGGGTGATAGTGATGGGGAGGAAACAAATGGGAGAGATGGACAAGAGAGAGCATAATGAATGGGGGAAAAGAATTGCATTTTTTTTTGCGTGGAGTGAGTTAAGAGCATATAATGTTATTGAATATTTTGAGTACACTTAAAATTAATTTATTTAGAGTTTCATGCACATATATGAAAGAGAAATTTTGTGTCACAATAATTCTTCAGTACCATGGCCATAGAAATGTCAATTGGGCTGGGCAACCAAGCCACAACATGTAGCATGATGAGGTTTAGTTGTGCTTGGCATAACATGATATGGTTTTGAATCATGCCATGGGTTAGCCCATAGCGTGGCTCATGCCGTGTGAAGCCAAAATTTTGAGCATGTAAGGTGATACATGACACAATCATGCATGATGGCGAATTTGGTCAACTTTTGGCCTAGCTAGCCCATGCTATGTTCTAGGTTAGCCTAGAAAGAACTAAGTAGGTATGGTCTGACCCAGGCTATCTTGGAATGAATCAAGCTAGCATTCAAAGTCTGGCATAGCCAAAATGAATCCCAATGGGCCATGCCAGCCTACTCATTGCCAGAGCCATGTCATCATGAAATGACTCATGCTAAAAACCATGTTATTGCAGACATAGTACGATTCATTTGACACTTTTACATGGTCATAGAATACACACTAGATGCCTTATCAATACCACCAATACTTACCAGCATCCTGGCCATATAATGATGAAGAGAGGCCAATGCCACAATTGTGACCATTATTTAATATCATGACTATAAAATGATATGAGAGGCAATTCACAATGTCATAGCTTTTCTTACCATCATGATAATATATGAAAAAAATAAATGGAAATGCATAAATTTATAGCCATTTCATAGTTTTGCACCTTAAGGTTAAAGAGACATTAGACACAAGTCATGGTCATTGCCTAATATCATGACTTTATTTTATAGAAAGATTAGAATACAATCCAAAGTCATGATTATTTTATATTGTTATAATCTCAAAACAAAATAGATAAAGGTCAAAGTTGCAACTTTCTTCTAAAGCCACAAGTTCCTACTTAAAGAAATGCAAAATTGACAGAGTATAATATATTAAAAGAGACAAATTCTAGATATTTCTTTATTTCTTCTTCTTCCTATACAAAATAAGTAAAGTCACAATGCAGCTACAAAAGAATAAGTATGAATTTCAGAATCCTTATGGGCTTCACTAGCTAGAAAGTGATATAATTAGGGGGCATGGTCTCAAACTCAACTTTCTAGGTTATATTAGATAATTTCTATCAAAATAGCATGTTATCTAGGGGTTATGTAACTTAGTTTATGTGATGTGATAATTATTTTGCTTTAATAGATATGTTTTGATTATTAGCATATTATGGATATTGATGGTTGAATGATTATATAAAAATTGAAGAATAATTTTGTGTATTAATAGGGTTGGCTGATTTGCACGAGATTATCATGATGGATGGTGATAAGTAAACTATGAGGCTTACTCATACATATGATAGGAATGAAGTAATAATGCTTCCAATTGTGAAGTGAGAGGTAAAACTATATGTTAAAACCACAAATTTGGTATATTAATTATTGTGAATATGATGATTATAAAGCTAAAGTATGATTGATTTTATATGTCAATCTAGTATACACGTTTTAAAAGAACTAGTTTAATTGGAATGAATATTATATAAAATGTTTACCTAGTGATTTCACTTTTAGTATGAAATTTGTATTATCACCAAAAAAGATGATGACATATAATCTTCAAGATATATGCTAATATATTATAACTCATAAGGTTATGATTATCCTTATTAGTTACTTTCATTCTTATGATTTATATTGGTAAAACTTAAAGAAAACATATGTTAATTATATAAGTATGATACTTATGAAGTTGAAACTTCAAAAACTTATAAACATATTAAAGATGATAATTACCTTTTTAAGTCATTAAGGTAAGAAATAATAGCATAATATCCCAACATTTATTCTCTCTACATATAAAATAATTTGATCTAATTTGAACACACATCTATTAAAATTAAATGAATAAACATGTGGATCTAAATTGATCATACAATCAAAATATTCATTTTATTAGAATTGAGCTATCTCACTATTTAATATTTAAACTGTAGATATAATCACTATGTGATTAATTCTTGATGTATGGTCTTATTACTACTTGTATCACCAATGCATCTATGCATCTCTATTGATGAGATACTATCCCCAATGGGCTTTTGAGATATGATGCCATGACTAATAGTGCTTCAACTTTCTCAAAATTCATGTGTGTGACAAAATTTATCAAGAAGCCAAGACCTCTACTAAAGAGAGTTAGAATGATGAAGAATATGATGTCATAGTAACTTACAAAGTTATGACATCACAAGAAGTTTAAGCCCAAAACTCACCTAAAGATATGAATTTGGGAAATTAAGAAATATAGGAGCAAATTAAGATTATCTAAAGCTATAAAGATAAAAAATGAATAAAAATGAAAAAAAAAGTAAATTTTTGATAAATTTTTTCATCACAATGGGTTAGTAATGAGAAATTGGACCAACACTTCAAGAAGTTCTATAATATATTATCAGTGTTATAAGTAAATATATTATTTGCTAAAATTCTAGCCTAAATTTTGAACTACATAATATTTATAAAAGACATAATGAGTTATAAGAGAAAGTTTGAGAAATATACGAACATAAATATAATTAAAAAGTATAATACAATTATAAGAAAACTTTCAAGAAAAATAAAAAACATCACAAATTTTATTATACCTTGCATTGCTGGAGAATAAACATTTTAGAAAGTATTATTCGACTTGATATAAAGTGTCAATTTGATAACCTTATCAATTGTATAAAGATTAAATCTAATTAAATTTACTCCAACAATATCTTTTACTCCAAATAGATGAATAGAGTATTAAGTGCTTGAATTGAATTAATGAAGTTATATTAGTTATGGTGAATATCTTTATTTTTCCAATAGATTTTATTATATTGGTATGGAGGAGTACAATTATGTATTGAGACAAGTCTTTATTTATATCAAGAAAGAAAAGTTCACTATTCATGTCTAAAAGGAGCAAGTAAAGTTCAATTTTTTAAAATGACTTGCAAAGTCTAGATGATGATTAAATGGGTTGTTAGCGAATATACAATCTCTACCATACAATAATGTAATAAAAAGTTACTTTCTAATGGAAGGATTTTATAGAAGATTACCGATCAGATGAAGATAAAGAAGATGAAGTAGAAAAACAACTTCAGAGCTGTTAAAGTGATAATGATGTTAAATATGGTGAGTAAGAATTATTTTGAGTTACAAAAATAGCAAAAAAAAAAATAAAAATAAAATAAAAACTATGAGGGTCACAATATTTTTTGAAGGCATTACCTCAAAAGAATCTTATGGTGACACTCTCAAGGAACCTAAGTGAATAATTTAGAAATACAAGACTGAGATAGAAAGCATAAATTATCCAATCAAAGATAAGGTTGCAGTTATATATAATGCAATAACTTTGGAGATACATAACAAAAATTGCCAATAAATTATTGTAGATAAAGCCATGGTTGTGCACAACACCATGGCTTTTGGTGTTATAGAATGAAAATGGCTAAGAAATTTTATATACAAAGTCATTGCTTGTCCACAATACCATTATTTGGGTGATACGGCATAAATTAGTTCATCAAAAGCTAAGCACAATACTTAGCTTTGGAATTATAAAATAAAAAAGGTAAGGAAAAACTTAAAGACAAATTTGTGGTTGTACTTAGTGCCACATCTTTAGGGATACACGAAGAAAATGAAAAAGAAAAGTTTAAGAACAAAGATGTAGTTGTGCTCAACGCCATAACTTTTGAGATTCAGGAAGAAAAGGAACACGCCTATATGGAAAAAGAAGTCATGATATTCATTAAAGTTATTACATCTATTGAGTAAAAAACCTAAGAAACAAGTAAAGCTGAAACAAGACCAAAAGAAGAAACAAATAAAAAAAAGTAAAATATTATAATGAGAAGGTAGCATGGAAAATAAAAATCTTAGAAATAGGAAAAGATATCTTGATGGACTAGTTATAGATATTAAATGTTGTGTTTCTTGGGAGAAAACCTAAGCATATTTTTTGCATGTATGATATAATAATCATTTATATATGGAACATTTATGATTGTACACATCTATTGACCCACAATTAAAGTTGTAGATCTCAAACTCCACTACAATTATTAACTTGTTTACTTAAAGGTGTTCCACTATTTTGAGATCATGCGATACTGAAACATAATCAATAGGTTTCTTAAATATGTTAAAGAATTCTTAGTTATGAAGAGAATGTTATTAATTGAGGATGAGCAATTATTTTCATATTAGGTTAATTTGGTATTCAAACTACTCAATTATTGTTATATATTTTTGGTAAATTATAATGATGTGTAGGTATAGAAATATGATAATTATTGATTAACTTCATGACTTTGGATATTTGACATATTTTAATAAATAATCATAAAATCAATAGGTTTCTAGAAGAGTTTGGATGAGGGGTATAATATAGAGACTCACATAGTTTAGATATCCATTCTTGATTGGAACTCTACCTAATTAGTCATTATAATTTTTCTATATCATAATCCTTCAACTCATTAGCAAAACCTCTATACTATGTAACATATAAATTATAGTTTTGATATTATCATTGATTCACAACCATACTTTTTTAATAAATTTAAATAGCTACGACATGAATTTTATATCACAGTAATCAAATACCCATTAGTATTAAAAGTAATGGGCATGTCATAACAATGCAAGTTTATCTTTAAAATGACTTGGTACCCTCAAGTTTGAGTTACATCAATTTTTAAAAATTATAAATTTTGAGCTACAAAAAGGTATATATCCAAAACTACTCAGGCCAATGATTGGAAATTATGCAATATCATGGATTTTGTGACACAAAATATTATAGAGCAAATTACTCAAGTATGTCATTCTCCAAGGCCACGCCTCCTATAGTCAAAGGAATACAAAACCATGACTTTTATATTCAAATTAATTATCAGTGCTACACTATCTATGCAGTGAAATTATAATATGATATATGAGAGAAATGATTGCTATTGTCAGAGAAAATCAAAGTCTCGTAGCCACTTAAGACACATGAAATGCCAATTTTTGTGCCATGCACTTTTCTCACCACCATGGTCATAAAATACACATGGGCGGCCTTCTTAATGCCACAACTATTTTCCAGTGCCATGGCAATATAATGGTCAAGAGAGGTTAATGTCAATGTCATAGATGTTACCCAATAGCTTTTCAATATTATGATAAGAAAGGTCATTCATAATATCATGGACTTTTTTTATTGCCTTGACCCTTTATAAAGATTAAGAAAGAAAAATGCATGAAGCTATGATAATTTCATAGTACCATAATTTTGTGTTACAGAGACATTAAGCCTAAATCATGGTTATGCCTAGTGCCATGACTTTGTGTTAGAGAAAGATTATGATATGTTCTAGATTAATGGCTATTTTCCAGAGTTATGACCTCAAACTTAAGAGATGAAGACGAAAGTTATTGTTTTCTCTAAAAGTTATAATTTCTCACTTAAGATTATATAGAATCTTCGAAGTATAAGAAGGAATAAAAAAGGATTTTAGAAGTTATTCATTTCTTCTTATTCATCCAAGCAATAAAGAAATTCACAATGCATGTATCAAATCATAGTGGCAAATTTAACACTCCCTAGGGATTCAACTAAAAAGCAAGGGATGGAAGACTTATGCTAATCACTATAGTTGGGGGCTTAGATCTCAAACCTCAAACTATATATTGCTATGAAAGCAAGGAAACCTTGCCCAACACCACAATTATATTTAAACTTAATTTTAAAAATTATTGTATTTTAATTTTGTTATTTTAAATGATTGATCATGATTTTTATAAAATATAATTCAAATGATAGTAAAATATAATATTTTAAATGTTGATAATATATATTTGTTGCATCAAAAATGCTAATTTTTTTAAGAAAAATATTAAACTAAGTAAAGACAATGAGAGGATATGATTTTTTTTTCTCATAATCACCTAGTTTTTCCTTATGGAAGAATATACTTCAAAAAAAAAAACTAAGTTAGATATTAATCAATAAAAAGTTCGTTGCTAATAGTATGATAATCTAATTGACAAAAATAAAAATAAAATTACTAAACCCTAGAGAACACTAGTTTGATCCACAGGAATAATGGATACATGCCTGAGTGTCTTTAATAAAGCAATCTATTTATACTGCTTGGACAATACCTTACTTGCTCTGACTCTATGGCCCTTAAGGCCCTTACATGGGGGCCTAGGGTTAGTAGGGGATTGGTCGGAGGGGATAAAAAAAATAACGAGTTCATTATACAATGATTGATACAACATAACATATTTTATTGGATAATTTAAAATCCATAAACAAAGGTTTTTAAACATTTATTGGAAATAGGAAGAATGAGGAGAGAATATCATTCATGATAGTGTTGGAAGTGGTGTAGCTATCAATATCTTTGTAAACAACTTCCATGACACAAAAGAATCTGAGAATATTTCCAAGAATGAGTTTTGAAATTTTAGTTGGTTCAAGAAGTTCTTCATTTATATCCTTCCATAAGTTATCCATTACGTACTTCAATTGATAAAATGCCTCTGTTTGTGACACACCATGTTGATTCATGTAGCACTGAATAGCAGAAGCCACATGCACCCTTTTTTGCTCCAACTGCATATTGAAATTAAAAAATTAACGCCTAAGAAAAAAAAAATATTAAATTTAAATATTCAAAATACTTAAAAATTAGAAAAAAAATGAAAAAAAAAAGTTTTATTTGTGATCAAATTTTCTACTTAATAAAAATTTGAGATTTCGGTTCACTTATTTTTCTTGTAATTTTTTTGGAGAAATTATAATTGTTGATTTGAAACCAAAAAAAAATCTTATTTCTAATGCTTTATAATTTTTTAAAAATAAAGCTTAATGAAAAATCAAGGTATTTCTCATCTCTAGCCAATTTTTTTTTTTAAATAATGCTTAATTGTTTCGAAACTACTTTTTACTAGTGAATGAGAAGTAATATCCACAATGATAAGCTAATATGTGGGGAGAAGTGGCAGCTATCCACAACATCCTTGCACATAAAGCTCTATCAACCCATTTACCTAGACAAGTCTCATGTTGATGACCAATATAGTCAACCAAGATGCAAAATTCGACTTGACCCAATGCACCTAAAGATAAGTTCTGACTTGACCCAATGCACCTAAAAGATAAGGTTTGACTTGACCCAATGCACCTAAAGCTAACTCAGTATGTTTGAATCGAAATAAAACTATAAAGGTGGGTTTTATTTCGTGTGAGCATAATTGAATGAGTTTTGATCTCATTAATTCTCTACATCAAGTGGTGAGTTTCATAAATTGATTGTTCATCAATGAATGAAATCATAACATCTAGGCTAGTGCGATGTGAAGAGTTCAAACTACACTTGATCGTAATCAAAAAGTATATCCAAAAGAAAAAAAAAATGATTACCTCATTAGATTTTATATCATCCAAAAGCCTTGAGATAGTTGATATAGCATTGATAAACTTGTTGGGTTCAGCAAAAAGCCATTTGAAAACTTCCTCAGTAGCAATTTCCCCAATGGCACATAAAAGTATGGATATTCCAAAGAAATAACCAATGGTAATTTTTGCAATTGGCAAGTATTCTTCAATGGTTGGCACATAATTTGAATTTGCCCATCTTGCTTCAGTGATATATGCTCTAATTTGAACCTTCATCTATCAGCACATGAATTGCAAACAAAAGGCTTACCTTAATGAAATAACTAAAGTGAGTAGATTGTTACTTCATGTGCAAATAGATCAATAAGTATAGAAACCATGGATGTAGTGGATGCAACAAAAAGTTAGAGCTTAGTGATACACACAAAAACCATATAAATACCGCTTCTTTTGCATAATGAACACAAAATGTTCTTCCTTCTTTAGTGGTTTCTTGGTCAATTTCATCAAAGATGTTCACCATTGCTTTAAAGCATAACTTCATGTAATTTGGAAGTTCATCTTCCACGGTCATATCCCACCTTAAGGTTATTATAAAAGAAGCAATGCAAGTTATGTTTAGTCATCTTTTTGTTTTGTGTAGATAGGCAATCAATTAATTTGAGAGAGGGTAAAAAATACCTTTTAACTGCTCTTGTGAATAATTCAAGCTCGTCAATTGTGCCATAGGCATCATACATGTCATCAAAAACAGATATAAGAATAGTCACCTTGTTTAACATTCTTCGTGCAGAGAGAAATTTGGGGTCATGGAAGGCTCCTAGTGCCCACAAGTAGCACTCCACCAGTCTATCTCTTCCAAATGGCAACTTTGTCATCAAGCCCAACTCAATCCACCACCTTAAATCAATACATAATGTAGAATTTCAATACAAATAAATCCAAACCAAATATGATAACAAACATTATAATTTCATTATATTAGAATATGAATAGTTGGGACTTTTGCATCTTCATTATTCTCCATTAGTTTTGATCATGTTCAAAATCAAACTAAAATAATAAATTTTTTAGGTTTGGACATTTGTATCCTTCTTTAATTTTTTTAAAGAACTTATACATTTTCTCTAACTAGAACATAAACTTGTCGCCGCTACTCCTATGAGTACATGAATATGGATATCCCTACTCTCACCATTTGATCACGATGATTAGGGATGTAAGTGGGCCAGGTATACTCAAGTAAAATTCCTCATTCATAAACATATCAACATAAAAAAAATGACATTGTTTTTTCAATATTGACTAATATTTAAGATTATATCTTGTTATAAATATATATATATAAATATTTTAATTATATATATATATATATATATATATCATAATTTTAAATTTTAAATTATTTAATTTTGATTTAATTTATTATAATTTTTATTGTTTTAAATGATATAGATCGACTTAACCCCAAAATGACCCAAGCTACATAATCCAAAACAAATTGATCTAATTCGCATAAGTTGCAGTCCTATGATTACAACATCAAATTATATTATTTTTCAAAAATGATTAATCCATGTATATTATAAATTTTGAATTTATAAATTTGAATTACAAATTCAAAATTTCATTAAGTTTTTTTTTTAGTATATTTTATTTTTCAACTTCTAATAATTATTAATTGCGTATATTATTATTTTTTTTCGAAAATATTGAATTCAAAATAATTTTAAATTAGTTGTTTAAATGAAAATAGTAAATATAAATTCAAACAATTCTAATTTATTACTTAGTGAGGATATTTAGTTCTTTCTGGTGCAACTTCTGTCTGATGTTGAAATCAAACTTTGCCAACTTAGAGACTTCTTGGATGTGCTCTTTATGCACATAGATGAATGAGTAATCTATAGCCTCCATAATTGGTAAGTTTCTGCGCAGAGGCCACCTCAAAGCATGAGCGACTTCATTCGAAAAAGGAGATTCCAATTGCTCTACAATGGAAAGAAGGTGAGTTCGGGTGAATCTCTGGGCTTCATCCAATATGCCATCTTCATGAGCGCTGAAATATGAAGCTTCATACAAACTCAGCATGGCAGCCGTATCATGCACCAAATCTTCTTTAAAGTGATCATTCTCATCTTTGAACTTTCTGAACACATATGGTTATAATAAACACGAAAAATATAATCACTATAAGCCTCAAATATGAAATCTCGGAAAATAACCTAAAGATCTCATTGGCCATCTTCATGTTGTGGTTAATTTACCGCTCGAAACAGGATAGCCATGGAGTCTCAGCAAGCGAAAACACAGGGAAGCAACATGGAGATCATCATTATTATCAACTATTTTAGCCTTGTATATTTGTTGCAGCTCCAGTTCAATTTCTTCTTGGTAATGATAGCCAATTCCTAATCTTTGTATATCATCTATCAATCTTAATTTTTTTGCAGGCACCTCACAACCCACTATGAGCATTCTTCTAACCACTTCTTTCAGTACTTCAGCTTCCTCACGCCAAATATTTACCTTCTGTTCAAAATTAATACGCACAAATAGATAATGTACGGAAACGGAAGGTTCCGTATTTAAAAGGAAGAAAGGCGAGTATCTGTGTGCTTTGCACATACGCATGCCTACGGAAAATTACCTCATCGATATCAACGGCATTCGTAAGAAAATAGTCGCCCCAAACAGAAGGATGAAACACTGCTGTGTTGCGGATGCCCATTATTGGAAGATCTGTACTCTCTCTCTCTCTCTCTCTCTCCTGTCTAATTGTGTAAGATGACTATAGATAAATCCAACATTATATAATTGATGCTTGCAAACGTAGAAGAGATTAATCATTCCATGGTTTGGTCTTCGGGTCCAGGTTCGTGATTTCAATGTGGCCTTGTATTCTACCTGGACTGGGTCATGTCCCATGCCAGTACAGATGTACTCCCCATTGGTCCTTTTGGGTAAAAAATAATATAATGGAGCTGTTTGCCAGACAGAAATTGAACTGAGTTCGGGACATTTATTTGTGTTTGGCTACGGGGCATGCACACACACACACACACACACACACACACACACACACACACACACACACACACACACACACACACACACACACACACACACACACACACACATATATATGTGTGTGTGTGTGTGTGTGTGTGTGTGTAAAGTATATTAGTGTGTATAAGATGTGCTAAAAATTGTTAAAAATATGTGCTAACATTTATGTAAACATAAATATCAACTTATTCTTTATTGTGACTAATAATTTTTTCTGTAATTTTTATGTTCGACAAAATATAATATAGTGCATATAAATATATGTCTTTAATTTATTGTAAATAATTAATTTTTTTTTTAATTTTTGTTGAAAAAAATAGATGATCATAGAGATACATAAGTATTTTATTTTCAAATAATTAATTTTTTTAATTGTGTGTTCAATGTAAATAGATGATGATATACATCACATATGAATTTGGTTATTTTAAATAATTATTGTTTTCAAAAAAAAAAAAAAGATGACTATGTAATTTTTGGTAAATAATAAATTTAATATAAATATTTATTATTTATAATAAATATCATATACTGCATATAAATATATGAAGTACAAATTATATTTTGTAAATAAAATTTAATTGTAAAGATTTATGTTTATAAAATAAAACTATATTACATAGATATTTTAGCAGAATTTTTTAGAAAAATAAAAATGTATTACACAAAAATATTATTATTTGTTTTATAATTTACAACATATAGTTCACAGAAATGAAATTTTATTAAAAGTGATTTTAGTTAAAATCAAAATTACATTTTCATTATATATTAATTATATAATATCCAAAAACAATACAGACATTCAACATGGATAAATGATAACAATTTTAAAATTATGGAATAAATACAAATATTAAACATGCATAAATGATAATAAGTGAAAAAATATTCAACAAAAGCATGTTAACACCAAAATGTAATAAATAATAGTTGCAAAAGACATATCATAACAAAATAATGAAATTAAAATAATACATCAAAGCATAAAATTTTTGCAAGTATTTTTATTATGTCATTCCTTGTTGCATTTGGAATAAAATGTCATCCATTTGTTCATTATTTGAGATTCAAGATGCATTTTTTTTTTGGTATTCTAGGCAGACGTTTGTTTATTTAGAATAATATCTAAACATTCACCACCATGTGTGTATGTGTGTGCATATACACAGCTCTATAATTATATATACACATGCATATACACACTTATTTATATTTGTATGTGTGTGTGTGTGTGTATTTGTATTTTGAAATTAATGTGTATATACATGTATACATGCATATTTAGATATCTACACACACACACACACACACACACACATAAATATTTCCATATGAATTGACTTCTTTGAGTGCACCTAAATTAATTTTGTTTAGAGTTTTATTGCACATATTTACATGTAAATGAGTATTTGTATGTGTATGTGTATATCTTTGGTATGTGTATACATGTGTTTGTGTGTGTATGTGTACATGCATATATATATATATATGTGTGTGTGTGTGTGTGTGTGTGTGTTTATGCATGTAGATATGGACATAGACTATTTTCAAAAAGTACATGTATATGTAAATATGTGCACTAAACTTTAAACAAATATATACCCATGCACACACACACGCACACAAACTCATACACATACATACACATTTTTAGATATCTCTCTATTTCTTTTTCTTCATCCATAAAACAAGCACAATATCAGTACAATTACTAAATCCTATAAGTGAATTTCATAATCTCTAGGAGCTACACAATCAAACAAAGGACACACAACTTAATTCTATTAAATAGAGTTTGCGGCATGACTTTGAAATCCCAATCTCTAGGATTGATTGGTAATTTCTATTTAAATAATATGTGGTATAGAATTTGTGTAACTTACTTTATATGATGTGATAAAAGTTTTAAGTTATGTAATGGGCATTGATGGATGAATGATTAAATAAAATTTAAACAATGCTTTTGACTATTAGTATGTTTTAATAAGATTATCATGATAGATAGTGATAGACAAGTAGAGGTGTCAAACGGGCCGGCCCAGCACGGCACGGCCCGTTTTTCACGTGCCCAGCCGTGCTACCGTGCCGTGCCGGGCACGGCACGGCACGGTTTTTTAAATTCGGGCACGGGCGCACGGCAAGGCAGGGCAGGCGGGGCGGGGCGGGTCTGTTTGGACCCGACCCGCGGTCTTTTTACCGGGGGCGGGGCCCAGTTGGGTCACGAGTCACGACGCAGGCACGCGGGCCGGCGTGCCGTGCCAGGCACGGCACGGCACGTGGTTTGTTCGCCCGGGCCCGGCACGGGCCCGGGCACGTTTTTTTATCGTGCCGGGCCGGCCCAGGCACGGCCGAACCGTGCCGTGCCTCGTGCTGGGCCGGGCCGGGCCGGCCCGTTTGACACCTTTATAGACAAGTCACGAGACTTACTTTTACATATAGTAGGAAGGAATGGATAATACTTCTAACTATGATATGCAAGATAAACTTATATGATAAAATCCATAATTTGAATATGTTAATCATTGTGAGGATGGTGCCTAATTAGGTATAAGTATGAATAATTTTACATGCTAATCCATTGTATATGTCTTACAAAAACTAATTCTTAATTGAGATGAAAATTATATAGAATATTCTCCTGGTAGTTTTACATTTAGTGTGTGATTTGTATCATCATCTAAGAGAATGGTGATAGAATAACATTAGAATATGCATGAGTATATTATGACTCATAAGGTAGTGACTATCCTTGTGAGTTATTTTTACTCACATAGTTCATACCAATAAAACTTAAGGAAAGTATATATTAATTGTGTGAATATATTTCTTATGAAGTTAAAGTACAAATACTTATACATTGTAAATTCTTGGTCTTTGTGATACATAAGGCTAGAGAATACGAGTGTGTATATGAAGTAACTATTAAGTATAGTTAAGTTACATAAAAGATATGAAATTCTGAATAACTAATGAGCAGATATAATATGTATCTTGAAAGTGATTTACCGAGGAGACAACTATGAGAGGAATACTATTGAGAAGAGCTCAATGGTAATAACTACCTTGCACGCTATTATAAATTTGAGTCATTACATAATATCTTAGCATTCGTTATGTGTCTAATCATAATATAATTTAAGCTAATTTGAATACATATCATATAAATTAAATAAATTGATTAATGGATCTTAGATTGATTATACAATCACAAGAATTAAGTTATATCATTATTTAAAAACTAAACTATTGATATAATTCCTATGAGATCAATATCTAAATAAAATCATCTTTTTTACTTCTATGACCCAAGTACTTGCAAATCTCTATTGATGAGATATTCTTGCCAACCAACTTTTGGGTTACTACCTAACTAACAAGAGTGGGCAACATAAAAAGTTGTACCAAGTTTTTATGCTCTTTTCAAGAATTGTAGTTCGATTAGTCAATGTGAGTTTACATAATTAACCTTGAAAATAAATAATTCTTTTTTATTAGTTTACATAGCATTGAGCTTAATAAATATTTCTGAATCCAAATGCTATGTCTTGTTAAATTGTTTGGAGTGGATAGTTATATTTTAGTACTTTTTTTGTATCATGTTCATTTTTTTTAAAGAACCCTTTTATGAGTCCAAGCTCTATGACTAAGTTAATATCTCAATACTTAGAAATTGGTATAGAAGTGTAAATGTCATACAAAGAATAGATAAAGAACCATTTTATAAAATTGGTACTAACCATCATACTGTGGGAGAATATTAGAGGCCAATGATGATAGACATTTATTCTGGTATTTGATTGTAATTATTGAAAGAAAATTACTTAGAGTTGAAACTAAGTCATATAGCTATGGTTTAATAGTACCGATATAGTGGAAGGACATTGAAGGATCTTCATGGACATGACATGATATTTTTGGAGTTGTGATATGAAAAAAATGAATAGAGTTAGCCCCAATACAATAAGGATTCATTTATTTCCATTTTCATTAAAAAAAAGACAAAAAGTTGGTTTCAATATTTATGTCATTGCTCGAATTAATATTTGGATAAACTAGTGAGGGCCATTCTCACTAAGTTCTCCTTTCTTAAAATTAATCTTTAATTATGGAGTGACATTAGTTAATTCGGCAAGATGAGTTGAGACTTTATATAATATTTATGATCATTTTAAGGAGTTGTTGAAGAGATATCCTCAACTTGGAGTTGAGTTGTGGTTAGAAGCCCTAACTTTATATAATAAATAGAACTATATGATGAGGTACATGATTGATGCAACTACTCAAGGATTGATCGTAAATAAATTAGTAGAGGAGACATATTATGTATTTGAAAGCTATCAAAAAATAACAACCAATCTCTAACATATATTTTATTTGGAAGAAATCAATCTAGAATATTGGAGTTTGATTAATTTACTATTATTAAAGTGAAGATAGAAGCTCTTTTAAAGAAGTCAGATATTCAATAGATAAATAGAAGAGTATCGTGGGAGATCATCATTTCACATCCATATAAATCGATGGACTTGGATCTCATTTATCAAACAAAAAAGCCAACCCAATGAAAAGTGGTATGTATTTTGATATAATAACAATGACATAATGCATTACCATCTCAATGTTAGAAATCATTAAAATTTTTCATCTGGAAGCTATGGAAGTGCACAAAAAAAATACCATGTAAATCTCAAGAAATATTGAGAATAATACAATTAACTTCAATAATCAAGAAAACTCAAGCTTTAATTATTAATCATCATAAACAAAAGAGAAGGCAACCATGAAAGAATGTAGGCACACTATCCTAGTAGAATTGAAAAAAAATAAAAATTCCTAAAATAATTAGATTGGGATGCTTGAAGCAAAAATGGATCAAATCAGTTCGGTGGAGATAGAAATAAAGAAATAAATTGGACAATTGGCAATATAAATGAAAGGAAAAGAAGTAAATAAACTACCAATTGATATTGAAGTAAATTCAAAAAAAAATCTTTTTTATATTGGTAAGAAGTGGGGATAAAGCTACCAAGGGTTTGTATTGAACAAAAAGTATCTAGAAGATTTGGAGCTGATAATGTCATACCTTTCCCAAATGTCATGGTCCTGATCAAAATTTTAAAAAAGTCATGATCCTAACTAAAGATAGCTTGAAGGATGAAGGATATGATATCATGATAGTTAACAAAATTATGACCTTAGAAGATATATAAGGTCAAATTTCACTCAAATATGCAAAGTCAGAAAATGAAATAATAGAAGAGAAAATAGAGATAATCCAAAGCTATAAAGATAAATAGATGATTGATAATATAGCTAAGGATAACTTTCTAATCAATCTTCATTTTTCACAATGGTTTGGAAATGGAGAAATAGAAGAACACTATGAGAAACTCCCAATAAATTTTGGAGGTTAGAAGTAAATATATTATTTGTCAAAGTTCTTGACTATATGATGAATTACATAGAATTTATAACAAACATAATAAATAGTAAAAGGAAGTTAGAAATTTAAATAACTATGAATATAACTAAGAAGTATAACACAATTATTAAACGAAAATTTTCGAGAAATTAAAGAACTTAGGAAATTTTACGATACCTTGTATTATTGGGGACTACATATTTCAGAAAATATTGTGTAACTTGAGACTAAATATGAAGTTGATGTCCTTATTAATTATATAAAGATTGAATCTTGATAAAATTACTTTAACTTTTAATTCACTCTAAATAGGTGATCAAACTATCAAGTACCCAGATGGATCTATCAAAGATATATTGGGTAAGGTGGGAATCTTCATTTTTAAAATTAATTTCATTTAAATTGGAGATGGAAGAACACAATTATGCACTATTAATATTAGAATGACCATTTTTGGTCATAGGACAAACATTTTTTTGTCATGGGACAAGTTCTTGACACTAAAAAAGAAGATTTCACTCTCTATTTTGGTGAGGAGTAAGTAAAGTTTATTATTTACCATGGCTTGTAAGGTCTATGTGATGATAAAATGAGATGATGAAGAATAAACATTCTCTTCTGTATCACAATGCAATAAAAAGTAAATTTCTAATGAAAAAAATTTTGTAGAACACTACTAGTCGGATGAAGACAAAAGATATGAAGTAGAAGAATATCTTTGGAGTTATAAAAGTGATGAAGATGAAAAATATGATGAGGAAAAATTATTTTGGAGTTACAAAAAAGATGAAAAACATGAATATAACTGCTATGAGGTTGCGACATTCTTTGAATACATGACCTCAGAGAAATCTTATACTTAAAACTTCTAGGAAGCTAAGGGAACAATTGAGAAAGATAAGGTTGAGATAGAAACCATAGATGATCCAATGAAAGAAAGGTGATAATTTTGTATAGCACCATGACTTTAGGGATACAATATGTAAATAATCAAGGAAAACTTGAATATAAAACCACAATTTTACACAACACAACGACTTTGGTTTTATAAAATGAAAATGAAGTCACAGCTATGTATAGAACCATAATTTTGGTGAAACAACATTAATTAGTTTATTAGAAACTTAAAGAAAAAGTTGTTGCTGTTCAAACCACATTAACTTTGAATTATATAATAAAATTTTTAGAGAAAGTTTTAAATATAATATTGTGGTTGTGCACAATACTGTGACTTTGGAATTATAGATTGAAAAAAAAAAAATTTTTAAAGACAAATATGTGGGTGTACTTAGCACCAAGACTTTAAGGATCTAGGAAAAAAAGAGCAAATAAAAGCTTGGGAACAAAGCTAGATCTAAACTCAGCACCATGACTTTGAAGATTCATGATGAAAATGGACAAGCCAATATTAAAAAATAAGTAGTTGCATTAACTAAATTTATGGCATGCAATGCAAAAAAAGCTAAAAAAACAAGTATAGCAGAAACAAAATCAAAATAAGAAATAAATATGGAAGTAAAATAGTATACTTAGAAGCTAGGTTAGATAGTAGAGATCTCAGCTAGAGAAATAGATATTTTGATAGTCTATATATGAATGTAAATGTAACACTAATTGGAAGGTAAACCAAGAATTTGTATTTGCATATATGATGTAATAAATACTTATATCCACCTCATACATATCTTTACACATCTAATGTCCCATGAGTATAGTCATTGAAGTCAAACCCTACAATGAAAGTCAACATATCTACTTAAAGTTATTCTACTATTTTGAGATCCTATGACACTCAAACATCGTTGTAGAATTTCTTAGAAATGTTGAAAAATTCATTGTTATGTATGGAAAAGTTATTTATCGAGGATAAAAAATTATTTTAGTATTGAGTTTGTTTAATATCCAAACTATCAAATATTCTTATCTATCTTGGTGAATTATATTGATGTGTAAGCTTGAAAATAGCATAATTATAGATTGATTTCATAACTTTGGATGTTTAATAGATTTTGATAAATAGTCATGTAATCAATAGATTTTTCAAGGTGTTTAACAGACTTTGTTTCATTAATTATTCTTTGTCTAACCTCAATCTATAGTTGTAGTAATCTTTGTACGTCATGACCTTGCCAACTTTTAGCCTTATAATTCCACTATATGATATATTTTTTGTGGTTATAATATTATCAGAATCACAACATTATATGCCTTATAAAATCTAAATTACTATGACATTAATTTTATGTTGCACCAACCAAGTATCTCACTAATTTTAAAAGTCATGATTATATCCCAGCATTGCAATTTTATCTTTATTATGACTCAATAATCTTAAGTTAGAATCATATCCTTTTTACAAAGATATGACTTTTAAGCTATAGAAAACTATAGATTCAAAATTACCAAGGCTAAAAACTAATAATTCTTTAGTATTATGACTTTCAGGAAAAGAAATGTTATGGAAGGTATTATTCAAGTAAGACTATTCCCCAACATTACGACTCATATAGTCAAAAGAAGGTAAAACTCTAACATTTATGTTCAAGGTAATTGACAATTCTGAGACATCATTGCAATGCAATGGTGATATGATATATAAAAAAATAAAGATTGATATCATAGACACTAATAATATTGTGAACACTTGAGACATATGAATGGCCAATTTTTATATTGTAGCTATTTCTCAGCATAATAGCCATAGAATACACACGAGCTGCCTTCTCAATGTCATGACTTTTTCCTATTGCTACAATGATATAATTATTAAGAAAAACTAATTCTAATACCATGACCACTCTTTCATGACTCAACTATATTATGATATGAAAGGTCATTAACAATGTCATGACCTTTCCTAGTGTCATTACCCTTTATGAAGAGCAACATAGATGGAACATGAAGTTGTGACCACTTCACATCACCATGACTTTGTGTTACAAAGGCATTTGGAACAAGTCATGGTCATTTTCAAGTGTCATGAAATTGTGTTGCAGAAAGATTGAGATATATTCTAGAGTCATGATCTCAAACTTGAAAGATAAATGTTATCGTAGGGGCTCTCTCTTAAAAGTCATGACTTCCTACTTAAATATGGGGATTATTTGACAAAAAAAATTGAATGATTATGTTTTAAAAGTATTTTCAAAATGACATGGTTGAAAAAATGTCTTCGCATAGTTATTAAGTGACCATTATCAAGGTTCGATACTATTAGTATGCAATTCCTATATCCAAAAAAAAATTCATCTCACATGAACAATTGAATTATTTTTTTGAAATTCATTATAATAAGATTTCAAACTTAGAGTAGTGTTTGATGTTTTTCATCAAGCATGTCCTAGCAAATGATAAAGATAAACTACTACCATTGTGAGTAATGCATAAATGATTATTTGGGAGTGTATCTCAATGTTTTTTGTGGGGTGAGATAAAATTGATTTGTTTCCTATTCACTCACTCACTCACACACACACACTCTCTCTCTCTCTACCCCCCCCCCCCCCGCTCTCCCGCCCTCTCCCCCCTTCTTTCTTTCCCGCCCTCTCTCTCTCCCCTTCTTTCTCTCCTGCCCTCTCTCCCCCCTCTTCCTAACTCTCTCTTCTCTCTCTCTCTCTCTCTCTCTCTCTCTCTCTCTCTTCCTCTCCTCTCTTTCTCTTTGTGCATCCCTATTTTCCTCTCAAGATAGGTAACCTTCTCTTTTGCAAATTAAAGAGAAAGATAAATACTTAGTGTATTAGAATATTTCATTTATCCTTACTTGATCATGATGATATCTTAACTAGGCTTGAAATCTAATATTTTGCAATTTATTCTAATAAGGCATGCCATTTAACTACAAAAGAAGGAAGATCTACCTACCCTACATCTTGATCTTTTCATGAGTTCTATCTTTTACCATTCATGGTAGAATTTGGAGTTAAAGATGAATTTTTTTAGCTGTAATGCCTCTTTTTTCTTGCTTGTGCTATTTAAAAGCTACTAATAAATCTTAAATATTTTAATTTTATTTTATGCATATTAGCCTTTTCTAGCACCTAAATCTAAAATTTCACTTGGATGACTAAACAATATATTTGTGCCATAGATGGGCTATAAAAGATAATATACTTGCAGTTTCATCACCTAATTGGTTGAGCTTCTCCTTTCCTATGTTGTAGTTTATTGTCTAAGGAGAATTGCTCCTTTTAGTGGATATTCTTAGGTGCCTTTGGAAGGACTTTGTTTTACCTATTCTCTCTTTTCCTCTTTATGAAGGGTTCATCCCATCGGGTGGATTGTTATAGCACTATGCTATGGTGTCTAATATATAGATTATTTGGAGAGTGTGAGTAAATAATCTATTTGAGGGAGTGCATGAGCTAGGTTCTTAATTATTCAAGGTTTCATTATTCCCATTTTATAATTGATTGGAGGTATGCTATGTTTTTTATTAACAAACACTAACATTGTGAACCAAGCTATTTCTAACAATTAATAAGTTTAACATTTAATATTTGTTTGATGGTTGGAAAACATATAGTCTATTATCTTGGTTGGAATATTTTTTGTAAAAGCCTTTTATGTTAAATTCCAGTAGTTATCGAGCTACAAAAGTGATAACAATAAGCCTTTTTTTTTGTAAAAGCCTTTCTTGGTATATTTATCTGTCACTCAAGATATATTGAAGCCCTCATATTAATATCCCAATTTACAAATGAACCTAATGTTGTTGATTGTCAATCACAACAAATGTTGATCGTTGATGTTGATGCACATGAATGTTTTGGGAATTTTCATCTTTAATTATGATTTTGTTTTTTTTTTCTCCCAAAATTTATTTTCTCTAATCATGTAGATAGATTGAACATTTGGAAATTAATCATAGAATCATTTTCTGACTATGGTGTCTTATATTTAATATCATAAATTCATTTTTTACTATTTTATATGTCATTCTTATATATTTCTTAAAAGAAATGCTTCTTGTAGTTTTTAAAGGCTTTCTTATTATGGATTAAGAAAAATGTTGGATCTAGAGATCCACTCACACTGCAAGTGAGCCACAATCTTATGTTGTTTCTACTCTATGTGTCATTTATTAGATGCAAAAGATATGTTGTTTGATGCTACTATAAAGTTGTATATTTCCGAAGCCTAAAGAACTATGCTCGACATCTATTATCTGAAAGTTCCGGAAATAATGCAATAGCCTAGCAACACTTAGTTTTCAAATAAAGGTGTAGTATTTTTTAACATTTTCATTTTACTATAGAACATATACTTCTCTTGAGAATTCAGTTGTATTGTTTCTTACATTCCTTATATAGTCCACATAGTTCCAGCTTCAATACTCACTGTAAGCATGAAGTCTCATTCTTTTATATCATGATTACACTACTCTTAGTTCATAAATAAGTGCTCATTTTGCAATGTTCTCATTAGTAGTTTTTATTTACGTTATTTAGTTTAGTTGGTCATGATCTTTATTTGGTATTCAAACTACCAAACAATCATATATATTTTGGTCAATTGTGATGATACATAGGAATAAAATGAGATAATTATGTATTGATTTCATAACTTTGGAGTGTTGTTAGATTTTGATGAATAATCTTGAAATCAATAGGTTTTTTGGAGTTATTTAGCTGAGGGGCAGAGTATAAAATCTCACATAGTTTTATATTTTAATCTTAGCTAGAACTCTAACTAATTAGTTGTATCAATTTTTGTATTTCATGATCCTACAAACTGAATAGCATAATCTTTTCATTATGTGAAATATTCTTTTGTTGCTATAATATTAGCATGAAGACGCAATAATACATATCTCATAAAACATAAATAGATGCAATATTGATTTTACATCATAACAATAAATACTCCACATGTACTAAAAAGTATGGTCATGTCTTTGTTCCATGAATTTATCTTTAATATGTCACAGTAGTCTCATATTACAAATAAAATATCTTTACAATGTCATGAATTTTGAGTTATATAAAATTATAGAGAAAAAACTACATAGAAAAAATTCATGGTAATTTATTCAACGTAATGACTTTTAGAACTTAAAATATTATAGAGAGGATTATTCAAGTATGATCATTCCCCAAAATCATAACTATTATCCTCAAAGAAAAGCAAAACCATGACTTTGATCTTCATGATAATTGTTATTGTCATGGTATCTTTATAGTGCCATAGTGATATGATATATAAAATATATAAAGATCAATATCGTAGTTACTCATAGCGGTCATAAAGATGTCAACTATGGCATGCAAGCCAAGCAAGATACATAACATGACATTGTTCAGCTTTGATTGGCACAACATGACACACTTCAGAATCATGCCTGAACATGTCGTGGGCCAGCCCACGACATGGATGGTGTCATGCTGGGCCAAACCTTTTGGCATGTGAGGTGCTAAGGGACATGATCTAACATGACAGCCCATTTGCTCTCGTTTTGGTTTGGCTGACCTTTCACATGTTCTAGACTAGCCATGAATGAACTGGGCTAGCTTGGTCAGGCATAATTTGACTTGGCATAACCCAACCAAAATCTATGCCAATGGGCCATGCCAGCCTACCCATTTTCAGAGCCATGCCGGCATGACATGACCCATGTTAAAAACCTTGCTAGTGCCATCTTGGTAAAACCTGTTTGACACCTATATATGGCCATAAGATACACACTAAAGGCATTATAAATGCCACAAACAATTCTAGGCATCCCAATTATACATCAATCAAGATAGGTGATTTCCAAACACAATGATCATTGCATAGTGTCATGAATATAATATGATATGAATGGCTATTCACAATGTCATGACCTTTCCTAGAATTGTGATATTTTATGAAGAATAAGAAAGACAAATATATGAAACTATGACTTCATTGTATTGCACCTTATTGTTAAAGAGACATTAGAACTAATTTATAGTCATTGCATAACACCTTGATTTTATTTTCTAAAAAGATTAAAATACAACTTAGTGTCATGACAAATTTTTAAAGTCACAATTTCAAGCATGAGAGAATTGTCTGAGTATAAAATAGAAAGAGAGAAAAATTCTAGGAATCTCTCTATTTCTTGTTCCTCATCTACAAAACAAAGCCATAAAGCAACTATCAAATTATAAGGATAAATTTTAGAATTACCAGAGGCCACAAGCAAGAACAAGATACAAGACTTAATGCCAATCAATATAGTTGGGGGGAAAGGCTTTCAGACTAGCTTTCTTGGTTATATTGAGAATTTCCATCAAAATAACATATGGTTCAGAGTGTGTTTAACTTGACTTATATGTTGTGATAATGATTTTAGATTAATGGGTATGTTTTAATTTATAGCATGTGATGGATATTGATGAATGAGTGGGTAATAGAACTTGAAGTCTTCTTTTGTTTATTGTTAGGTTTATACAAGATTATTTTGATGTATGGTGATTTGTAAGCCTTGAGGCTCACTTATACATATAGGTAAGAAGGAAGTGATATCCATTCCAAATGCAATGTGTGATTTAAACCTATATGCTAAAATCAAAAATTTGTGTATATTAATTAAAGTGACTATGATGCTTACGAACCTGAAAGTATGATTACTTTTATATACTAATCCATTGTACATATCTTAGAAGAACTAGTTTTTAATTTGGAAGGATGTTATATAAAATATTTACCTAATAATTCCATCCCCAATTATGTTTTACATCATCACTGAGGAGGATTGGTGACATGTAATCATCAGGATATATGTGAGTACATTATGACTCATAAAGTTGTGACAACCCTTGTGAGTTTATTTCACTCTTATAGTTTATAATGGTAAAACTTAAGAGGAACATATGTTAATCTGTAAGTATGATATTTACAAAACTGAAAGCTCAAATACTTATAAACCATATTAATTCTTGATCTTTATAATACATGAAGCTGAAGAATAAAAGTTTATATATGAAGTAATCATCAAGAGAAATTTATGAGTCTTATAAAACTTTGTGATTATTAATGACTCACAAGCAAAAATAATTTATTATCTTGCTAATGATATACCAATGAGGCAATTTTGAGGGGACCACCATTAGGACTTCCTCAATGATAATAACTACCTTTATGGTTTTAGGTCAAGAAATAATACCACAATACTTCAACATTTATTCAATGTCTAAATGTAAAATAATTTGATATAACATAAACAAAAATCGCATAAATTAAATAAATAAACATATGGATCTAAGATTGATCATATAATAGAAATATCTATTTTACTAAAACTGAGTTATCTCACTATTTAATAATTGAACTACTGATATAATTCCTATATGATTGGTATCTAGGTGAAAGTCTTCTTTACTACTTGTATGATTAATGCATTTACATATTTTTATTGATGAGATACTCTCACCAACATGCTTTTTAGATATGATGCCATGGTAGATAGTGCTTCAACTTTTTTCAAAAGTTATGGCTACCACTAAAATATTTCAAGTATTGACCTTAAGTGAAGAGAGCTCAAATAATGAATGATATGATGTCATAGTACCTAACAAAGTTATGACTCCACAGAAAGTATAAGCCAAAATCTCTCCAAAAGTTACAAATCATGAAAACTAAGAAATAAAGGATAGAATGGAAATTAGCTGAATCTAAAGAGATAAAGTAATTAATCAAAATGAAACTAAAGGTAAGTTTTCAATGAGTTTTCTATTTTTTCATAACTTTAGAGTGGGGAAATAGGACTAACACTTCGAGAAGTTTCTTAATATATATTGGAAGTTATAAGTGAATATACCATTTGCTAAAGCTTTAGTTAGAATACCAAACTACATGATATTTATAAAAGATAATATGAGTTGTAAGAGAAAGATGAAGACATAAAAGACCATAAAATAATTGAGAGATGTACAACAATTATTCAAAAAAATATTTTGAGAAAAATAAAGAACTTTGAAAATTTTATTAGACCTTGCACAACTAGAGAATACACATTTTTGGAAGTATTATATGACTTGAGACCAAGTGTCAATTTGATATCCTTATCAATTATACAATGATTTAATCTCAATAAAATTACTCTTTCATATCTCTTACTCAAAATAAATGAATAGAATATCATGTGCCATAATAGGATTATTAAAGTTGTATTAGTTAAATCAAGTATCTTTATATTTTAGTCAATTTTATTATATTGGATTTGGAGTAATACATTTATTCACTTTTATGATTAGAATAACCTTTTTTTGGTCACGAGACAAGCTATTATTGATGTCGAGAAAAAGGGGTTTCCTCTTCATGCCAGCAAGGAGCAGGTAAAGTTCAATTTTTAGAATGACTCGTGGAGTGTAGATGATAATAAAATGGGTTGTTGGAGAATAGATAATCTCTTCTATATTACAATGCAACAAAAAGTCAATTTCTAATGGAAGGATTTTATATAAGGTTACCGATTAGATGAACATGAATTGTATACAATGGAAGAAAAACTCTGAAGCTATTGAAGTTATGATAATGATAAATATGGAAAGTAATAAATATTTTGGAGTAGCAAAAATAAAAAAATAAATGATAATAACTACTATGTGGCCGCAACATTTTTCAAAGGCATTACCTCAGAAGAATCTTATGCTAACAAATTTAAGGAAGATAAGAGAATAATTGAGAAAAAGAAGACTAAGATAAAATACCATGGAGAACCCAATCAAAGACAACACCATATTTATGCATAATACCATGAATTTGTGGATATATAATGAAAATGACATAAGAAAACTTGGAGAGAACTCCATGGCTATGCAAAATACCATGATTTTGGTGTTATGAAATATAAATAGCTATGGAAATCTTAAAATCAAAATTATGGTTGTAAACAATACTATTATTTTGGTGATATAGAATGAATTAGTTCATGAAAATCTTAAAGACAAAATTATGGCTGTGTACTTCACTATTAGTTTGGAGTTAAAAAATGAAAAGGGCAATGAAAAATTTCAATACAAAATCATGGTTGTACACAATATTATGAATTTGGAATTATAAAATAAAAAAGACAAGTAAAAGCTCATAACCAAATATGTAGTTGTACTTAGTGCCACAACTTGAGGGATCCATAAAGAAAATAGCAAAAAAAAAAGCTTAAAAACAAAGTTATGGTTGTGCCCAGTACCACGACTTTAGAGATTCAGAAAAAAAAAAGAGATAAGCAAATAGGGAAAAATAAGTCATGACATTTATTAAATTCATGATGGTAATGAAGAAGAAACATAATAAATAAGTGTAGTTGAACAATGAGGCTCATCTATACATATGGTATGAAAGAAGTGACAATCCTTATGATTGTGATATTTGAAAAAAAAAATCTAAATGTTAAAACAAGGAACTTTGGTATGTTAATCATTATGAGTAAGGTAGTTACGATGCTAAAAGTATGAATATTTTTATATGTCATCTATTATACACATTTTAGAAGAAATAGTTCTTGATTAGGATGAATATTATATATAATATTCTTCTAAGGATTTCACTTTTATTATTCGGGTAGAATCATCAGTGAGAGAGATGATGACATGTAATACTCGACAAATGCACAAGTACATTATGACTCAAAGTAATTATAGTTCACTACTACAAAAACCATAATCAAAGACACTTAAAAAGCATTATTATATATATATATAATGTCGCTTATCGATAGCGTCATCCACTAGCGAGACATAAAAAGTCTATACATATAATGACGTTTTTTTACAGTGTCGTTGAATCATACCTTGACGCTAAAATAAAGTGTCATTTTTATTAACAATGACACTTTATTTTAGCATCAAGGTATGATTCAAAAACACTGCAAAAAAAAACATCATTATATGTTGTAGCTATCATAAATTTTTTATTACTATGACACTTAGTAAAAGCGTCAAGGATGATTATGATTTAAATAAATTTAAATTTAATAATTATTGTAAATATATTTTCACCTGTTATTATAATACTGCATGCACATAAGAACAACATTCTTTACAATACATACCAAGAATACAGTTTTCAAGTACAAAGGGGAACTCAAACTTCTTACAAATCAAAAAAAATATATAACACAATTTCAACATTCATTTCTTAAATTCAATTCAGAATTTCTGATATATGCAACCCTTTTGTGCCTTATCTCCATAAAACTGGTTCCTACTAGCATGACAAAGTTGAGAGTTAATTTCCAAATAAGGTAACTTGCATACAAAAAATGAACAAATAATACTTACACTTGCAGAAAAAAATATATTATAGAGCATTGGAAAAAAAACAGGAATGATGATAATATATCATAAAAATAATTTATATAACAATTGACATATACGATTAAACAAATTTAACAAAAACAAATACAAAGTTAGTAGTAATGGATAAAATATAAAGCAGGAGATTTATCAATTATGACATAAAAGTTGATAAATTTTTTTTTATTACAAAACAATAATAATTCATTTAAAACCTGTAGGTGTGTAGAGTTTAAAGATCTCACAAACAACTTGAAAAAACACTACAAAAACCAATTAAATATAATAAAATGAAAAGTTAAATTACTTTCCATCTTTCCAACACATCAAAAAAAGTCAATGAGATGATATGTAATGTAATTTCAAGTTCTATTTGATTACACAAATATAGTAATCCAATCAACTTATAGTTCTAGATATCTTAATAAAACATAATTAATTTAAAGTTTTGTTGTAGTGAGTAAAGCATCAATAGCAGAGAAAATGAAAATCAGAGCTTGCTACAGGAAGACACAGAGAATACGAGACCGTGAGAGAGAGAGTGACCAAGAAGGAATTGGGTTAGCTTTGAGTGAGGAGAACAAGAGAAGATCAAATTCAAGCTAGTATTGGGGGGAGTGAAAATGAAACATATCCTCTAAAAGGAAGAAATGCGATGGAGAAGAAAGGATCCATGAGGGTAACTTTCTAATATGATATGATTCTGCAACCTCCACATCCGAGTACAAAAGAAATCAATAAAAATGAAGAGAAGGAAACAAAAAAGTTACACTTTCACCCCTAGTTTTACTCTGAATTAATTCTAAACATGAATCCAAGGGCTCACTGAATTAACTCACAATTGTCATGATCACAAGGCCACTCGCGCATGTCAAGATAAATCCTCTCCCAAAACCAAAAATGAGAACATATCATTTATTTTTTTCCCCCTATCTCTTTCTCTCTACTTGTGAATTATGATAAGTTTATGCATAATATAAGATGCAAAACAGAAGAATTTGGAAGAAGCTACGAATAAATGCAAAATGATCAGAACACGTTCACATTCAGTACTTAGGTTAACCTCGTCAATTCCAGTGATTTAATGCACTTTTATTTGATAAAAGTTAAAAGTATGGAAGAGCTGATACAATTATAAACTTAATGGAGAAACTTACAGGATGCTGCAAATATGGCCAATGATATCAGAGATGCGAGCTTGAACCCGAGCTGTTGGAAATGGCCGAACGTGATGAAGAAGAAGTGCAACTCTTTCTAGCGATAGATTCTTCAATATATTAAATTAAGTTAAAAATTAAATTAAAATTTTCACATAATTTTATTAAATCACCTTATATTTACATTATATTTTTATTTCTCTTAGGGATAAATTAAATATTAACAAATTAATTTTAAAATTAAATATTATTACTTATTTTATAAATAAAAAACTCAATTTTGAATGTAAAAATATTTAGATATTTTTTAATTTTATCATAAGTTTCTGTTTATTTTTAATAAATAATTTTCAACTAAAATTTCATAATTTTTTTTATTATTATAGAGTAAAAATAAAAATATTATTAAGTATTTAAAAAATAAAAAAGAAATTAGTTAAAAATCAATAAATTCAAAATAAAATTTTTCACATCCACAACACTAATAATAGTGATAATGTTTTTAATTTTCAGCTTCTTATTCTTTGGAAATTTTTAAGGAGGTGAGAAACTTTCCTAACCTATTAGTCTTAACAATGAAACATCTAGTAAGTGTCATTAAATGTCTAATTACAAATATAATAATGACATTTTATAAAAGCATCAAGATATAAAGCATCATTAATTTTAAGTTTTGTTAAAGTAACAATGACACTTCTAGTAAGTGCCATTAAATGTCTAATTACAAATATAATAATGACATTTTATAAAAGCATCAAGATATAAAGCATCATTAATTTTAAGTTTTGTTAAAGTAACAATGACACTTCTAGTAAGTGCCATAAAAACAGAATACATTATCAAAATAATGACGTTTTTAGAAAAAATGTCATTAAATATCTAATTACAAATAGAATAATGACATTTTCTGAAAGCGTCAAGGAATAAAACGTCATTAATTTGCTGTTTTGTAGTAGTGGATGTTAGTTACTTTCACTTGTTTAGTTCTAACAAATAAAACTTGAGGAAAACATATCTTAATTGTGTGAGTATATCACTTACAAATACAAAAATACAAATACTTATTAATCATATAAATTCTTAATCTTTATGATACATGAGACTATAGAATAAGAGTTTTCATACGAAGTAACCATGAAGGAAAATTAATGAGTTGGCTAAAATATATGTAATTGTGAATGAATCTCAAGTCAGGATGATTTGTTATCTCAATGTGATATACCAATAGAACAATTATAATGGGACAACCATTAGGATAAGATCAATGGTAATAACTGCCTTGTATACCATTAAAATAAAGATTCATTGCATAAAATTTAAATATTTATTCTATGTCTAAACATAATAAAATTCAAGTTAATTTGAACATAAATCACATAAATTAAATTAATAGTCTCATGGATCTAAGATTGATCCTATCATCGAAGTATCCATTTTATTAGAATTGAGTTATCTTACTTTTGAATAACTGAATTGTTAATAGAACACACACACACACACACGGGCACACGATCTATATCTAGATGAAAGTCCTCTTTATTATTTATAAGACTAATATACTTTTGGATCTCAATTAATGAGATACTTTCTCCACTGAGCTTTTGGGACACTATATAATCAATAAAAATAAACAACATAATAAAACCAAAGTAGACACCATAATTTAAGCTCTCAATTCTTGGTCCTACTTAATTTGTACATGTGTTAATCTTCATCACATGGCTAGAAATTATTATAGAACTTTATAGTTTTTTTTGATATTTATAATCTAACAAAATATTGGTATTACAACACATTTATGTCTAACAATGCCATTAGTCATGCAAGAAGAGAACATAATAGCTTCTTCTTGAAGAACTCTATAGAAACTATGAACTAGTTTGACTATTGTTAATACAAAATGAAAAAGACAATGTTGATGCGTGGCATTTTCTAGAAATTTCATGAGTTTGATTTTTTTTTGAATATTATCACTCTCCAACCCAATTATAATGAGTTTAAAATTTTGATAAATATCTTTCCATGGGTTCCTAATTTTTTAAATTATAAGTGGTATGAAGGTGGGGAACCCTGCCCAACACATCAATTATATTTAAACTTAATTTTTAAAAAATTATTATATTTTAATTTTAATTTTATTATTTTAAATGATTGATCATGATTTTAATATAATATAATTCAAGTGATACAAAAATATAATATTTTAAAAGTTGATTATATATATTTGTTGCATTAAAAAATGCTAAATCATTTTTGAAAACAAAGTTAAACTATGAATAGATAATTGAGAGGATATACTTTATATTTCTCATAATCACTTAGGCTTGCCCTATGGAAGAATAATCCTGAATCAACACTATGAGTTAAATAATAATCAATAACAAATTCATTACTAATAGTATGCTAATCCAATTGCCAAAAAAAAAAAATTACCAAACCCTTAAGAACATGAGTTTGATCAATAGGAATGGTGGATACATGCTTGAGTGTGACTTTACTACACATTCTATGTATATTGTTGGGATCAGACCTTACCTGCTATGATCCTATGGCCCAGAGGCCCTTACATGAGGGCCTGGGCATAGTAGGGGAATGGTTGGAGGGGATAAAAAAAATAATGAATTCATTATACATAAACATAAATTTTTATTGATAATTTAAAATCCATAAACATAAATTTTTAAACATTAATAGGAAAAATGAATAGTGAGGAGAGAATATCTTTCATGATAGTGTTGGAAGTGGTGTAGCCATCAATATATATGTAAACAACTTCCATCACACAAAAGAAATTGAGAATATTTCCAATAATGAGCTTTGAAATTTTAGTTGGTTCAAGTTCTTCATTTATATCCTTCAAGTTGTCCATTACGTAATTCAAATGATAAAATATCTCTCGTTGTGACACACTATGTTGTTTCATGTAGCACTAAATAGCAGAAGCCACATGCACCCTTTTTTGCTCCAACTGCAAATTGAAATTAAAAAATAAACAGTTATGAAAAAATTCAAAATATTTGTTTTTAATATGGAAAATATTTAGAAATAAGTAAGAAAAAAGAAAAAAAAAAGAATTATCCATGACCAAAATTTCATCTTTAATATAAATTTGAGATTTTGGTTCACTTATTTTTTTTAATTATTTTTGGAGAAATTATGCTTGTTGATTTGAAACCAAAATATTTGTTCAACTCAACCCAATGCACCTAAAGCTAACTTGGTCGGTTTGACTTGACCATAATGCACATAAAACTAATTTGGATGGTTTGACTTAACCCAATGCATCAAAAGCTAACTAGGTAGGTTCGACAAGAACTGAAAGTGTAAAGGTCGGTTTCATTTCGTGTGAACCAATTTGAATGTGTTTTTAGCTCATTTAATTGCCACATCAAGTGTTGAGTTTTAAAAATTGATTGTTCATCATTGAAAGAGATCATAAAATCTAGAAATAAAAAAAAATTTAAGTGCATGTAAATAATTATACCTTTAGTCCATCAATACAAGGATCTTAGGCTAGTGTAGGTAAGGAGTTTAAACCAGCTTGATTAAAAAGCAAAAGCAAAAGCAAAAAACAAAAAAAAATGATAGATTTGATATCACTCATAAGCCTTGAGATAGTCGATGTAGCATTGGTAAGCTTGTTGGGCCAAGCAAAAAGCCATTCAAAAACTTGCTCACTAGCAATTTCCTCTACGGCACATAAGATTATGGATATTGCCAAGAAATAACCAATGCTAATTTTTGTAATTGGCAAGTATTCTTCAATGGGTGACACATAATTTGAATTCACCCATCTTGCTTATGTGAGATGTAAAACCATATAAAATACCATTTCTTTTGCATAATGAACACAAAATGTTCTTCCTTCTTTAATGGTTCTTTGTCAATTTCATCAAAGGTGTCTACCATTGCTTGAAAGAATATCTTCATGTAATTTGGAAGTTCATCTTCCATAGCCATATCCCACCTTAAAGTCATTATACATGAAGCAATGCAAGTTATTTTTAGTCATATTTTTGTTTTGTGCAGATAACAATCAATTAATTCGAGGGAAGGTTAAAAATACCTTTCAACTACTCTTGCGAATAATTCAAGCTTTGTTAACATTTTTCATGCAGAGATGAATTTGGGCTCATGGAATACGCCTAATGCCCAAAAGTAGCATTCCACCAGCCTATCTCTTCCAAAGGACAGCACTACTAAAAATAACGAGAATACCGACCAAATTTCCGACCAAATTATTGACCAAAAAAATAGGTTGGTAATTACCGACCAAATTATGACCATTTAGAGACCAAAAAGGGGTTTCAAAAAAAAAATAATTCTGACAGAATTTGCGACCAAAGACTAACCATATTTACCAACTAAATATTTTTGATCGAAAATTAGTCTGTAAATTAGGAGAGAATTATAGAATAAAAATTTGCGACAAATTACCGACCATTTAATGACAAAAAATATATTACTATGAAAAATGGTCGGTAAAGTAGTTTTCTAAAATATTTATATCGTCGTAATTACCGACCAAATTACCAAAAAAATTACCGACCAAAAAATAGGTCAGTTTACCGATCAAATCATGACCATTTAGAGATCAAAAAGGGATTTGGAATAAAAAAATAATTCCGACTGAATTTGCGACCAAAGGCTGACCATATTTACCAACCAAATATTTTTGATCGGAAATTAGTTTGTAAATTAGGAGAGAATTAGAGAATAAAAATTCGTGATAAATTACCGATCATTTAACGACCAAAAATATATTATCATGATAAAAAATTGATAAATTAGGTTTCCAAAACATTTATATCATCGTAACTATCGAACAAATTACCGACCAAAAAAATAGGTTGGTAATTACTGACTAAATCACGACCATTTAGAGACCAAAAAGGAGTTTAAAAAAAAAATAATTCTGACTAAATTTTCGACCAAAGACCGACCATATTTACGGACCAAAAAATACCGAATTGCCAACCAAATAATTGGTCGGTAATTCGGTGAATTTTAGTAGTGCAACTTTATCATCAAGCCCAACTCAATCCACCACCTTAAATCAATATGTAACATAGAATTTCAACAAACACGTTCTTAACAAATAAGATAAAGAAGATGATAAGATCATTATATTAGAATGTGAATAGTTGAGACATTTGTATCCTCAATAGTCATCACTAGAGCTAATCGTGTCAAAATCAAACAAAAATAATTAATTTTTTTGGTTTGGACATATGTATTCTTCTTTATTTCCTTTTAAAAATATGCATATTTCTCTAACATAGACATAAAATAATTACCACTAGTCTTCATAGTGTGTGAATAGGAATATCACTGCTCCAACCTCGTGATCCCGATGATTAGGGTTGTAAGTCGGGTCAGGTCAACTCGAGTAAACCAAATCCAAATTGAAAAAAAGATTAGGGTGGGATTGTAAATTTCCAATATGAGTAAAATTCTAGTTGGGTTCTAGTTGAACCCCAACTAGGCCTACCCCATCCACGTTGCTATTATAGTCATAATTATAGACATACCAACCTGAACATATAAACACTTTTTTACAAAATACTGCAACAAAAAAAATTGTTTATTTTTTCAAATTTCTAATTGATATTGACTAATATTTAAGATAATTTCTTGTTATAGTTATAAATATAAGATTTCACCTTTTGGCCATAGTTTTAACATAAAATATTTATAATCATAATTATTATAATTATTTATAATTTTAATGTAAGTTTACTTTTACTTTATAAATATTTGCATTTTCATAAAAAAAATTAATTTTAAAAAAATATATGTATTTTTTATAATTTTATAGCATAATTTTAAAAATTTATTATTCATTTTTAATTATTTTTTTATAAATTTTATTATTATACATGTTATAGTTCAACTTAATATGACCTGACCTGACCCAATCTATAATGATAACATCATATTAAAAAAATGACTTCTAATAACTATTATTTGTCTATATTATATTACAATTCAAAAAATTTTGAATTGAAAATATGTTAAATTTAGTTGTTTATATAAAAGTGCAAAATATAAATTCAAAATAAAATAAAATTATGAACATTATTAAATAATATAAAAATTAAAATTAATATATTCAAAATCAACATTTTTATTATGATAAATTTAAGGGAGAATTATGTTTTGGGGCACTTCCCCAGAAATTTTTATTAATTAGAAACTAAACTTTTAATATTTAAAAAAAGTCACAAAATTATAAATAAAAAAAATAAGGTCACTCGAATTCATAAGTCCTAAACTACCCACGCCCCTGTCACATGCACCTCGCACTCGCCCACGTTCTCGCCCTTGCTATAGCCCGGCTCCCCTCACCAGTATGCCCTCACCCCTCACCCCTGGCCCTCGCGTGTCTCCCCTCGCCCTCGCGTGTTTCCCCTCGCCCTCGCGTGTTTCCCCTCGCCCTCGCGTGTTTCCCCTCGCCCTCGCGTGTTTCCCCTCGCCCTCGCTCGTCTCTCCTCGCCCTCGCTCGTCTCTCCTCGCCCTCGCTCGTCTCTCCTCGCCCTCGCTCGTCTCTCCTCGCCCTCGCTCGTTTGCCCACTTCCCTCGCCCCTCTCCCCTCTTTCTTCCACCCCTCTTCCCTCTCCCCTCTCCACAAGCTCCACGATGGAGCTCACTAGAGCTTGATGGAGCTCCACAATGGAGCTCGAGGAGCTCCAGCGAGCTCGACATGGAGCTCGTGGAGTTCCGTCGAGCTCCACAATGTAGCTCGTGGAGAGGGGTTGGGGATATAGGGGTGAGGGGCAAGGGAAGATGGGCAAAGACAAGGGGCGAGGACGAGGGCGTGGGCAATTGCGAGGGGCAGGGGAGAGGGACGAGGAATGACAGGTGAAGGCGAGGGGCAATGGCGAGGGGCAATGGCGAGGGCGAGTGCGAGGAGCAGGGGAGAGGGGTGAGGGTAGTTCAGTACTTATGAATTTGAGTTACCTTATTTTTAATTTATTTATAGTTTTGTGACTTATTTTTAAATATTAAAAGTTTAGTTTCTAATTTTTAAAAATTTTTAGTAAACACACAAAACATAATTCCCCATTAATTTAATAATTATGCATTTCAAATAAAAACATAAAATAAACATTTAAAGCTGGGCGTAAAGTAGCCTACACGTTTTTACATTCTTTGAGCATAAATGAAGAACCAGGGAGTTCTAATTTCTTACTCAGTGATGATATTTAGTTCTTCTGGTGCAACTTCTGTCTGATGTTGAAATCCAACTTTGCCAACTTAGACACTTGTTGGATGTGCTCTTTATGCACGTAGATGAACGAGTAATCTATAGCCTCCATAATTGTTAAAGTTTCTGCGCAGAGACAACCTCAAAGCTATTGTTTTATAACAACTATTCCTTGTAAAATACAAGGAATTCTCAAGAACAGAAGCAAGAACTGAGAAGAAGATGAAGAATAGAAGAGAAGAAGGAGGAGAGAAAATCGCACAGCAGGAACCAATATCAAAGCATTCAATAAAAATTATCCATCAAGCAGCTAGGTCAAAAAACAGTCGGCTTTTATATCAGTCTGATAATTAAAACAAAAAAATTTATTAAAGGGATACTTTACAGTAATACACCGATAATTACTCATTAAGGACATATTGGTAATTTCACTTTAAATATCTCAACTTAACGAACAGCCCATCAACAATCCCCCCGATTCGATGTAGTTGAGGTCAGACCAAGCTTTTCTCTCAGATAGACAAGCTTTTCTCTCGGTAGGGACTTCGTGAATATATCGGCTACTTGTTCTTTAGTCCTGCAAAAAATCAACTTAACTTCATTAGATTCAATCGTATCCTTAATGAAGTGATATTTCAAACCTATGTGTTTAGTTTGACTATGCATTACCATATCACTCGCAATAGATATAGTCGATTGATTATCACACAGAATTTTTGTTGGATATTTTTGGACTTTATCTAAGTCGCCCAATAGTTTTCTAAGCCATAAGGCTTGAGAGGTGGCAACTGAAGCTGAAACATATTCAGCTTCAGTAGTGGATAGGGCTACAGTTGTTTGTTTCTTGGACTGCCAAGAAACAGCCGCAATTCCTAGATTAAATACATATCCATAGTTACTTTTGTAATCCTCTGGATTTCCTCCCCAATCACTATCACAATAACCAATGATTTCTGTATGGTTAATTCTATGATATTTCAGACCTAAGTTAAGTGTACCTTTGAGATATCTCAATATCCGTTTGGCAGCACTTAAGTGTATATGATTCGGACAATGCATAAATCGTGACAACAAGTGAACAGAAAAAACAATATCGGGTCTGGTTGCTGATGCGTACAGCAAGCTTCCTATTAAACTTCTGTATTTTTTCTCATTTACTGGTTTACCTTTAGCTGAAAGTAGTTTCTGATTTACTTCTAAAGGGGTAGATATTGGTTTGCAGTCACTCATTCCAAAGTTTTTCAATAATTGTTTAATGTATGTGGTTTGAGAAATGGACACACCACTTGTGTCTTGAATTATTTCAAGTCCTAAGAATTGTTTTAGGCTTCCTAGGTCAGACATTTCATATTTAATTTCCATTTCTCTCCTAAAATTATTTATCAATTCTGTTTTATTACTTGTAAAGACAATATCATCAACATACAAGGAAACAATTAAAATTCCAGAATTGTTGTCTCTTTTAATATAGAGTGTAGGCTCACTCTTACTTCTACTGAATCCTTGATTTAGAAAGTATGAGTTGATTTTTTGATACCAAGCACGAGGAGCTTGTTTCAACCCGTACAAGGCCTTATTTAATTTATAAACACAGTGTTCACTCCCCTTTTTCACAAACCCAGGGGGTTGTTCTACATATATCTCTTCCTTAAGTTTTCCATTTAGAAAGGCAAATTTTATATCTAATTGGAATAAATTCCACCCTTTCTGTCCAGCTAAGGCTATTAAGAGCCTTATGGTTTCTAACCTTGCTACTGGAGCAAAGGTTTCATGGTAGTCTAATCCAGGTTTTTGTGAGTAACCTTTAGCTACCAATCGAGCCTTGTATACAAGCTGATTTGAGTTTGATTTAACTTTAATCCTATAAATCTACTTAACACCTATACTGTGTTTATTTTGAGGTAAGTCAACTAAGGTCCAAGTGTTATTTTTCTCGATAACAGACATTTCTGTCTGCATCACTTTGAACCAGAATTGATGTTTTACAGCTTCTTCATAGTTGAGTGACTCAACTGAGGTGTAATTACATCTCTGATAAATATCTGGCAAGTCTTTATACTTTACAGGGGTTATTTTATTAAGTTCAGTCATAGATTCAGAATTAGATGATGAACAATTACTATACTCAGAAACAGACTTGGACTTATATTGAGAATCATGTTCAGTAAAAGAATCAGAATCAGAAATAAATTCAGAAGAAAAAGTAGAGGGTGAGTTGAAATCATACCTTGGAGCATTTTTAAATTTATTGCAGGTTGCAGCAGCTTCTGTGCAACCATTTTTGGTTCCAGAATTAGCTTCAATTAAATCTCCAGCCCACATACTGTTTTCATCAATTAAAATATCTCTACTCACCAGAAATGTCTTAGTTTCTGGTGAGTACAGTCTGTAACCCTTGGATTGCAGACTGTAACATACTAAAATACACTTTAGACTATTGGAGTCTAATTTGGTTCTATGTGCACTTGGTATATGGGAGTAACAAACACTCCCGAATACCTTTAAGTGCTTGACATTGGGTTTCCTACCAGTCCAGGCTTGCACTGGAGTTAAGTTTTCCACTGCTTTGGTTGGGCACCTATTGAGCAGGTACACTGAAGTGTTCACTGCCTCTGCCCAAAAAATTTTTGGTAAGTTTTTCTGGTTTAACAATGTTCTGGCCATTTCCATTATTGTCCTATTTTTCCTCTCTACAACTCCATTCTGTTGTGGTGAGTAGGTAGTGGTAAGCTGCCTGGTTATTCCTTTGGATTCACAGAAGTTTATGAATTTTTGAGAGAGAAACTCACCTCCTCTGTCTGTTCTAAATGACTTAACACTTAGACCAGATTGTCTTTCGACAAGTGGTAAGAGTTTCTTGAAGCATTCAAGTGCTTCAGACTTGTGCTTCAAGAAAAATACCCATATATATCTCGTGCAGTCATCTATAAATAACAAGAAATAACTACTACTGCCTAAAAACTTCACTGACATAGGACCACATATGTCAGCATGTAATAGTTCCAGGGGTTTAGAAGCTTTCCAGGCAGAGTGTTTTGGAAAGCTCTTTCTGGATTGTTTTCCCAGTGAGCACACTTCACAGATAGAGGTAGGTGGTGAAAGGTTTGAAGGCATACTAGTTACTAAGTTATTTTGAAAAATATTTTTTAGGTCAAAGTAATTCAAATGCCCAAACCTTCTGTGCCATAGAGAAGTGACAGATTGGACATTCATTGAGAATGCTTTATCTGTTTTCTCTGCAAATGTCAGTGGAAAACTTCTTCCACTTGACATTTTTACTATCCAGGAAGGTTGATTACTTCCTTGATCAAAAATTTCACATGTTTTATTTTCAAACGACAGTTTATAGCCTTTTTCAATTAATTGGCCAACGCTTAGTAGATTCTGGTCCAAGGCAGGAACCAGAAGTACATCCTTTATGAACTTTGTTCCAGAGCAGGTGGGTACTGCCACTCTGCCCTTGGCTTGCGCCTGAACCAGTTCACCATTCCCCAATTTTACTTGTGAATTTACTACTGGAAGTAAATCCACAAATATCTCTTCATTTCCAGACATGTGGTTTGAGCAGCCACTGTCCAGAAACCAAGTGTTTATAGAGTGTGTATTTTCTGTTTCATTTACATAAAACAGATGTTCTACAGAACCTACTCGTTCTATAAAACCAGCACTCTGTTTAGAGATGCTCTTACAGTTCTTAGAACTATGCCCAAACCTTTTACAATTTTTGCATTGGTTTTGTTTTCGAAACCAACACTCTATCGCAGTGTGGTTTAATCTCTTGCATATAGTGCAAGAGAAAGATTATTCCTTAGATGAGTCTGTTGAGAGAGTAGAAGTAGAGCCTATTTTAATTTTTTTTTTGTTTTTATTTTTAGACTCATACCTTAGTGCATTTTTCTTGCTCCTCATGTCTCTATATTGCACTTCAGCCTTATTAGAGTTTTCTTCCCATCTTGACTGCATTGTAGTCTCTACAGAGCTTTCTGCCCTCTTCAGTAATCGACTCTCATAGGACTTTAAGGAGCTCAGAACTTGCTGGATGGAGAGCTTTGACAAAACTTTGGTCTCCTCAATCACTGCCACCATGGCATCAAACTTATCAGGCATACAGATTAGAAGTTTTTCAACTAATCGAGTCTCAGAGACATTTTCTCCATGAATCTTTAGTTGATTAACAATATCAAGAAACTGAGTTGAAAACTCAGTAAGAGAATCTGAGTTTTTCATACTCAGATTCTCGAAGTCTTTTCTCAAGGAGTGCAAAAGAGCTCCTCGAGCCTTCTTATCTCCTTGGTATTCCTCGATTAGGAGGTCCCAAGCCTCCTTGGCTTGAGTACAGCCAAGTAATCTAGGAAATATGGCATTACTTACACCCCATTGGATGAAAAGTAATGCCTTAGCATTTAATTTCCTTAATTCCTTCTCTTGCAACAGTTCCTTACCTTCCAGAATAGAGAAATTAGGGGCTTCTTCATATCCAGAAACCACAATTTCCCATATATCTTGGGAGATAAACAATGTTCATATTTTGACAAGTCAATAGTCAAAATTTTCACCATCAAACAAGGGAATAGGAATTGAACCCGAGTTTGATGAGTTTTGAGTTTTTGAAAACATAATATCTTAAGAACGGCTTGAAAAAATTTGAACAGAATGTTCGGGTTTTGTAAAAAATAGGTTTTAAAAACCACAAAACCTTTAGATCTTACTAGATCTGGTCAGATCTATGCTCGATCTTAAGAAATTTGTGAGAAATAGTTAGGTTTTCAGAGAACGCCTAAACTGGAGAAATTAGATTTGAGTATTGTTCAAAAATAATTTCAATCGCAGTTAGGAATCGATGCTCTGATACCACAATGTTGTTTTATAACAACTATTCCTTGCAAAATACAAGGAATTCTCAAGAATAGAAGCAAGAATTGAGAAGAAGATGAAGAACAGAAGAGAAGAAGGAGGAGAGAAAATCGCGCAGCAGGAACCAATATCAAAGCATTCAATAAAAATTATCCATCAAGCAGCTAGGTCAAAAAACAGTCGACTTTTATATCAGTCCGATAATTAAAACAAAAAAATTTATTAAAGGGATACTTTACAGTAATACACCGATAATTGCTCATTAAGGGCATATTGGTAATTTTACTTTAAATATCTCAACTTAACGAACATCCCGTCAACAAAAGCATGAGCAACATCATTCAAAAAAGGAGATTCCAATTGCTCTACAATGGAAAGAAGGCGAGTTCTGGTGAATCTCTGGGCTTCATCCAATATGCTATCTTCATGAGCGCTGAAATATGAAGCTTCATACAGACTTAGCATCGCAGCCGTATAATGCACCAAATCTTCTTTAAAGTGATCATTCTCATCACTGAACTTTCCGAACACGTCTGGTTATTAAGAAACACGAAAAATATAATCACTATAATCCTCAATAATGAAACTCAGAAATTAACCTAAAGAACTCATTGGCCATCTTCATGTTGCCGTTAATTTACCGCTCGAAACAGGATAGCCATGGAGTCTCATCAAGCGAAAACAAAGAAAAGCAACATGGAGATCATCACTATCATCAACTGTTTTAGCCTTGTGAATTTGTTGCCGCTCTAGTTCAATTTCTTCTTGGTAATGATAGCCAATTCCTAATCTTTGTATCTCATCTATCAATCTTAATTTTTTTGTAGAACTCACTATGAGCATTCTTCTAACCACTTCTTTAAAACTTTAGATTCCTCAAGCCTCACATTTACCATTTATTCTAACTACACTATTTTGATGCACAAATAGATAATTGTCGAAAATGGAATGTTACGTATTTAAAAGGTAGACAGGCTAATATCTCTGCTATGTTCATGCGCAAGCTCACGAAAAATTACCTCATCATCAACGACATTCGTAAGAAAGTAGTCGCCCCAAACAAAAGATTTAAATATGACTATGTTGTGGATTCCCATCATGGGAAGCTTTAGACTCTCATCAATATGTTGAAATATAAACTTATTTTAATATTAACAATAATAATTTTAAAATTTATAGACTTGGTCAAAGTTTGTTGAGAATTAAATGTAACTTTGAATTTTTATAATTCAAAGTTTTTTAAAATAACTACCTAATACTAAGTCTAAGATAGTTGAGATTTTTGTGTGATTTGTAACCTATAAATAATCATAATGTATTTGTGTTTAATGCATTCCATTCTAAAGTGTATTAAAGCATTTTTAAAGTGTTATTATTCTTCTCTAACTTCTTCCATATTTTATTTATTTCCAACAAAGTGGTATCAGAGGTTGATGGTTAATAGCGAGGTGATGGCAAATAGTGGTATGATTCCCTTCCAAGTCCCAGTGCTCCACAAGAGAAACTATGACAACTGGAGCATTAAATTGAAGGCCCTCCTTGGATCACAAGATGTGTGGGACATAATAGAGAAAGGCCATAAAGAATCAGATAATGAAGATATCATATCTCGAGCTCAAAAGGATAGTTTGAGAGACTCGAGATAGAGAGCCTTCTTGTCTCTCTTTCTCGAGTCTCTCAAACTATCCTTTTGAGCTCAAGATAGGGCATCTTCATTCTCTAGTTCTTCATGGTCTTTCTCTATTATGTCCCACACATCTTGTGATCCAAGGAGGGCCTTCAACTTAATGCTCAAGTTGTCATAGTTGCTCTTGAGAAACACTGGGACTAGGAAGGGAATCATACAACTATTCGCCATCACCTCACTATTAACCATCAACCTCTGATACCACTTTGTTGGAAAGAAATAAAAAATGGAAGAAGTTAGAGAAGAATAATAACACTTAAAAAATGCTTTAATACACTTTAGAATGGAATACATTAAACACAAATACATTATGGTTATTTATAGGTTACAAATCCCACAAAAATCTCAACTATCTTAGACTTAGTCTTAGGTAGTTATTTTAAAAAACTTTGAATTTTTAAAAATTCAAAGTTTTTTGTGGGATTTGTAACCTATAAATAACCATAATGTATTTGTGTTTAATGTATTCCATTCTAAAGTGTATTAAAGCATTTTTTAAGTGTTATTATTCTTCTCTAACTTCTTCCATTTTTTATTTCTTTCCAACACAATCTTCATCCTCTTTTCACCTCAACACTTACTCTCTGTTAACATGGGCTTTGATTCTGATGGGTGTTAGGTTTCTCACTTGGTGAAATTACTACTTCACCCTTACTGAATATTGAACCTCATATATAAACACTATTTTTTTATTTTGATAATTGAATAACATATTTTTATTGAGTTTACCATGACTTGCTCTCTGTATCTTCATCACAACTCTCTTCTTCTAAAACTTTCCATTCTTCTTCTTCTCAAGTTCTTCTTTGTAATCCTTGCTGAAGCAAGGATAAGTTGTTCTAATAAAACATACACACACACACACACTCTCTCTCTCTCTATCTCTCCATCACTCTATCTATACTGTCTAATTGTGTAAAATGAGTGATTAATCATTCCATATTTTGGCCATTATATAATTTATGCTTGGACTCGTAGAATTGATTAATCATTCCATGGTTTGGCCATGAGGTCCAGGGTCATGATTATATCATGATCATGTTGTCTTCCTTAACTATTTCATCTCCCAAGCTAGAAAAGATATAAGCCTTTTTAGGTGAAAAATGATGTGATGTATCTATTTCCGACGGAACACGAACTAATACATCGGGACATGTGTTTGTGGCATGAAAAAGAATATGTGAACTGGGTTCTAAACAAATTCTAAACATATATATATATATATATCTCTATGTGTGTGTGTGTGTGTGTGTGTGTGTTTGTGTAAATATATATATTATGGTATATATATAAATATAAATATAAATATATATGCATATATGTATATGATGGTATATATATGTAAATATATATATGATGGTATTAATATATATATATATATATATCTCTGTGTAAATATATATATATATATATATATATAAGACTATAAATTACCATCACAAGTACACACAATTACAAACAAATATTCTGCCTCCAAGATATCAAAATATTTACACAATTAAACATACAATTTAAATTTTTTCAAAGTTTAAAATATAATTTAATATTTAAATATTTAATGTAATTGAAAATACCTATTATGATGTTAAATTTTTCTATTGTTCACCACGAGCACAATACAAATCATACACAAATATTGCATGTCCACTATGTAATTCCCACATGAACACCACATGAAAACCACACAAATCTCAATTCTTGCTCTATAAGTCATTGAACATAAGAGATGGGAAGTAAACACTATCTCTCAATTACATTATAGAATCTTACTAAAAAAAGAAACCTCAAAAATGATACATAACTTATCATTTTTGAGTTATATAGGAGAAACCCAGCAAATGGCAATACTCACATGTACAAAAAATTTTCTAAAAGATCACAATCTACTTGTCTTTATAATTTCTTTATTCACATGTGATTCATTTCTCATTTTTCATTTTATCATGTCTAGTGTGTGTTATGTTGTTTGTTTTCAAATCATGTTATATAAAAAAAGATATCATTTTGTTTTAAATATTAATTATACCCCATTAAAAGAGAGCACTCATACTCACATTTAAAATTCAAATTAACATAAAAACCAAAATCAAACAAAAAAAAAACATAAACCAAAAATTAAATTATCCAGTCTGCCAAAACATGGGCAAAGCCAATAATTTATACCTCTACCCTATTTTGGAAGATCAATACATTATTGGTTTAAATTGAAACAATCAAAGTCATAGAAAATTTATTTTCTTCTTAGACTAGAAAAATAGTTATCTGTTCTCATATGAGAAAAAAATGTATATGAATTTAAAGAAATAAAAAAAAAACCCCAAGACACCCATATTTATCTCCGAGCTATTAGCTCTCCTTGATCTAATTGATCTTGGAGAGTGGACAAATTTAAAGTATTCACTTTAACTTGCAACCCATAATTAATTTGTGTGATCTTTGGGAGTGCTTAGAGTAAAAGTAATAACATTAGGGATTCATTCAAGATTCATGATTATCTTGGAACAAACATCTAAGGAACCTAACTTGACCATCCTTGATCTCCTCGAAGAAGGGAATATAAGCATCACAATTGTATGGCTTTCCATAATCATACCAATAATCTTACCATTATTAGGCAACTTTTGGATAATAAGTATAAATTATTTTCCTACGGAAAGATGTTCATTTACACAAACATGTCAGAGTATATGAAGCCCGTAGTCAGTGCTTGTAATTTTTTGCTAAATATTTACATGATCCTAGCTAAACCTAGCTTGAGTAATATAAAAAGAATATACTCATTGCTCTTTCCCTAATTTCCTCACATGACTAGTACAACCCAAAATTTTTATGGATAGTAGGTTCATTATAATACTCTAGATATATTTGACATCCTTGAGAAGTAATTGGTATTCTATGTTTGTATTCAGATAAACATCCTTGATGTCCATTATTATCAATATCCTTTCATTGTTCATCTTGATTAATCTCTACCCCCCTATGAAAATATCACAAATTAGTCTTTGTTCATAGTGAGAATGACATGGAAGGTGGCTGCATTGTAGTGTATTTTTTTTATTTGTCTTCATTCATATTTTTTGGCTTTGGATCACAGAGAGTCACTTCAAGTAAGTCACTTAACTTTAAAAGATATATATTTTTTCCCAAGATAAAAAGTTGGTACTTCTTACCTAATCATTCTGAATGAATTATTTTAATCATTCATCCCAAATAAAATAATTTAATCACTCAATATAAAAATTCCAAGAAAATGAACCTCCAATATCATTTGTTGGGGATCGACTGAGATTCAACCCAAAAAAGAAGAATGTTGTTGAAACTTTTCCCCAATCTAACAATGTTAATTAATTTAGCATATATCTTCTAAAATCTTTTAATTTTCACTATTAAAAAATTTATCCAAAAATATGTAGTGATTTTCAAATAACTTTTTGGGTCTGCAAATATTTTTACCAAAATACATAAATATATAAATATAAATATAAATATAAATATAAATATAAATATAAATATAAATATAAATATAAATATAAATATAAATATAAATATAAATATAAATATAAATATAAATATAAATATAAATATAAATATAAATATAAATATAAATATAAATATAAATATATATAAATATATATATGTATGTATGTATGTATATTATCCAAAAAAAAAATATTAAACTATAAATTACCACCACAAGCATACACAATTGCAAACAAATAAATTTCTTCCAAAATGATAAAACATTCACATAATTAAACACAAAATTTAAAATATTTCAAAGGCAATAACATAATTTAAAATTTAAATGGTTAATATAATTGAAAATACCTTTTATGATGTTTAATTTCTTTGGTTTTCTTCTAAAGGTTTCTGAGCACCATGAGTACAACATGAACATAACATGAAAATTTTTTTGATGAACACTGTATGAACACATCACATCCACCACACAAACATTGCACAAACACCACACGAACACCATATGAATCATTGTTCTTCCTATGCAAGTCCTCCAACATAAGAGATGATAAGTTAATGCTCCTTCTCAATTATATTTTAGAATCTTACCAAATAAATAAACCTCAAAAATGATACATAATTTATTTTTTTTATTGTTACAATAAATAAACTAGACAAAAGGCAACACCCACATGCACAAAAAGAAATCCCAAAGAACCATAATCTACATGTCTTTTGAATTTTCTTATTTACGCGTGGTCCTATTTTTTGTTTTTCATTTTAGCATGTCTTAGTATGTATTATTTTGCTTATTTTCAAATCAAGTTATATAATAAAAAAAATTAACATTGAATGAGACCACCCATACTTATTTAAAATTTAAATTAACATTAAAAACTAAAACTAAACTAAACTAAAAAAAATTTAAACCAAAGATAAAATAACATGATTTGCCCCAAATCCATGTAGACTCAACATAACAATTGGCAAAACCTTATTTTAAAACTCATTATGGATATTTATTATATTAGAATATGTCTCCTTAAAATTTTAAAAAACAAAAAAAAAAATGCATGGGTCATGTCCCATGTGACTACAAAATTCCTCCCATTGTGTAAAAATTAAAGAACTTGATTTTAATCTAGTTGTTTGTAATCAAAAGAAAAAAAAAAGAGTGTTGTAAAACATAACATGGGTGCCAATTTTCATTGAACTTTCCATGCGATTAGTTTTTGTGAATTGAGTCATGTGGTGGAATAATTATTATTTTAACTTTTATATTGAAATATATAATTATTTCTTTAAATCTTATAACTTTTATTTTAGCTTCTTATTTTTGATTTTTTTTTGTAGCTGTAGAGCATGAAGCACATAAAGTATGAAATAAAATCTAACGTTCTAAATTAAAAAAAAAATTTATATAAGAAAAATTAGACATTGTAATTTTTCTAAAAGAGACACATGTAGTGCCCCTTGAATGGAGGGAATGTTACTATCAAAACAACATATTTGTGTGGTGAAGTTTTTTTACGAAGAAATAAAATGGCCTGTAACTAAGATGAGCTATGTGTCGTTGATGCTGTATGCTACTTTTAATTGCAATGAGTTATTGACCTACTACTAAATTGTAATATTGAATTGCTCTTGCAGTGTGCTATTGAATTGTTATTGCAATGTATTGTTGAATTACATCTGCTCACTTCAATTGTTGATGTTGTACTGTGTGCTATTGTGTTGATGTGTTGGAATATATAATTGTTAGTTATATCTTCTTTTTTTTTTCTAATAATTGAATACACTAAATTGATTTATTTTTTTTAGCCAATTTTTTAATGACGAACTAAACGATTAACTTAAAGAATAATGCATAATAAGTTTCAGAGTATGCTTTCATAATATCCCAGATTTACATTATTATTTTGAATTACCATATTCTAGGATTTCATATTCTAGAAAATTAATTCTAGTTCAAAATATCATTTTTGGGCATTATTTGTTGCATGAAATTTAGTACATGTGAAAAAAATTAATGTAAGAAGTTGCTTGTACTAAGAATATTCAGGTACAATATAATTAATAAGATTATATTGTACAATATGTGAGTAGTTGGAAGGCAATGAAATATAAACATACTGCCAAGCTAAGACACCCTGACAAAGATGCCCAATGAATGTAAGTAACAAATAAATATTGCATAACATGATGAGTGATGAACATGCTGATGACCACAATGATGGAGGAGGACAACGTTGATATGGATCATGAGTGGAGAAGGTTGCTGCTTAATTTTCCCAACACCTATTCTAACTATCAAATGGATGTAATATTGTTCAGATTCTTCAAAAAACATTCATTAATGTGATATAGCAATTGAATAATTTTTGATTTCAAATTTTCTGATGAAATTGAATTCTATTGCCAAATTCTAAAATGGATCTCCTATCTATTTCTAAACCAACTGAAATGGAATGAAATTGTATTTCAATTTTTAGAGAAGTTATTACTTTTACTAATAAATATATCTAGAAATGGATTCTTCTGTTGTTAAATGCCATGCAACATTACCCGCTAATATCCCCGCATAAAACTAGTGATGGAAAGTTAAACCATTTTAATTTTCATCTCTAATTTCGTTTCTAATTATGTTTTTAATTCCATTTCTATTTTATCTCAAATAACTCATGACTTGAAATAGCAACGTCTTATTATTCTATTTCTAAATTTTATAACTATGTTTTCTTTTTATTTCTAATCTGTTTCTATTCCATTTGTAACTTTAGAAATGGAAATTAACATCTCCTTTTCCATTTTTATTTCATTATTTTGTTGTAGTGACACACACACACACACACACACACACACACAAATGTATATACTACAAGAAAAGACAATATCAGAAATGACTTATATCGTTTCTAATTTCATCGCTATTTAACCATAATGATGGATTTAGAAATGGAAAGAATCAATATCTATAATGCCTCTCTCTAAAATTTAGAAATGGATTATGTAATGACATTTTTATAAATAGTGATAGAAAAAATCAGTCACTAAATATTGTGACGGAAAAGGGATATTGGATTCAAATGCTAATTTTACGACATAAAAATTAGAAAAGTATTATCCATTTCTAAATGAACGATAAAATATCAATGAAATGCGTTATTCATTTTTATATAGAAATGGATTTAGAAATGGAAAATTCTATTTCTATTGTCTGCAATATGAACAAGTTCTTTTTGTGTAGTTTCTATATATTGTATACAATATATAATTACATATAGAAACTATATGACCAACTAAATAAGCACATCCACATATTATTCATCAATGGCATTCACATAACATTCACCAAAGAATAAAATGTCAAATAACAAATATAAATATCCATAAATTTCAATACATAATTTATAACCTAATTAAAAAAATATTGACACAAAAACCATAAATTCAGATCAAAAACATATGTTGTAAAAATTAATAATACATCACAAATGATCACGGGTCCTTCTCCTAATTGGTATCGTCCTCTAGAGATTTTGTTGGATCCTTTTCAGAATGATTAAAAATAGGTGAATATGTCTCTGCCAAATTGCACATTATTTTTTCTAACTTCAAAATCTTCTGTTGTATTTCATCTTCTCTTTTTTTATTATTATTTTTTAATTTTCTTTTGTATTTTTTCATTATTTTGTTGTAATTCTTGATTTCTCCTTTGCAATGTATCTTGAATTTCCTACATCTCCTTGCACAACTTCTCTTCAAACATATTATTGTAATTAGAAGATGATGAAAAATTCTAAATAGAATCTGGATAAAATGTAAATTCATTGGTACCAAACCGTATACTCACTATTTTTTCGGCTCCACTCTGATAAACTGAAAGTAAATATGTGCAATATCAATCTCTTGTGCCTGTATAGAAGAATATGCCAACCGCAAAGAAATTGCAACCATCTTTTCCATAACTTTCTATGATTATTAAAAGATAACAAAACCCATCAATTAATATATTAAAAGAAATTTTATACCAGCACAAAAAACCGTCCTCTTACAACTAAAAAATAATATAAAATTGAAGTTAGTCATTATTTTTAATGAGTCCATAAATAATAAATCATCAGTTATAGTAAAGAAATATACTTGAGTTTGCAATTTATTTATAGTTACTACCAAATAATCAAAATTTTAAAATTTTTTTCTTTTATTATTTGTAATTGTCAAATGAAACTACTAGTACAAAATGAGAAATTCATAGTTTTATCATATAAGTGTTTGTCCACAAATGACTCATCACTTTTTTTGTGCATTCGCTTCAATACTTAAAATGGTTTTGGTGGACATCCCAACATAGCCTTCTAAAAATAAATATTAGTTAATATTAAGGTACATCTTTCATTATCACACATATACTTTGCATTAGATTCTAAAAATTTAAATAAAAACAAAAAATAAAAGATAATATTACCAATTCTACTTAATGTTGGTAAGTCGCCTTTAAACTTCCAATGTATTTTGAATGTTTTGATCATTCACATGCTTTCTCTGATCGACGATTGTGTGAGACCACCTAGGATAAGGCATTAAGCTCCTCACTATTTTAGTATTTCTATAACTTTATCCAAACACTAAGAGAGATACTATTAGGTTTTGCATCTTTACCATAATTTTTTCTCAATTTGCAAGTTTGTCATTGTATCTCACACTTGCCACATATTTACATATATCCTTCACCGAGACCACTAATGTTTTATTCTTTTTGTACTTTTTCTAAAAAACCAAATAAAATAATAATACATTGCAATACATTTATTTTAAGAGAAAATCATATTAAAAGAAATTGAAAATCTAGTAAACGTATGAAAAATATACCTCAAATTCTTCTCAATAAAATTCTTTCATAGTTGGAGGTACTTTGCTCCACTTTATACTATCAACAACTAGTTTCTCCATAAATATATTCTCTATTATATAAGATGCAGAAGGAATAAAACTTGTAAGTATTATAAAATTATCACGTACATATATATATTTAAACAAAATACACATTTTTACTACTACTAAGTTGAACTTTATTTCATTTATATTTATTATCCAAAACATTGTAACAAAAAGTTTATTTTAATTCTAAATGACAATATTTGATAAGTAGCAATATCATACGTTATTATTATTGTTAAATACCAAAATTCAAAAATTATAATACACTTATAATTTCATTAACATATTATTTTATATTTAATTGAAATGAAAATAATTAAAAATAAAAATGAATGCATATAGTAAATTTAAGAAAGCTACATACTATTTATTATCAATTGTGGGTGAATAAAAATTTTTTTATAACTTGACATGCAAATTAGAGATATCATGCCGATGCTGCTGTTGTAGTACCAATGCATGGGCCTCCTAAGATAGGTGGGTTGAAACTATTATTATCTTCTGGTAAAAAATGAGATGAAGATGAAATATCTGTGATAGTAAATTCGAATATGTCATGATGAGGTGATACCAAAGTTTCCTCCGTACATGTAGAAAAATGTAGAAAGATATTTGTAGTGTTGTCATTACTAAATATATATAGATTTTCTCCACCATGAACTATTAGTTCACTTCCTTTTGCCCCTCATCACACATTGAGATCCTCAGCTACTCGAATGATTAGCTCTCATATATAAATCAAGTTACATAAACATCAGAATATACAGAGGCTATAAAAACACATTATATAAATATCATAATAAAAAAATAAATATAAACACTTTGACATTAGAAAAAAAATTCAAATACTTTAATTTTACATCCACATTTTAACAAATACAATATGAGAATGAGAAAATAACAAGGCAGTCATTGAATTTCTAGTTATCATCAGAAAATTTTAAGAAATCATCTCTATCTACATATTCATTATCATCTGATTATGTAATTAATTCCTCATTATTTTTTTAAAAATTTCTATTATCAATATTCAAATCATTTTCACCTTCACCAAGTAAAGTTTAAAGCTCATAATCTACCACATGAATGATTGAATAAAGTTACATATTATTCTTTTGAAATGATGATACATGTGATGGAGTCACCATAATATCCTTTTTAACAATTTCAATAGCTGATCTAGGTTTTATTTTACATATTGCCCATTAGTGACATGAATTTCTTTTGTGGTTGGATAAGTAGTGTAGCACACTTTATTTGACTTGTACCACAAGAATAAATAGCTCATACTTACGATAATATTTATTATGGTGTACATGAACAAGGTTGTATTGATGAAGAATTCTAGTATCCATATTTGGAATATGATCAAACCATTCATACATATATAGAATTGTCCTCTTAATTGGTAAAGAAGGATACTCTACGTGTAGAATTTCAATTAGTCGACCATGAAAATTAGTAGTGGATGTAGTATAGTTAAGCGCCTTGATGCAAACACTACTATTCATTATAGTTCTATTTGAACCATATTTCAAAGTATGAAATTTGTATACATTTATTAATGTATGGGATATGTCTTTAAACTTCATAATAGTCCTTTTGTAAGATCATTCATTTATTTGTTACATATATTTGATAAAAAGAAATGTACCTCTAAAATGATAAAGGATAAAATCATACATATATAATATTGTACGTAAATGTTTAGAACAAAGAATGATAAGTTATATACTAACAAATCTTTACTAATTTTGAAAAATCCTTTTCAAACCTTACATCAATTGAATCATCACCAAAATAAAGTTCTTTTTGCCTTAATTCCTGAGCAAATATTATATAACACATTCTAGGGATTTAACAAGAAAACAAGGAATGGAAGACTTAATGCTGGTTACTATAGGTGGCGGCTTAGCTCTCAAATCCTCAACCATATATTAGTATGAAGGTGAGGAACCCTACCCAACAAATCAATTATATTTAAACTTAATTTAAAAATTATTATGTTTTAATTTTTAACTTTGTTATTTTAAATGATTGATCATGATTTTAATAAAATATAAATTAAGTGATAGAAAAATATAATATTTGAAATGGTGATTATATATATTTGTTGCATCATAAAATGCTAATTTTTTATAATAAAAATTTAAACTAAGACAATGAGAGAATATGATTTTTATTTCTCCTAATCACATAGTCATGCCCAATGGAAGAATATATTGAAAAAAAAACTGAGTTACACAAAAATCAATAAAAGGTCCATTACTAATAGTATGATAATCTGATTGACAAAAAAATAAAATTATTAAACCCTAGAGGACACGAGTTTGATCCATAGGAATAATGGATACATGCCCGAGTGTGTCTTTAATGAACATTCTATTTATACTGCTTGGACACAACCTTACCTACTATGACCCTATGGCCCTAAGGGCCTTAGATGTAGACCAAGGGATAGTAGGGGATTGGTTGGAGGGGTTAAAAAAAATAACGAGTTCATTATACAATGATGATGCAACATAACACATTTTATTGGATAATTTAAAATCCATAAACATAGGTTTTTAAACATTAATGGGAAAAAGAAATAGTGAGGAGAGAATATCTTTCATGATATTTTTGAAAGTGGTATAAGAATCAATATCTTTGTAAACAACTTCCATGTCATAGAAGAAGAAGAAGTTCTTCATTTATATCTTTCCATAAGTTATTCATTATGTTCTTCAATTGATAAAATGCCTCTAGTTGCGACACACCATGATGATTCATCTAGCACTGAATAATAGAAGCCACATGCGCCCTTTTTTGCTCCAACTGCATATTGAAATTAAAAAATTAACTCCTAAGAAAAAAAATCAAAATATTAATTTTAAATATTTAAAATGTTTTGAAATTAGCAAAAAAAAAAATGAAAATAAAAGATTTATTCCTGATCAAATTTTCATCTTAATAAAAATTTGTGATTTAAGTTTACAAATTTTTATTGTAATTTTTATTGTAGAAAATATACTTGTTGATTTGATACCAATAAATATGATTTCTAATAATTTGTAATTTTTAAAAAATAAAGCTTAATGAAATATCAAGGTCATTCTGATCCCTAGCCAATTTTTTTTTAGAAAAAAAATAAAGCTTGATTGTTTCGAAATCTCTTTTTACTAGTGAATGAGAAATAAATAATATCGACAATGATATGTAATTTGGTGGGATAAAGTGGCATCTATTCTCACATGTCTTGCACAAATGACTCTATCAACCCATTTACCTAGACAAGTCTCATCTTACATGACCAATATAGTCAACTAAGATGCCAAATTCGACTTGATTCAATGCACCTAAAGATAATTTGGTATGTTTGACTCAATCCAATATGTGCCTAAAGCTAACTCGTCAGGTTTGGCTCTAACTAAAACTATAAAGGTGGGTTTTATTTCAAGTGAGCCAAATTAGATGAGTTTTCAGCTCATTCATTCACTACATCAGGTGGTGAGTTTCATAAATTGATTATTCAACATTGAATATAATCATAAAATCTAGGCTAGTGTGATTTCAAGAGTTCAAACTACACTTGATCCTAATCAAAAATCATAACCAAAAGAAAAAAAATTGATTACCTCATTAGATTTGATATCATCCAAAAGCCTTGAGATAATTGATATAGCATTGATAAATTTTATTGGGTTCTGCAAAAAGCCATTTGAAAACTTCCTTAGTAGAAATTTCACCTATGGCACATAAAAGTATGGATATTCCAAAAAAATAACCAAAGCTAATTTTTGCAATTGGAAAGTATTCTTCAATGGTTGGCACATAATTTGAATTCACCCATCTTCCTTCTGTGATAAATGCTCTAATTTGTACCTTCATCTATCAATACATTAATCACAAAAAAAATATTACCTTAATAAAATAACTAAAGTGAGTAGATTGTTACTTCATGTGCAAATAGATAAATAGGAATCAAAACCATGGATGTAGTGGATGTAAAAAAAGTTAGAGCTTAGTGATACACACAAAAACCATAAATACCGCTTCTTCCTAATAATGAAGACAAAATGTTCTATCTTCTTTAGTGGTTTCTTGTTCAATTTTATCAAAGATGGTCACCATTGCTTGAAAGCATAACTTAATGTAATTTTGAAGTTCATCTTCCAGAGTCATATCCCACCTTAAAGTTATTATACCAAGAAGCTATGCAAGTTATGTTTTGTCATCTTTTTGTTATGTGCAAATAGGCAATCAATTAATTTGAGGGAGGGTAAAAAAATACCTTTCAACTGCTCTTGTAAATTATTCAAGCTCATCAATTGTGCCATAGGCATCATACAAATCAACAAAAACAGATAGAAGAATAGTCACATTGGTTAACATTCTTCTTGCAAAAACAAATTTGGGGTCATGGAAGGCTCCTAGTGCCCAAAAGTAGCACTCCGATAGCCTATCTCTTCCAAAGGGGAACTTTATCATCACACCCAACTCAATCCACCACCTTAAATTAATTCATAACATAGAATTTCATTACAAAAAATCCAATACAAATAAAGTACAAAACATGATAAGATCATTGTATTAGAATGTGAATAGTTGGGACTTTTGTATCTTCAATAATCATCACAAGTCCTGAACATGTAAAAATCAAACTAAAATAATTAATTTTTTAGGTTTGGACGTTTGTATCCTTATTTATTTTCTTATAAAAAAACATACATATTTCTCTAGCAATGACATAAAATATTCATCACAACTCCTCTAAGTGCAAGAATAAGGATACCCCTGCTCCCACCCTGTAATCCTGGTGATTAGAGCTGTAAGTGGGCCAAATATACTTAAGTAAATAGAATCCAATATGCAACACGAGTAGAATTTTGGTTGGGTTCTACTTCTAGTTTACCTCCAATGAGACTTACCCCACTTAGGGTGTTAATTTAGTCCTATTTATAAACATAACAATTTGAATATATGAACACTTTTTTTAATGTGCTCCCATAATAAAAATGACTTAGTTTTTTCAAATTCCAAATCCATATTGTTATATTATTACTTAATATTTAACATAATTTCTTGTTATAGATATTATATAAGATGTGACACTTATAAACTAAATATAAAATTGCATGTTTTTTCTAGGTATGTTTTATTTTAAGTTATAAAAATTTGAGTTTTCATAAAAATTAAAATTTAAAAATGAATAGAGAGAGAGAGAGAGAGAGATATATATATATATATATATATATATATATATATATTAAATTTTGATTATTTAATTTTGATATTTTATTTTGATTATTTTTATTATAATTTCTGTTGTTATAATTGATACAGTTTGACTCGACCTAACTCAGCCCGACCCAACCTAACTCGACCCGACCCAACCTACAAAACCCAAATCAAACAAATTGATCTCAATTTGAGTTTCATATTATCAAATTGCATTAGGTTTGGGTTGACTCTCAATCTAATTCATCTTGCCCAAGTTAAATCCCTACCTATGTTAATAAAATCATATTAAAAAAATTGATTTCTAATTAATTGCATATTTTTTTTATTTTTCAAAAATTTAGAATTAAAAATATGTTTAATATAGTTGTTTAAATTAAAGTACAAATATATATTCAGAATAAAATTAAATTTTGAACATTTTTAAATAATATTACAAATATTTTGTAATATAAAAATTAAAATTAGTATTTCAAAATCAACATTTTAATTATGATAAATTTAATGAGTATAGATTTCAAATAAAAACATAAAATAAACTTTTAACTTTGAGCATAAATGAAGAATCAAACAATATTAATTTCTTGCTTAGTGAAGATATTTAGTTCTTTCTAGTGCAACTTATGTTTGACATTAAATTCCAACTTTGCTAACTCAGACACTTCTTGATGTGCTTCTTATGCACGTAGGTGAATGAGTAATCTATAGCCTCCATAATTAGTACGTTTTTGCATAGAGGCCACCTCAAAGCATGAACATCTTCATTTGAAAAAGGAGATTCCAATTGATCAACGATGGAAAGGTGAGTTTTAGTGAATCTCTGGGCTTCATCCAATATGCTATCTTCATGAGTGCTGAAATATGAAGCTTCATATAGACTTAGCATGGCAGCCGTATCATGCACCAAATCTTCTTTAAAGTGATCATTCTCATCTTTGAACTTTCTGAACACATATGGTTATTAAGAAACATGAAAAATATAATCACTATAGCCCTCAAGCATTGAATCTCAAAAATAAACATAAAGAACTCATTGGCCATCTTCTTCTTGTCATTAATTTATTGTTGGAAAAATGATAGCAATGGAGTCTCAACAATCGAAACTAGAGGAAAGCAACATGGAGATCATCACTATCATCAATTGTTTTGGCCTTCAGAATTTTTTGAAATTCCAGTTCACATTCTTCTTGGTAATGATAGCCAATTCCTAATCTTTGTATATCATCTATCAATCTTAATTTTTTTGTAGGCACTTCACAACCCACTATGAGCATTCTTCTAACCACTTCTTTCAGGACGTCAGCTTCCTCACACCAAACTTTTACCATCTGTTCTGAATATGAAATTTTGATGCACAAATAGATAATGTAAGGAAATAGAAGGTTATGGATTTGAAAGGAATAAAGGCTAGTATCTTTGTTGTAAACATGCGCATGCCTACAAAATATACCTAATCAATAACGGCATTCATAAGAAAGTAATCACCCCAAATAGAAGGATGAAACACTACTAGCTATGGATGCCCCTTATGGAAAGATCTACAATCTCATCAATCTTCATCCTTTTTTTAATCTCAACACTTAAACACACACGCGCGCACATGCGTGTAAACACATACACACACACTTTTTGTTGTATTTAGATTGATGTTCATTGATACAACAAGGATCACTAAAGAGAAGAGTTAAAAATGAAGAGAAAATCATGAGAAGAACAATAAGGAGATCCCAATGAGAAAGACATCAAGCAAAGTAGCAACAAATATTAAAAATGACACTTTCTTAAAAAAACTGATAAAAACAATGCTTATATATTCACAATAAACAAAATAGTAGGGGCCAAAAGCCACTCTTTTAAAAACATTAATTCAATGCACTTTCATTTATTGGATGAGCAGAGCACCTGATGAGTTACTGTCCATTATGTAAGCATACTGTAGCCATAAGTGATGAAATCCCAAGTCCATCAAATTGAGAGGCTGAGACCCATTTTCAATATTCTTCCCAAATTGATGTAACTGATTCAAGTCCTAGCTTTTCTCTTAGGTAGACTAATTTTTCTTTGAGCAATGACTTGGTGAAGATATCAGAAAGTTGCTCTAGAGCATGCAAAAATCAACTTTATTTCATTAGTCTCAATTACATCTTTAATAAAATGATATTTAAGCCCTATGTATTTTGTTCTGCTATGCATTAAAGCATCACTAGATTTGGATATAGTTGACTGATTATCACATAATATATCAGTCAGTACTTTTAGAGGTTCATCCAAATCAGTCAACAATTTCCTCATCCATAAAGCATATGATGTTGCTACCGAAGCAGAAACATATTCTACTTCAGTCATGGAAAGTGCGACTGTAAATTGATTTTTTTATGACCAAGATACAACCATAATTTATAGAGTAAAGATGTATCCAGAAGTACTTCGATTGTCTTCTCGACATTCCCCCAGACACAATCATAATAGCCAGTTATTTTTGTGTGTATAATTCTCGAATGCTTTAGACCTAAGTCTAAGGTCCCTTTAAGATACCTTAAGACTCATTTAGTAGCACTTAGATGTATATGGTTAGGTGCATGCATAAATCTAGACAAATGGTGTATTACATACACTATATCAGGTCATTTGGTAGATGCATACAATAGACTATCAATTATACTTCTGTATGATTTACTTTCAATTGTCTTGGCTTAGGCAGAAATTAACTTGGTTTATAATTAGTGGTATAGAAACCGATTTACAGTCATTCATGCCATAATTTTTTAGTATTGATTGAATATATCTTGTGTGGAATATTGATATACCACATGAGTCTTGAAAGGTTTCAAGTCCCAAGAAGTGGTTTAGGTATTATAAATCTGACATTTCATATTTATCTTGCATGTCATGTCTAGAGGTGTCTACCTATTCAAATTTATTACTTATAAAGATTATATCATCTACATAGATTGACATAAACAATATTTCAGAATTTTTATCTTTTTTAATATAGAGTATTGACTCACTCATATTTTGTTTGAATACTTGATTCAACAAGTATGAGTTTATTTTTTGATATCAAGCATGGGAAGCTTGTTTCAACCCATAAAGAGTCTTGTTTAATTTATAAACACAATGCTTAGCCCCTTGTTTTACTACCCCAAAGGGTTGTTCTACATAAATCTCGCCCTTCAGATTACTATTCAAAAAGGTAGATTTTTATGTTTAGTTGAAACAAAGCCCAACCATTTTATCAAGCTAAGACTTTTAAGAATCTCGTAGTTTCTAACCTTACTATAAGAGCAAAAGTTTTGAAATAATATGTGTCGTCCTTTTGAGAATAAACCTTGGCCACTAATCTGACATATATAAGGATTGATTGGTGTTTATTTGATTTTTAATCTTATATAGCCACTTAATTTCAATACTATGTTTATTTTGGGGTAAGTATACTAATGTCTAAGTGTGATTTTTTTCTATGATAGACATTTCCGTGTTCATAGCATCAACCCATACTTGATGCTTTACTACCTCTTCATAGTTGAGGAGCTCAACTGAGGAGTAGGTGTATCATTAGTATATTTTATTTAATGACTTATACTTGACAAGTGTAATAATCTTATCATGTTCTTCTATGTCTGAATCAAACTCATAATGAGAACTCAAAACATATATTGGCTTGCTTTCTACGTTATCATTTGCTCAATATTCTAAATTCCAGTCTTGTATGACAATATTTTACAAACCAGAATTTTGCATATTAAGTTCCCATTTAGCACTCTCAACAATGACTACATCTCTGCTCAACAAAAATATTTTTGTTTCTAGTGAATACAGTTTGTAACCCTTGGATTGCAGACTATATCCAACTAAAATATATTGTAGACTCTTGGAGTCTAACTTTATTCTAGTATGTTTCGGTATGTGAGAGTTACAAACACTCCCAAATACATTTAAATATTTTACATTAGGAATCCTCTCATTCCAAGCCTGTAATAGAGTGAGATACTTTAATGCCCTAGTGGGACATCTATTGAGTAGATAAACTATTGTATTTACAACTTCTACGCAATAATATTTAGGCATTTGTTTTAAACTTGAGAGTGTTTTGGCCATTTCTACTACACTTCTATTTCTCCTCTTCACATTTTGTGTCTCTCATCTTGATTGCATGGCTGATTCAGCAGTTGATTCTAACCTTTTGAGTAATCAACTTTCATAATATTTTAGAGTACTAAGGACTTGTTGTGTTGTTAAGTTTGACAAGTCCTTTGTTTTTTTTATTAGTGCCATAATATGGTCGAATTTGTCAGGCATGCATATAAGTAATTTTTCAACTAATTGAGTTTCTATAATGATTTCACTATATATTTTAACTGATTAACCACGTCCAAAAATTGAGTCGAGAACTCAATGAAAGAATCTTAGTTATTTGTCCTTAGTTTCTCAAAATCTTTTTTTAATGAATGAAGAAAAACTCATTAGAATTTTTTCTCCTTGGAACTTTTTCTTAAGATCACAAGCCTCTTTGGCTTGAGTAATGCCCAACAATCAGGGGAAAATAATTACTTACACCCTGTTGGATGAATAGTTAAGTCTTGACATTAAATTTTCTTAATTATCATTCCTTTAACACCTCTATTTCTTTCAGAGAAGAAAAGTTTTTGTTCTATGTAACTAGAATCTACAAGTTCCCATATATCTTGTGATCTAAATAATTTTTTCATTTTAACAAACTAGTAATCAAAGTTTTCACCATTAAATAGGGGTATAAGGATAGACTAGACCTCGAGCTTGATGAACTCGGATATTTAGTTGTCATTCTATTCAAAATTCTTTAAGAAATTTGAGTAAAAAATTTGGGAATCTTGTACAAATTGCTATTTATTTAACACAAAACATCGGGATCTAAACAGATCTACACTAGATCTAATATATCTATAAATATATGTTTAGATCAAAATAGGAACTTGAAAATCATTTAATCTAGAAATGATTTTGAATAATTATTTCAAAATAACTTTATCTCATATTAAAACAAGGCTACCAATTATTGTATTTAGATCGATATTCGTTGATACAACAAGGATCATAGAAGAGAAGAGTTAAAAATGAAGGGAAAATCATGAGAAGGAGAAGAAGGAGATACATGGGAGAGAGATAGCGCAAGCATACTAGCAACAAATATTAAAAATGAGATTTTCATAAAAAAAGATTTGATAAAAACAATGCTTATATATTCACAATAAACAAAATAGTAGGAACCAAAAGCCACTTTATTAAAAACATTTAACTCGACACGCTTTCATTTATTGGATGAGCAGAGGACCCAATGAGTTAATCTTCATTATGTAAGCATACTATAGCCATAAGTGATGTGAGCCCAAGTCCATCAAACTAAGAGGCCGAGGCCCATTATCAACATTCTCTCTCTCTCTCTCTATCTCTCTCTCTTACACTCTCTGTCTAATTGTGTAAGATGACTATAGATAAAAGTAAAACCAACATTATATAATTGATGCTTGCAAAAGTAGAATTGATATATTTTTCCGTTGTTTGGCCATGCGGTCCAAGATTGTGATTTCAAAGAGGTTGTGTGGTCGACCTGAGTTGGGTCATGTCCCAAGCTAGTACGGTTGTACTTACTCCCCCTTCTTGGGTAAAAAATAATACGAAGTAGCTGTTTGTGAGTGGTTATTTGGTTAATTCAGAGATGTTATGCAAGCTATATGTACCTATTTACCTCACTTAGTCGGAACATGAAGTATAAAATTGGGAAATGAACTAATAAATCAGGATATTTGTGGTTGTGGCACAAAAAATAGGTCTCAAACCTAGATTTTGATATTTATGGGCACTACATAGACATTTTATTTTTATTTCATCCATAAATTCAGATTGTTTTCAACAAAGATAATAAACCCCTCAACCCACTCTACAAATTCATCTGTCAAAAACTCATTTTTATTCTTACATTCATCAATTGATGATCACGTAGTATAATATTTTCCATTTCTATAACACATAACACAAAATTTTTTTGAATTATATAAAAATAGATAGAGATCTTTTTAAAAAACATGTAATATTTTTATGACAATACATAAATCTAAAAATTTAGTTGTAATAAAATCATTACAAGATACTTTTGAATTAAAATCAGATAAAATGGGTTGTTCCAATATCTTAGACATTTATCATAATAGAAAGTATTATTTATTTTATTGTACCTTTAGTAAAATATTGTTCTAGCAACTATATAAAATTTAAAATGAGCTTATAATTATTTTTTTAGTTTTATAATTGGTCATTATGTTTCACCATTCCAATTGGTTATAATCATAATTTTTTTCCATTTTTATTGTTATTACAAAAAAATATTTAGTATTTGTTATAATAATTATAAATCATTTATTATAAAGGTTGCGCCATTATAATGAGTTATTCTTTTAAAAAATATTAATTTTCACGTAATCCTCAAAAGGAAACAAAATACAAATTAATTATAATGATCACAATAAAGGGTCAATAAAAAATACACAAAAAATTCATACCTCAATTAAGTTACATAAAATTTTTAAAAATCCAAGAATGAGAAAAAAATGTAAAATATATAATTTATCAATTATAATTATAATTATTCAACAAAAAAAAAATAAGATATAACCTAATATGAATGTTAAAAAAGAAAACAAAATTAAACATTACATTAAAATGCACTAATATATTTATTCTCGAATACAATAGATACAAGCTAAAATAAAAACCATAATTTCATACCGCAATTATGGATTAAATGTGCATTGATAAATATATGGATGATGGACAATCAATGAATGATTCAAACGAAATAAAAATCAAATTGAAAATTTTTTGAAACCCTAAGAATATTTGAAGTTTTGAAGTCTACTTCAATAAATTAATTATCGTAAATTAGCGATAAAATTTTATGAATGAAAAACAGTCCTTCACTAAATTCATTTTAATGATATGACGACGGATAGAAATGTTTCTCAATATCAACAGAAATTATTTTTGTCACTATATGTAGAAACATATACATAATCCATTTCTAAAAATAAATGGATAAAAAAGATTTCGTCACTAAATTCCATGCAAGAATATTTGCATTCCAATTTCTGTCGTAATTAACAACGTATTTAAAATACTAATGAAAAATCGGTCCCTAATTAGCGACAAAAATTTTTTCCATCTCTAATTTTTTTTTGGTTTTAGCATTTCCATTTCTAATCTGTTAAAATTTCATTTCAAATTTTTGAAATGGAATTGGAAATTTCTATTTTCCTTTTTTAATTATTCTTTTCTTATAGTGATTGAAGTGTGTATACATGTGTATATATACTAGAGTAGTTTACACACACACACACACACACACACACACACACACACACATATATATATATATAAGCATATACATGTATATAGATATAATTACAAGTATATATGGATATATATATATTATGGCAGAATGTATGCATACACATTTATTTACATACATCAATTGTAATACTCATATACATGTAAATGTCAATATTAATTCTGAGAAGATAAACACATGTACATATTTTTTTGACATACCACAAGTTATTCTTGGCATCAAAATATAATGTTTTTTGGTATCCAATTCGGGAGAATGGAGACTATGGAGTTTATTAGGGGAAAATGGTGGAGACAAGAAGGGAGAGACAATTAAGGGAGAGATGGAGAAGGGGGAAACTGTGAACAAGTAGATGGAAAGGGGGAGAGATAGGAAGGGGTAGATTGAGAAGGGTTAAGATAGGAAGGAGGCAATGGTGATGGGGAGACAAAAAATGGGAGAATTGGACAAGGGGGGAGCATGATGAATGGGGGAAAAGAATTGCATTTTTTTCACGTGGAGTGAGTTAGGGGCATAATGGTATTGAATATTTTGAGTACACCTAATATTAATTTGTTTAGAGTTTAGTGCACATAAATAAAAGAGAAAGTTTGTGTCACAATAATTTATCAGTGTCATGGCCATAAAAATGTCAACTAGGATGGTGGGCCCACCATGATAAGTAGCATGATGAGGTTTAGTTGTGCTTGGCATAACATGATATTGTTCATAATCATGTCATGGACCAGCCCGTAATGTGGCTCAAGTCGTATCAGGCCCAACATTTTGGCATGTGACATGATACATGACAAGATCAAGCATGATGACATATTTGGGCTAGTTTTGACCTGAATGGCACAATCCATTAGCCTAGAAAGAACCAGGCAAGTTTGGCCTGACCCAAGCTAGCCTAGAATGAACTGGGCTAGCCTTCAAGGGACAAGGCCCGATCCAACCAAAATACATCACAATGAGCAATGCTAGACTACCCATTGTCAGAGCCATGTCGACATGAAATGACTCATCCTAAAATTCATGCTAGTGAATACATGGTATGACTCATTTGAAACCTCTACATGGCCATAGAATACACACTAGAGGCCCTCTCAATGCCACCAACATTTACTAGCATCTTAGCCATGTAATGTTGAAGAGAGGCCAATGCTACCATCATGACCATTACCAAGTGTCATGACTATAATATGAAATGAGTGGCTATTTACAATGCCATGGCCTGTCCTACCATCATGATAATTTATTAAGAACAATAAAGGCAAATGCATGAAATTACAACCACTTCATAATATTTGACCTTAAGGTTAAAAAGATATTAGACTTAAGTCATAGTCATTGTATAGTATCATGACTTTGTTTTACAGAAAGATTAGAATACGATCCCAAGTCACTATCATTTTTTAGAGTTGCAATCTCAAACAAAAGTGATAAAGACCAAAGTTGTAACTTTCATCTAAATTCTCAAATTTCTACTAAAAGAAATGAAAAATTGCTAGAGTGTAATATATTAAGAGAGACAAATTCTAGATATCTCTATTTCTTTTTCTTCATCAACAAAATAAGCAAAGTCATAATGTAGCAACCAATTCATAAGTTTGAATTTTGGAATCTCTAGGAGATTCACTAGCAAACAAGGGATATAAGATATAACTAATCAATATAATTGGGGGGCATGCTCTCAAACTAAACCTTCTAGATTACGTTCAAAATTTTCTATCAAAATAGCATCTTGTCTAGGGGTTGTGTAACTTAGTTTATGTGATGTGATTATTATTTTACTTTAAAGGATATGTTTTGATTATTAGCATATTATGGATTATGATGGTTGAATGATTAAAAAGAACTTGAAGGATGATTTTTTCTATTATTAAGACCCCACGAGATTATTATGATGAATGGGGATAATTAAACTATAAGGCTCACTCATACATACAATAAGAATGAAATAATAATGCTTATAATTGTGAGTTGAGAGATAAAGCTATATGTTAAAACCAAACATTTAGGTATATTAATTATTTTGAGTATGATACTTATGAAGGTTAAAGTATGATTAATTTTATATACCAATCCATTATACATGTCTTAGAAGAACTATTTCTTAATTAGAATGAATATTATATAGAATATTCACCTAATGATTTCACCTTTAGTATGAGATTTGAATTTTTACTGAAGAGGATGGTGGCATGTAATCCTCGGGATATATGCTAGTATATAATGACTCATATGGTTGTGATAATCCTTATGAGTTTATTTCACTCTTATGATTTATATCAATTTAACTTAAGGGAAGCATATGTTAATTATGCAAGTATGATACTTATGAAGTAATCATCAAAAGCAATTAATGAGTTATATAAAAGGAATGAGATTGTGAATAACTCATAAGTAAAAATAATTTGTTTTTTGACTAGTTATGGTGAAAAGGAATAGTGTTTAGGAAACCAACACTAGGATGACCTCAAAGATGATAAGCACCTTATATAACATCAGGGCAAGAAGTAATAGCATAATATTCCAACATGTATTCTACCTACATATAAAATAATTTGATCTAATTCGAACACACATACATAAATTAATTGAATAAACATGTGGATCTATGATTGATCATATAATCAAAATATTTATTTTACTAGAAATTGAGTTATCTCAATGTTTAATAATCGAATTGTAGATATAATCAAGATGTGATTGATATATTGATATAAGTTCTTATTACTACTTGTATTCACATATACACTTATGAATCTTTATTGATAAGGTACTATCAACAACAAGCTTTTGGGATATGATGCCATGGTTGATAGTGCTTCAACATTCTCAAAAGTCATGGCTATGACAGAAAATTTTCAAAAAACCATGACCTCTACTAAAGAGAGCTCAAATGATGAAGGATATGATATCATTATACCTTACATAGTTATGACTCTACAGGTAGTATAAGCCCAAATATCACCCAAACATACGACGAGGGATATGAAGAAATATGGGAGCAAATAAAGATTACATGAAGCTGTGAAGATAAAAAATGAATAAGGGTGAAATAAAAGATAAATTTACGATGATTTTTCTATTTCACAATGGTTTGAAAAGAAAAATTGGACTAACACTTCAAGAAGTTTTATAATATATTTTCAAAGCTATAAGTGAATATATTATTTGTAAAATTCTAGCCTAAAGATTGAACTACGTAACATTTATAAAGGACGTAATGAGTTATAAAAGAAAGATGGAGATGACATATGTGACCATAAATATATCTTAAGAAGTATAATAAATTATTCAAAGAAAACTTCCTAGAAAATTAAAAAACTTCACATATTTTACTATACCTTGCACTACATGATAATATACATTTTAGAAAGTATTATACAACTTGAGATTACGTGTCAATTTGATAAACTTATAAATTATATAAATATTAATTTGATAATTAAAGATATATTAGTTATGGTGAATATCTTTATTTTTCCATTAGATTTTATTATATTGGTACGAAGGAGTACAATTCTTCACTATTAATATTATAATGACCATTTTTGGCATAAGACACTTGTCTTAATGCCAACAATCATCATTACTATTTTTAATATGTAAGTCTTAATGACCATTCACAATTATTCAGTATTTGTTTCAAGAAAGGGAAGTTCACTATTTATGTCTATGAAGAGCAAGTAAAGTTCAATTTTTAAAATGATTTACAAAGTCTAGAAGATAATTAAATGAGTTGTTGGTGAATAGACAATCCACTTGCATACTACAATGTAATAAAAATTTAATTATTAATGAATTGATCTTATATAAGACTACTAATCAGATGAATATGAAGGAGATGAAGTGAAAAAACAACAATGGAACTTTTAAAGTGATGGTGATGATAATTATGGAAAGTAAGGATTATTTTGAGTTAAAAAACAAAAAAGAAGAAGATTACAGTTGTTATGTCGAAACATATTTTGACGGAGTTACCTCAAAAAAATCTTAAGGTGAAATTTCAAGGAACCTAAGTGAATAATTTAGAAAGACAAGAATGAGATAGAAATCATGGATTATCCAATCAAAGAAAAGGCTGTAGTTATACATAATACAATAACTTTTGAGATATATAAAAAAATTGCCAACAAAAGACTATAGATAAAGTCATGGTTGTTCACAACACCATGTTTTTGGTGTTACAGAATGAAAATACATACTAAAATTTTAAAAACAAAGTCATGGTTGTGCAAAATATCATTATTTTGGTGATACGGAATAAATTAGTTCATTAGAAACTTATTAATAAAATTGTGGCTATGCACATCACCATAACCTGGAAGTTAAAAAATGAAAAGGGCAAAGAAAAACATAAAAACAAAATAGTGGATGTGCACAATACCTAACTTCAGAATTACAAAATGAAAAGGGATATAAAACCTTAATGTCAAATCTATGGTTGTACTTAGTGCCACAACTTTTAGAGATACATGAGGAAAATGACAAAGAAAAGTTTTAGTACAAAGTTGCAGTTGTACTCAGCATCATAACCATTGGAGAGTTATGAAGAAAAGGAACAAGCCAATATGGAAAAAGAAGTCATGATATTCATTAAAGGCATGACATCTAATGAAGAAAAAACCTAAGAAACAAATAAAGATGAAAAAGACCAAAAGAAGGAACAAATAAACAAAATAAAATAGTGTACCGAGAAGGTAGCATGGACATCAAAGATCTCAGATAGAAGAAAAGATAACTTGATGGGCTAGTTATCAATATTAAATATAGCATTTCTTGAAAGATAACCCAAGAACATTTTTTGCATGTCATATAATAATCATATATATATATATATATATAAAATATTAATGACTGAACACATCTATTGACCCACAAGTAATGTCGGAGAACTCAAACTCCACCACAATTTTTAATATGTCTACTTAAAGTTGTTCCACTATATTGAGACTATACGATACTAAAACATAATCATAAAGTTTCTTAAAGATGTTAAAAAATTAATTGTTATGGAGGGGAAGTTATTATTTGAGGATGAGCAATTATTTTAATATTGAGTTAATTTGGTATTCAAACTACCTAAACATTGTTATATATTTTGGTAAATTATAATGATGTGTAGGCATAAAAATACAATAATTATTGATCAACTTCATGACTTTGGATATTTGGTAGATTATGATTAATAATCATAAAATTAATAGGTTTCTAAAGAAGTTTGGATGTGGCATGGTGTAGAGTCTCGCATAATTTAAATATCCACTCTTGGTTGGAACTCTACCTAATTAGTCAATATAATTTTTATATGTCATAATCATATCAACTAAATACAAAATCTTATTATTATGTAACATATTCATTGTAGTTGTGATATTATCATTTAATTATAACCATAATTTTCTAATAAATTTAAATGACTATGATATAAATTTTATGTCACATCTATCAAATACTAACTAGTACTAAAAGTAATGGTCATGTCTTATCAATACAAGTTTATTTTTAAAATGGCTTGGTACCCTCAAGTCTTAGTTACAACTTTTTTACAAAGTTATGAATTTTTAGCTACAAAAGATTATTTATCGAAAGCTACTCAAGCCAAATACTAAAAATTATGAAATACCACGGCTTTTGTGACATAAAATATTATAAAATGTATTACTCAAGTATGTCATTATCAAAGGCCATGACTCCTATTGTCAAAAGAATACAAAACCATGAATTTTATATTCAGACTAATTATTAGTCCTGCAATATCTATTAAGAGACATTATAATATGATATATGAAAAAAATGAAGTAAACTATTAGAGCAACTCAAAATGTTGTGGAGACATATAAAAGGCCAATTTTTGTGTCATTCATTTTTTTCACCAACATGGTCATAAATACATGGGAGGCATTCTCAATGCCATGATTATTTTCCAATGCTCAGGTAATATAACAATCAAGAAAGACTAATTCCAATGTCATAGATGTAACCCAATAACCTAACAAAATTATGAAATGAAAGGTCATTCAAAATATCGTGAACCTTTCTATTGCCTTGACCCTTTATAAAGATCAAAAAAAATACAAATTCATGAAGCTATTATAATTTCATTGTACCATAACTTTGTGTTACAAAATTTTTAAGCCGAAATCAAGGTCATGCCTAGTGCCACAACTCTATGTTATAGAATGATTGTGATACATTTTGGATCAATGATAATTTTCAAGAATTATGTCCTCAAACTTAATAAATGAAGGCTAAAGTTGCCGCTTTCTCCAAAAATTCAGATTTCTTACTGAAAATAATATAAAATCTCTGAAGTATATGAAGGAATAAAGAAGGGTTTTATAATTCTATTTATTTGTTCTTCTACCTCCGAATCAATAAAAAAATTCATAGTGCATCTATCAAATCATAGGGGCAAATTTAACACCCCCTACGGGTTCAACATGAAAGCAATTGGATGAAAGACTTAATGCTAATCCCTATAGTTTGTGGCATAGAACTCAAACCCTCCCTCCTAGATATATTCGAAAATTTCTATCAAAATAGCATATGGTTCATGATTTGTATTACTTTGTTTATGTGATATGCCAATAGTTTTAAGTTAATTTATGTGTTTTAATTTATTTTGTGTTATGGATATTAATGGGTGGATGCACTACAAGAAAATATCAATTTAGCTAGGGAATTTTAGCTAGGGATCAATCCCTAGCTAAATTGTAAGGGGATTAGCTAGGGAATAGCAAGCGATTTATAATTTTTTTTTTGAAAAAAAATAGCAGGGGATTAGCGATGATATTTGCGATGGAAAATTTTTTGAAAATTCCACTCAAAAAATGCGGGTGATTTAGCGACGGATTAACGACGAAAAATATTCATAACTTCTGGTCAAGAAAAGCATGGATTTTAGCGACGGATATTGCGACGGAAATCCCTCACTAATAAAAGTCTGAAATTAGTAATAGATTTAGTGACGAATTTTTCCTAGATAATTTTTAGTGACAGATTTAGCGATGGATTTTCCATTGCTAATAAAATTCATGATTTAGCGATGGATTTAGCGATGGATTTTCCCTTTCTAATAAAATTTATGATATAGCGACGGATTTAGCGATAGATTTTCCATTGCTAATAAAATCTATGATTTAGCAATGGAATTAGCGACAAATTTTCTCTTGCTAATAAAATCCATAATTTAGCGATGGAATTAGTAATGGATTTTCACTTGCTAATAAAATCAATGATTTAGCGATAGATTTTCCCTTGCTAATAAAATCTATGATTTAGCGACAGATTTTTTTCCCTGCTAATAAAATCCATGATTTAGTGACGAATTTAGCGACAGATTTTCCATTGCTAATAAAATCCATGATTTAGCGACAAATTTAGCGATAGACTTTCCCTTGCTAATAAAATATGTATTTTAGCTACAGATTTAGCGAGTGAATATCCCTGGCTAATAAAATATATAAATTAGTTTAGCAATGGAATTTTCGTAGAAAATAAAGTCCTTATTTTTGTGACGGATTTAGGGATGAAATTTCCCTACCTAATAAAATTTGTAATTTAGTGACGGATTTCTTGAGCTAATAAAATTAGTAATATAGTGATGAATTTTCCCTAGCTTATAAAATCCATAATTTAGCTACGGATTTAGCGACGGTATTTTTCTAGCCAATATTTAATTATATAATTTTTTTATTTATTATTTGTATTAATATTTTATTTAATTTTGTTTATTAAATTTTTGTTATTGGTCTATAGATGAGCAATCCTTGAAACACATATTCTCCTCGTAAAATAAAAAAAATGATATTATAAATAATTAATTTAAAATATATAAAAATACAAAAAAAATTATATTAATAAGGACTAAAATAACTATTTTTATGATGTATTAATTTTTAAAAAAATTATACGAAAATTTTTTCTAAAATTTTTATTTAAGAAACTAAATAATTTTAATTAAAGTAACATTAAATAATTAATTCAATGAATATAATAATTTTTTCGATAATTTAAAAATTAAATTTAACATACATTAAAATTTCTACTTATTAAAATGCAAATTAATTCAATGTATGATAAAATAGAAAATATTTTCAAAAATATCTAAATTAATGAATAAACTAGTAAATATTAATATTATTATAAGTATTAAAAAAATTTATGATTATTAAAAACTTTTTAAAAAATAAATAATACAAATCTTGAAAATCTTGAAATATAAAAAAAAATAATTTTTTCATTAAAGTTAAAAGAAAATAAAATAATAATTATAAATAAATATATAGATGTTTAATCCTACTAAAATTTATAAAAATTAAACAATTGAGTAATATTTTTATATTTATTAAGTTTTTATTAAAAAAATAAATATTACTTTTTTTAATTATCTTCTCGCTTTAAGTAATTTATTGAATTTTAAAAATTATTAATTATATCAAAATATATGACATTGTATGCATTTAAAATTATGTCATATTATCTTTGTAAAAATTAATATGAATTCTTAAAAATTTATAGCTATAAGATATAAATTTTTTTAAATTTTTTAACATTAAGTATTTTATAACATTTAGGCGAGTGTCTAGAATACAAATCATCTTTTCATTTATGTCTTATTATATGAAGTTTGTTAATTTCATACCAATTTGATATTTTTTTAAGGCATAGCATATATTTTTTTATTGTTTATATTTTTATTATTTAATTAATATTATAATAAAAAATGGTAAGGTATTTGTTTTTCATTTGTACCTTGCTACATGTACATTAATTTTGTTGAAAAAAATTTTGATAGTAAATAAAATTAATGAATATTTTTGTATTATATATATATATATATTGTTTATTTAATGTTTTAATATTTATAAATATAAAAATTTCCCGAAAATATACATTCTCTCTCTCGACTCGATGCATCTCTAAGACTCTAACATGTGAACCGAAGTCCTCTGCATTCCATCTATCTCTCGACGGATCTCTAACAAGTGAACCGAAGTCCTCTGCATTCCATCTATCTCTTAACGCATCTCTAACACGGGAACCAAAGTCCTCCACATTCCATCTATCTCTCGATGCATCTCTAACACGTGAACTGAAGTCCTCTGCATTCCATCTATCTCTTGATGCCGATACAACTAAAATTAATTCGAGGTTTAAGTTTTAATTTTTTAATGATTTGAGATATGTTTATACATTTATTCTTCATCGATTATCTTGGATTGTTTTATCGAAGTGTAAGTATTTATATATATTTTTTCATAATATTGAATACCCAATGTCCTTAGTTGGGAGGTTCTAACTTTATCCGAGTCTAAATTCTAACCTAATATGGCATCCTTTCACTTTAATAATTTCATCAGAAAATTCTTGAGTATCAACCTGAACAAATATGTACAGATTTTGTCAGATTTTGTGTTCTGATTATACTTATGCTTATCCTATAATTAATTATGACATGCTAAAGAGAAGTTGACGAAGTGTATATTTGAACTTCAATGCAATTATTATAAATTACTACCGGTTGAGTTGTTAAAACAAACACAACAACAATTGTTGAGTTGCCCCATTCATTTACTGGTCATTTCGAGGAACTTTTTGTTGTATATTCTATATCAATCTAAGAGTTGTTGGCCTAATATAACTATCAAAATGTTTCATATGATTGTCTTTTATGGTGAGAAAATTTTATCTAGAATCTCATATGAAGCTAATAATTATATATTTCCCTTTAGTATTATGTGTGAAAAGCTCAAAAAATTATAATGATTGACTTTGTTTTTAGAAAATATGAAAAGGGTTGTCGGTGAAAAAGATATTATCATTATATCTAATAGGCACATATCATCATTATATCAATAGGCACCCGACACTTATTCATATCATTCCTCGACTAATTAGTCTAGAAAATCTTGTTTATTACTATTGGCACTTAAATTAATATTTTATTAGTATTTTTGTTAAATATAATACATATGAACTAGAATACTAATCCATTGATAGTCTGTATTTATTAGATTGAATAAAGGTTATAATTTGTCATTGGAAGAAATAATAAAATTTAAGGAAAATCTAATAACATGGGTTAAATCACATGAGCCAAAATACTGAGCAATGTCTGAGTTCCCAAAAAAAAATATGAGATAAAACAAAAAATAATTTGGTTGAGTCCTTCAATTCTTAACTTTGTGTTGAACATCATCATTAGACATGTAACTTTCTAATAAAACATGAGGAAGATTAGGTAATATATAACATTGCCAATAGTCAATCATTACTAGTGGCTATATTGATGAATGTTGTTTCTAGAGTTCGCACTAGTCAGACTTATATTAACAATGACAACATGAATATAAAGTGCACATGTAGAAATTAGTAAATGTTGGGTATCCTAAGTGAGTATGCACATGCAACATTACAATTGATTAGTCAATCCATGATTGAGGTGATTGATATAAATTCTCCGACCAAGAGTTGATATATTTATGATCATAATCAAGTATTAAGATGAATAGCATGCCATTAATTTGTAAAGATACTATGTATTGGGTATGACATCATTTAGTTCTCATTATACCCTCCTCACTCTAAATACCTTGAATCTCAATTTATGAATTAATAGACTATGTTTTGTTTCAAATGAATCGCGACTAGGCATAATGGAAAGACTTACAAGAATCCAATAGTTTAATATTTTATCGTCTTTTTTATTGATTGTATTAATGCCTATATCATACAACTTATTTTGAGATCATCTTCATATGGTGTACTGTTGATTACTAGGTAGTAATTTTCATCATTGATGAATGCCTATTTATTATCATCCATATACATATAACATATTACTACTACTAATACACACACACACACACACATACTGATGGTAACATGTTGCTGCTATAATATATTACAATAGTATGTATATATATATATATGATGTAACATGTAACAATGATTATATATATACTACTCTATATATAAATATATACTAGAATTAGCATTTAAATTTATGCAAAATTAAAAATGATGAAAAACTCAATGAGTGTATATATAGTGTTGCTAATGTTTTTTACTTGAGGTGTGCTTGATGTGGAGCATGTGATATTGCTCACGGTATGCTTAGTATGAAGCATTGTTTTTGCTCTAATTTCTTCTGAAAAATACTTGAGTAATCCAGGTATTTTCTATTTTAATTTACTTCACTTAGGAATGGTTAAATCAAGATATGATTTTTTTGATTTATGTTTTGTATTATGTGGTATTTGATTTAAGCAATGTGTATCTAGGTATAATTATTTGTGATGATGCATGGTGTGCACTATGCATTACATATATGAATATACTATACAATTATTTTGGTCGACCTCTAATTTTTATTATCAATGTGGGCAACATTTGGGTATATATGTGCACTATTTATTTAATTCCACTCTGAAATAGTAACGATTCATAAAAATAGAAAAACTATTTATATGTAATAATTATAAATTTGAAATCACCATAATAAACCCAACTAGTTTTGGGATTGGGTCATATTTCAATACTAGTTATTGATATCCCAGCTTCCTACACACACACACACATATTATATATATATATATATTACAAGACCCTAATCACAATTTCTCACTTTTTATACCATGAGGCACACTATGTTTTCATAAATAATCATCACAAATAATTTCTTCATGAAAATAAATGATTTCTAATGTCTTTCAATGGATGTTCTACTAATTTTTCTTAATATTTATAATTATGTGAAAATTTTGTTTAAACAATGATTCTATTTTGATTGATGTATATCCGTTATTACTAATTTTGAGATTTATAAAGATATTAGATGATACTTAACAAATTTCAATATTTATCCATAAGTTAGATTTTCCATGTTGTTTGTGTATTTTCTTCTTGATAATGTTCGACAATACTCAATGTGTACCAAAGAGAATCGACACAAATTAGTTATCAAACATGCTCACTTAATAGAATAATATTTTTAGAAGCTATATAATAATATTTAACAATATACAATGTTTTTCAATATTATCTGATGATATTGATTCAAAGACAGCTAATATTTTTCTAAAAAAACAGACTCTTTTATAGAAATAGATTATATTTGATATAATTTGATAAAATTTGAAGTAGCTTGAATATGTCTGATATCATCAATATTATTGATACCTTCTCAATAATTTCAATAATATTCGATACTATTTTTGCCTCTTGTTATATTATAATATTTTGATATATATCATATCACTACAAGAAAATATCGATTTAGCTAGGAAATTTTAGCTAGGGATCAATCCCTAGTTAAATTGCAAGGGATTGATAATTTTGGGTTAAGTTTGGGAGAAGGGTAGGTAGATAAAAAAAGTATAATATTTTAAATCTAATATTTTTGATTTAGATAAAGGATATAAAACTATGAAAAATATTTAGAAATTTTTAATGTTTATAATCCCCACAATGTCATGCAACACAATAGATTTTTTTCTACCAAATAATGTTTTATCAACTTTGATTTATGATTTTAGCTATAAAAATATAGTTTATTGCTACTTTAACAATTCAACTTCTACCAAATTTATTTTACTATAATTTATACCATTAACAATTGTGGATTATGAAGAGTTTGGGTATCTCAGTAACGTTGATGAATCTCATGTCATACAAGAGTTTTATACTTACGAAAACTTTCGTTAGGACACCCTTTATCCTACCATGTTAATAACATCATCTTTTAACACACGGTAATTTTTCTGTGCTCCAATATGTTTATTTTAAACAATTTAAAAAACTAATAAATATGAGTAATAATTGTTAGTTGAACGTTGTATTTATTAGTTGAGTACCATAACTATTAGTTGTAACCTACAAGCTTGAATCTAAGTTTCATGTTTCACAAAATTTGTTGCAGATGTATCTTGTAATAAATAGTAATAAAGAAAATAAGAAAATATGAGAAATATTATGGAAATGTATGTATCATTAATGAAACATTAATTTATAGTACTAGCGAATATATGTGAGTACTCTTTTATAGTTTAATATGACATAAACATATTTACTAATTATTTTTTAGTCCATAATATATATTATTAAATATTATTTCATATCTTAATAAAATAAATATAAATTATTATAATTTCAATAACATCAATACAATATAATAAAAAAATAGTAACATATCATAATAATACATCAAAATGAATTAAAAAGAACATTAATAAGTTGTAAATAAAAATAAAAAGTTCAAAACTATTGAGAATTATATTGTATTTTATATTTTTTTTATCTTGAGATACTAGGATGAGATGATTCATATTGATTAAGAGTATTTATAGTTTCTTTTTGTATTTATAAGTGAATTTTTAGTTTATTTAATAAATCATAATGTCATTTTATAATTTTTATTCATAATTTTATATTATTGTGAGTTTTTATTTATTTTAATCAGTTGTTTTATTTTTTATGGGAATACTCTATATTAATTAATCTTCATATTTTTTCTATATATATATATATATATATATACACACATACATACATATACATACATACATATATGGACATGCAGATATATGAAAGAAATTTATGATGCTTTAGCAGAATATCTCTTAGCTATAGAAGCAGTAATAAATGGTCATTCAAAGTAACTTCTAGCTCATGTGGAAAATTGTAGAAATAAAGTATTTTTCTCTCTCTCTAAACATCATTGCTGGTCATATTTTAGATATTTGTAGTTGTATAACTATATATAAATAGTTGTATAACTATATATAAATAATTGTATAACTTTATAACATTCTATATAATTAAATATAACTATATTTGTAAGTATGTATACATATATGTAAATCTATATATTTATTTATAACTTTATATATTTATGTATAACTATTTGTATGAATATATCTATATATAACTATATGTTTAACTATATAAAAATATTTATAGTTATATATACTATATGTATAATAACATATAAAATTAAATAAGTGTATCTTATTATATGAATTACTATAAAAACTTTATACATAACTATATTTAAATATATAATTTACAACTTATATTTAATATACATTTGTATATATTAGTATTCAAAAATGTATTTTAGTATATTCATACCTATACATAACTATATGTATAAATATATAAAATTATATGAACAAATATATATACATACATGTATAAATATAAGTTTAACTATACATGTAACTATATGTATAATCACATGTAACTATATTTATAATTACATGTATAATAACATACAACATCATTATAATTATATGTATATAACTATATATATATATATATTTGTAAAACTAAATAACACTTTAATAATTAAATATAACTATATTTTTAACTAAATATACATATATGTAAATCTATATACTTGTTTATAACTTTATATATATTTATGTATAACTAAATATAACTACTCATATGAATACACACACACACACACACACACACACATACACATATATATATATAACTAAATGTTTAATGATATATACTTTTTTATAACTATATATATTATATGTATAATAACATATAACTATACATAATTTTATATTATTAATGTATAACATATATTTAAATATATAATTAACAACATATATTTAATATACATTTTTATATATTAGTATAAAAAATGTATTTTAGTATATCCATACCTATAGATAACTATATGTATAAATATATGAAATTATATGAACAAATATATATACATACATGTATAAATATAAGTTTAACTCTATGTGTAACTATATCTATAACTACATGTAACAATATTTATAATAATATGGATAAAAACATACAACACAATGTTTAACAATTTGTGTATAACTATATATAAATATTCTTATAACTATAAATAACTCTATATAAATAAATATAACTTTATTTGTAATTATGTATACATATATGTATATCTATATGATTGTTTATAACTTTGTATACATTTATTTATATTTACTTATAACTACTTGTATGCATATATCTATATATAATTATATGTTTAACTATATGTAACTATTAATAACTACATTTACTATATCTATCCTAACATATAATTATATATGGGATAATATTATTTTGTTGAACTAATTTGAAATTAAATGGCATAAGATATAATATCAACAATATATAAGCACGTCCTTATTTATCAAAAAATAAACAATATATAAGCACATAGAATGAGAGTGTCCGTTGATCAGTCTTATATATGGTATAATACAAATAAGGCTCATACTCTTACCTAATTCCAGCCCTTGGGCCTCAGGCTCAAATATGAACTTATGTATGACAAAAATGTAATATTTGATAGGTATATACTAAAGAAATTTTATTTTCTTTTATTTAATTTTTCATTCTAACACTGCACTCTTTATGTGTCTCTTTCTCTCCCTCTCTAATTCTTCCTGTCACTCTATTTCTCTTTTTCTTTGTGTCACACACTCTCTCTTGTTATTTTCTTTCTCGCTCTCTTTTCTTGCTTGTTCTTTCTCTCTCTCTCTCTCTCTCTCTCTCTCTCTCTTTCCCTCTCTCCCTTTCACCAGTTCTCTCCCCCTCTCTCTCCCTCCTTTCTCTCCTTCTCTCTCTCTCTCTCTCCCCCAGTCTCCCCATTTCTCTACCCCTCTCTCTCCCCACCTTATATCTCTCTCTCTCCCTCTACTCCTTCAAACATTAAATGTCTTTTTTTGCTTTCATTTCTTGTGCATTATCGTACTTTGCACCCTTTATCTAGTATAACTATGATATCTATTAATCTTTATCGTGCTAAAAATTATGTTATCTATTAATATAGATTCTACAAACACATTGCCTCGATATTCATGATATTTAAATTTTAAATATTCATCTATAAGTAATTTTATTTAATTATTTGTATATTTTGAAGTAATAGAATGTTTTATTTATAATAATGATTGGGCATTATTTTTTGTAAATAAAACAGGGCAAAATGAGCTCGGATCGTCAGTGGATGTACAGAAGTATTATTAATGGATTATTGAATAAAGATTTTTTGACTGGGCTTGAAACTTTCATCAATTTTGCATGTGGTCAATCAAGATTGATGGATGAAGAAAAAATTAAGAGTCCATATAATCATCGCAAGTGTCAAAATATCCCTTTTCGTGGTGCAAACACTATAAGATATCATTTGGCTAAATATGGCGTTGTGCCAAATTATTTTATTTGGATTTATCATGGGGAAAGTACAATGGGTCTGAATATTGACCAAAATGAGGGTATTGAATCGTTTGCTTCTAGAGAAGAATCATCAAACACATACCATAGAATGATCATGGAAGCTGCTGGTGCTGACTTCAATATGAATTATATGCATGAACCACCTAATCTTGATGCTCATAAATTTTATGAAATACCTCAAAGTTGCAGATAAAGAGTTGTGGCCTAGTTGTAAAACACATTCACAATTGTCACTTGTGACTTGACTAATGAGCATTAAGTCAGAAAATCATATGTCTGAGAAATTATTTGATCAGGTGACAGAACTGATGAAGGATATTGTTTCGGATAATAATTTGATCACTAATAACTTTTACAATACTAAAAAGTTACTACGAGAAATGAATCTACCAGTGAAAAAAATTGATTGTTATTTAAATGGATGCATGTTATATTGGGGAAGTGTTAGTGATTTAATTAGCTGTAAGTTTTGTGACCACCTCGATTTAGAAAGGCACCTCGTATTGTAGATATGGGACAAAAATTAAAGATTGTCTTTAAAAAGATGTATTATTTTCCATTAATTCATCGATTATAGAGACTATATGCATTAAATGCTACAGCAAATGATATGAGGTGGCATTCTGGGCATGAGGTTGAAGAAGGGGTAATTCTTCATCCATCAAATTCACCTGCTTTGAAGCATTTTAACTATATACATCAAGATTTTGCAACAAAAAGTCAAAATGTGAGATTGGGTCTCTGCACTGATGGATTTCAGCCATTTGGGAAATCTAGACAATAGTATTCAACATGGCCAGTGAAGGGGCCCTTATACTTAGCTTTGTGGTCGTGTATGAATGAGCAATATGTATTTTTGTCAATATTGGTTCTAGGGTTATAAAATCAGAAAGACATGCTGGATGTTTTTTTGCAGCCTCTTATTACAAAGTTAAATTATTTATGGGATATTGGCATGAATACATATGATATCTCAAAGAAGCAAAATTTCATTATGAGGGTAGCCCTTATGTGGATGGTAAGTAACTTTCCTGCATATTCAATGTTGTCTGGCTGGAGTACTGTAGGACGATTCACATGCCTATATTGCATGACAAATTCTGATGCATTTACCATCAAATTTAGTGGTAAACAGTCATGGTTTGATAGTCATCATAAGTTTCTACCTACGAATCATCCATTTCAAAGAAATAGAACTGCATTTCGAATAAATAGAACTACATTTCGAAAAAATAAAACTGGGATGATAGTTGCACTAGTAGTTCATTTAGGAGATGATATTATTACAGAGATTCATAGTTTGGGTTTGAAGAATATAACTAAAAAGGATGCTACTGGAAGTAATGGACTAATAGAAACATTATTTGGCTGGAGGAAATGTAGTATATTTTGGGACTTGCCCTATTGGAAGTCCAATTTAATTCATCATAACTTAGATGTAATGCATATTGAAAAAAATATTGTTGACAATGTTTTCAATACTATCCTTAATGTAGACGAAAAAAATAAATGAAACTTTAAAATCAAGACAAGAGCTAAATGATTAATGTCGGCATCCTGAATTGAAACTGAATCAGGAAATAGGAAAATTTCATAAAGCTAGATACACACTTGATAAGAAGGCAAGACAGATATTGTGTGAATGGGTTAAAAATTTGAAATTCCCTTATGGATGTATCAAATATGGGATTTTTCTTATAGTGATCGTTAAATATAACTTCTACTAATATTTTGATTGTTGGTAGTTTTGCTTGAGATTATTATAGTGGATGGTGATAGGTAAATCATATGGCTCACCCACTTATTTATTAAGAAGTGACAGCTCATCTAACTATGATGTTTGATATAAATGTATATGTTAAAATCCTAAATTTTGGTATTTTTAATATTATGAGTATGCTACTTATGTAGCTGAAAGTCAAAATATTTTTATATGATGATTCATTGAGCTCGTCTTAGAATAATTAGTTTTCGATTAGGATTAATAATATATGTATTATTTTTGTAAGGTGTTCACTTTAATATGAGAGTATAATTATTCTTGATAAGGATGGTAATAGATAGTACTTGAGAGATGTACAAGTATGTTATGACTCATAAGGAAATGATAGCTATTGTGAGTTACTTTGATTCATTTGGTTCCAACCAGTAAAACTTCAGGAAATATGTTGATTGTGTGAGTATATCGCTTACAAAGCTAAAATGTGAATATTTATAAATCATATCAATTATTGGTCTTTTTTACTCAAAAGACTATAAAATAAGAGTGTGGATATGAAGTAATCATCAAGAGAAATTAATGAATTGGATAAAAAGTATATGATTTTGAATGAAACTCAAGTAGAGATATTTTATTATCTCAGTGGTGATATACCAAAAGGATAGCTACAAGTAGACAAACCATTAGGTTGTGATCAATGTTGATAACAACATTGGATGCTATTAGATCAATGATTCATTGAACACCACCTTAATATTTATTTTGTGTCTAAACATAATATTATTTGAGTCAATTTGAATATACATCATATAAAATAATGAATTAACTCTTAGATCTAATATTGTTTCCATGATTAAAATATATATTTTACAAGAATTGAGTTATCTCACTTTTGAATAATTGAATTGTCAACATAATTTTTGTGTGATGTATAACTAGTTGAATGTCCTTTAAACTATTTGTATGACTCATATACTTCTGGATCTCTATTGATGATTTACACTTGCCAAAAAACTTTTGCGACACCGCGTAACCAACAAAATTTGGTGACAAAACAAATTCATAACATTCCCCACTATTTAAGCTCTCAATTCATGGTTATTATTTTGTACATGAGTAAATCTCCATCACATGGCTAGCAACTATTGTAGAACTTTTATAATATTTATTGAACTTTATAATTTAAACAAATTGTGGAATTAAAACATATTTATGTCTATCAATACAATCAATCATGCAAGAAGAAACCATAAAAGCTTCTTTTTGATGGACTTTATAGAAATGATGATCAAGTTTTAGCTAATGTTCATACAAAATGAAAAGGGCAATATTCATGGATGGTATTTTTAGAAATTTCATGAGTTTTAAATTTTTTTTAATAGATCACTGTCCAACCCAATTGTAATGAGTTTAAAGTCTTAATAAATATGTTTGTAATGAGTTTGTAATTTTTTTAACTAAATATTGGTATGAAGGTGAGGAAACCTACCTAGCACCTCAATTATATTTAAACATAATTTTAAAAATTATTGTTTTTTAATTTTATTTTTGTTATTTTAAATGTTTGATATTAATAAAATATAACTCAAGTGATAGAAAAATATAATATTTTAAATGTTAATTATATAAATTTGTTGCATCATAAATTGCAAATTTTTTTATAAGAAAAATTTAAACTAAGTAAAGACAATGAGAGGATATGATTTTTATTTCTCCTAATCACTTAATAATGCATTATGAAAAAATATAATTAAAAAAATTTTTGAGTGACAGAATAATCAATAAATAGTTCATTTCTAATAGTATGATAATCTAATAGACAAAAAGTTACTAAACCCTAAAGGACACAAGTTTGATCCAAAGATATGATGGATACATGCCCGAAGTGTGTCATTAATGAGCATTCAATTTATACTGCTTGGGACCTTACATGCTCTAACTCTATGGTCCTAAGGTCCTTACATGGGTGCCTAGGGATAGTAGGGAATAGGATGTAGGGGATAAAAAAAATAACGAGTTCATTATACAATAATGATGCAACATAACACATTTTATTGGATAATTTAAAATCCATAAACATAGGTTTTTAAACATTAATGGGAAATAGGATGTGGAGGAGAGAATTTCTTTCATGATAGTGTTGGAAGTTGTGTAGCTATCAATATCTTTGTAAACAACTTCCATTACACAAAAGAATTTCATAATATTTCCAAGAATAAGCTTTGAAATTTTAGTTGGTTCAAGAAGGTCTTCATTTATATCCTTCCATAAGTTATCCAATATGTTCTTCAATTGATAAAATTGCTTATGTCTGGACACACCATGTTGATTCATGTAGCATTGAATAGCGAAAGCCACATGCACCCTTTTTTGCTCCAACTGCAATTGAAATTTAAAAATTAACTCCTAAGAAAAAAAACAAAATATTAATTTTAAGTATTTAAAATGCTTCTAAATTTGGAAAAAATTGAAAATAAAAGATGTATTCGTGATCAAATTTTAATCTTAAATAAAAATTTGAGAATTCGGTTCACTTATTTTTCTTGTAATTTTTTTGGAGAAATTATACTTATTGATTTGAAACCAATAAATATGATTTCTAATGCTTTGTAATTTTTAAAAAATAAAGCTTAATGAAAAATCAAGCTCATTCTCATCCCTGGCCAATTTTGTTTTTATAAATATATAAATATTAATTGTTTTGAAACCATTTTTACTAGTGAATGAGAAGTAATATCCACAATGATATGCTAATTTGATTGGAGAAGTGGCATCAATCCACACATGCCTAATTCGACTAGACCCAATGCACCTAAAGATAATTTCATAAGACTGATTCGACCCAATGCACCTTAAGCTAACTCGGTAATTTTGATTCGAACTAAAACTATACAGGTGGGTTTTATTTCATGTGAGAAAAATTGAATGAATTTTTAGCGCATTCATTCACTACATCAAGGGATGAGTTTCACTAATTGATTGTTCATCATTGAATGAAATCATAAAATCTAGGCTAGTGCGATGTCATGAGTTCAAACTAACTACACTTGATCATAATCAAAAAGTATAACCAAAAGAAAAACAAAATGATTACCTCTTTAGATTTGATATCATCCAAAAGCCTTGAGATTGTTGATATATCAATGATAAAATTGTTGGGTTCAGCAAAAAGCCATTTGAAAACTTCCTTGGTAGAAAATTCCCCTATGGCACATAAAAGTATGGATATTCCAAAGAAATAACCAATGCTAATTGTTGCAATTGGTAAGTTTTCTTGAATGGTTTTCACATAATTTGAATTCACCCATCTTGCTTTTGTGATATATGCTTTATTTTGAACAAGGCGCTTCCCTTTATTTGAATACTCACCTACAACTATCAACACATGAATCACAAACAAAGAGTTACCTTAATGCAATAACTAAAGTGAGTAGATTGTTACTTCATGTGCAAATAGATCAATAGAAATCTAAAACATAGATGTAGTGGATGTAAGAAAAAGTTATAGCTTAGTGATACACACAAAAACCTTATAAATACCACTTTTGCATACTGAACACAAAATGTTCTTCCTTCTATATTGGTTTCTCAGTCAAGTTAATCACAGATTTTCACCATTGCTTGAAAAGCACAACTTCATGTAATTTTGAAGTTCCATAGGCATCATTTTGTTTTGTGTAATTAGTTGTGTTTGGTCATCATTTTGTTTTGTGCAGATAGGCAATCAATTAATTTGAGGTAGGGTAAAAAATACCTTTCAACTGCTCTTGTGAATAATTCAAGTTCATTAATTATTCCATAGGTATTATACATGTCATCAAAAATAGATAGAAGAATAATCACCTTAATAACATTCTTCATGCAGAGACAAATTTGGGGTCATGGAAGGCTCCTAGTGCCCCAAAAGTAGCACTCCACTAGCCTATCTCTTCCAAAGTACAACTTTGTCACCAAGCCCAACTCAATCCACTACCTTAAATTGATACATAACATATAATTTAAATACAAAAAATCAAATACAAATAAGGTAAAAAAACATGATAAGATCATTGTAATAGAATGTGAATAGTTGGGACTTTTGTATCTTGAATAATCATCACAAATTCTGAGCATGTCAAAATCAAACTAAAATAATTAATTTTTTAGGTTTGGACGTTTGTATCCTTCGTCATTTTTCATTAAAAACATACATATTTCTATAGCAAGGACATAAAATAGTCACCACTACTCCTATAAGTGCATGAATAAGGATATCCCTGCTCCCACCATGTAATCCTGATGATTAGTGTTGTAAGTTGGTCCAGATAAACTCAAGTAACTAGAATCCAATTTGCAACAAGAGTAGAAATCTGATTGGGTTCTACTTCTATTTGACCCCAAATGAGACTTACCCCACTTAGGTTGTTAATTTAGTCCTATTTATAAACATAACAACTTGGACATATGAACACTTTTTTTAGTGTGCTCCCATAAAAAAATGACTTAGCTTTTCAATTCCAAATCCATATTGTTATTATTGCCTATTATTTAGATTATTACTCGTTATAGATATTAATATAAGATTTGACACTTATAACCTAAATATAATATTGGAAGTTTTTACTATGTAAGTTTAATTTTACATTATAAAAATTTGAGTTTTCATAAAAAATAAAATTAAAAAATGGATATAGATATATATATTCTAATTTTAAAATTATAATTATTTAATTTTGAGTATTTTTATTATAGTTTTTGTTTTTATAAATGATACAATTTGACTCAACCTAACCCGACTCAACCCAACCTAAACTGACCCGACCCAACCTATAGAACCCAAATCCAAACGAATTGATCTCAACCTGAGTTTCATATTATCAAATTGCATTAGGTTTGGGTTGACCCTCAATCTAATCCATCTTGCCCTATTTAAATCCCACCCTATGGGAATAATATGATATTCAAAAAAAATTAACTTCTAATAATTATTAATTGCATATTTAATATTATTTTTCAAAAATTTAGAATTTAAAATATGTTTAAATTAGTTTAAATTAAAGTACAAAATATAAATTCAAAATAAAATTAAATTTTGAACATTTTTAAATAATATTACAAATATTTTGTAATATAAAAATTAAAATTAGTATTTCAAAATCAACATTTTAATTATAAAAATTTAATGATTATAGATTTCAAATACAAACATAAAATAAACTTATAACTCTGAGCATTAATGAAGAATCAAACAATTCTAATTTCTTACTCAGAGAAGATATTTTGTTCTTTCTGGTGGAACTTCTCTATGATATTAAAATCCAACTTTGCCAACTTAGACACTTCTTGGATGTTCTCCTTGTGAACGTAAATGAATGAGTAATCTATAGCCTTCATAATTAGTATGTTTCTGAGTAGAGGCCAATATGCTATCTTCATGAGTGCTGAAATATGAAGCTTCATACAAACTTAGCATGGCAGCCATATCAAGCACCAAATCTTCTTTAAAGTGATCATTCTCATCTTTGAACTTTTTGACACTTCTGGTTATTAAGAAACATGAAGAATATAATCACTATAAGACTCAAACATGAAATCTCAGAATTTAACCTAAAGAACTCATAGGCCATCTTCGTTTTGTCTTTAATTTACTCCTCAAAATAGGATAGCTATGACATTTCAGTTGATTGGGCTCTTTGGTTCTGTTGGTTTGGGCTTCTTGGTGAAATTAACAATATGCCCTTACTAATATTTGATAATTGAATGTGCGATATATGCTGTAAAGTATTGTTTTACAGTTATGTTGATTATTAATTATCAAGCACAGTATATAAGCTGTTTTTTTTTTACTTTTAAACATATGAAAGATTTTTTATTGGATTGGTTACTTTGTTTTCTAACGGCTGCTGGCGCTCTCAAGATTATCTCTTCTTCTTCTTCATCAAAGCTCTTCTTCTTCACTACTAATCTGCTTTCTTAAATCCTTGTTAAACAGGGATTTGTTGTAGTAAAACAATAGTTTCAGAAAGTGAAATTGGAGGGAAGCAACATGGAGATCGTCACTATCATCAACTTTTTAAGCATTGTTAAGAAGATTGAGAAGAATAAAAAGAATAAAAAGAAAAAGAAATATAAAAAAAAGAAGAACATGAATAATAAGAAAAATACGAAGAATAAAAAGAATAAAAAAAATAAGATAAATAAAAAAATAAGAAGAATACGAACAAAAAGAACAATAAAAATAATAATAAGAATTAGAAGAATGAGAAGAATAAGATAAATAAGATGAATAAGAATAATAAGAATAATAAGAATAATAAGAAGAAAATGAAAAATCAAAAGAATATATAAAATAAAAAAAATTAAAAATAAAAAAAATAAAAAGAAGAATATAAAGAATAAGAAAAATTTAAAGAATAAGAAAAATAAGAAGAATTTGAAGAATAAGAAGAATAAAAATAAAAAAATAATAATAATATAATGAATTAAAAGAATATGAATAATAAGAAGAATAAATAGAATTAGAAGAATAAGAAGAATAAAAAGAATAAGAAAAATAAGAAGAATAATAAGAATAAGAAGGAAAAGAAAAATTAGAAGAATGAGAAGAATTAGAATAATAAGAATAATGAGATAAATAATAAAAATAAGAAAAATAAGAAGAATAAGAAAACTAAGAAAAATAAGAAGAATGAGAAGAATAAGAAGAAAAAGAAGAATATGAAGAAAAAAAAGAATAAGATGATTAAAAAGAAATAGAATAATAAGAGAATAAGATGAATAAGAAGAATAATAAGAATAAGAACAATAAGTAAAATAAAAAGAATTAGAAGACTTAGAATAATAATAGAATAAAAAGATTAAGAAGAATAAGAAGAATTAAAAGAATAAGAAGATTAAGCAATATAAAAAGAATAAGAAGAATAATAGGAATAAAAAGAATAAGAAGAAAAATAATAATAATAATAATAATAATAATAAGAAAAATAATAAGAATAATAAGAATAATAAGAATAACAAGAATAAGAAGAATAAGAAGGAAAAGAAGAATAGGATGAATAAAAAGAATTTGAATAAAAAGAAGAATAAGATGACTAAGAATAATAAGAAGAAATAGATAAATAAAAAAAATAAGAAATAAAAAAATAATAAGAATAAAAAGAATACGAAGTATAAAAAGATTAGAAAGAAAAAGATTAATAAGAAGATTAAGAATAATGAGAAGAATAAGAAGACTAAGGTGATTAAAAAAAATAAGAAGAAATAGATCAAAAAAAATTAAAAAGATTAAGAAAAATAAAAAAAAGAATAAAAATAAGAAGAATAAGAAAAATAAGAAGATTTGGAAGAATAAGAAGAATATAAATAATAAGAAGAATGTAAAGAATCAAAAGAATATATAGAATATGAAAAATAAAAAAAAAGAATATAAAGAATAAAAAAATTAAAAAATAAGAAGAATAAGATGAATTGAAGAATAAGAAGAAGAAGAATAATAAGAAGAATAAGAAGACTAAGAATAATATGAAGAATAAGAAGAATAAGAATAATAAAGAGAATAAAAAGAATAAGAAGAATAAAAAGAATAAGAAGATTATAAGAAGAATAAAAAGAATACGAAGAATATGATTACTAAGAATAATAAGATGAAATAGATGAATAAGAAAAATAAAAAAAATAAGAATAATAAAAATATAATAATATTACGAATACTAAGAAGAATAAAAAGATTAAAAAGAATATGATAAAAATTAAGATTAAGAAGAATATGAAGAATAATAAGAATAATAAGAATAATAAGAATAAGAAGAAAAATAAAAATAAGAAGATAACAAGAATAAGAAGAATAAGAAGAAAAGGAAGAAATAGATGAATAAGAAGAATATGAATAAAAAGAAGAATAAGATGACTAAGAATAATAATATGAAATAGATGAATAAAAAAATATGAATAATAAAAATAATAATAAGAATAAGAATAATAAGAAAAATAAGAAGAAAATGAAGGATGAGAAGAATAAGAAGATTAAGAAGAATAAGAAGAAATAGTAGAATAAGAAGAATAAGAAGAATAGGAAGAATGAAAAGAATAAGAATAATAAAAAGTATAAAAAGGATAAGAAGAATAAGAAGAATAAGAAGGATAAAAAGAATAGAAGAATAAGAAGAATAATAAGAATAATAAGAATAAGAAGAATAAGATGAATGAGAAGAATAAGAAAAATAAGAAGAATAATAAGTATAAGAAAATAAGAAGTATAAGATGAATAAGAAAACTAAGAAAAATTAAAAGAAGAATAAGTAGAATAAATAGAATATAAATAATGACTAGAATTGGAAGAATAATAAGAATAATAAGAACAAGAAGACTAATAAATATAAGAAGATTAAAAAAAATAAATAAAATTATAAGAAGTAGTATAAAAAGAAGAATTAGAAGAATTAGAGGAATAAGAATAATAAGAATAAGTATGATAATTAGAATTAGAACATTTAAAAAAATAAGAATAATAAGAATAATGAGAAAAATAAGAAAAATAAAAATAATAAAAAGAATAAGAAGAATAAAAAGACTATAAAAAATTAATAAAATAAGAAGAATTAAAAGAATTAGAATAAAAAGAAGAATAAGGAAAAAAGGAAGAAAAAGATAATTAAGAAGAATATGAATAAAAATAAAAATATAATGACTAAGAATAATAAGAAGAAATAGCAGAATAAAAAGAATAAGAAGAATAATAAAAGTAAAAAGAATAAAAAGAATAATAAGAGTAAAAAGAATAAGAAGAATATGAAGATCAAGATGAATAAGAATTATAAAATAAGAATTCGAAGAATAATAAGAATAATAAGAATATGAAGAATTAGAAGAATAAAAAGAATTAGAAGAATAAAAAAAATTAGAAGAATAAGAAGAATTAGAAGAATAAGAAGATTAATTAGAACTTATTCTTCTTATTTTTATTATTCTTCTTATTCTTCTTGTTCTTCTTTTCTTTTTCTTATTTTAGTTCTTATTATTATTCTTAATCATCTTATTTTTCTTTTTATTCAAATTCATCTTAATAAACTTTTTCTTTTTTTTTCTTATTATTCTTCTTTTTGTACTAATTCTTCTTATTATAGTTATTTTTCTTAGCTTTTTTATTATTATTATTTTTATTCTTCTTATTTTTCTAATTTTTATCATTATTATTATTATTATTTTAATTCTTCTTATTCTAATTATCATACTTATTCTTGTTCATATTCTTCTTATTCTTATTATACTTCTTATTCTTCCCCCTACACTAATTCTTCTTATTCTTCTTTTTATATTACTTCTTATAATTTTTTTGTATTCTTCTTAATTTTTTTAATTTTCTTTTTCAGCTTATTCTTCTTATTCTTCTCATTCTTCTAATACTTTTAATTATTCTTATTCTTCTTATTCTTCTTATTTTTTTTATTCTTCTAATTCTTCTAATTCTTTTTATTTTTCTTATTCTACTACTTATAATTTTTTTGTAATCTTCTTAATTTCCTTATTCTTTTTATTCTTCTTTTATAGCTTATTCTTCTTATATATCTTATATATCTTTTTCTTCTTATTCTTCTCATTCTTCTTATTCTTCTCATTGTTCTTATTCTTATAATTCTTCTTATTCTTCATATTCTTCTTAACCTTCTTATTATACTTATTCTTATTATTCTTATTCTTCTTATTATTCTTATTATACTTCTTTTTTCTTTTTATTCATATTATTCATCTTATTATTATTATTATTATTCTTCTTCTTCTTATTCTTCTTATTATTCAAATTATTATTCTTCTTCTTATTCTTTTAAGTCTTCTAATTCTTCTTATTATGTTTATTCTTTTAATTATTATTATTCTTCTCATTCTTTTATTCTTCTTATTCTTCTTCTTCATCTTATTCTTCTTATTTATATTTTTCTTCTTTTTCTTCTTATTCTTCTTATTCTTCTAATTCTTATTATTCTTTTTATTATTCATATTCTTGTTATTCTTGATATTCTTTTAAAGTCTTCTAATTCTTTTTATTATGTATATTCTTCATATTCTTCATATTTCTTTTCTTCTTATTTTTCTTATTATTTATATTCTTCTAATTCTTATTATTCATAGAAGTCTTCTAATTCTTCTTATTATGCTTATTCTTATTATTCTTCTTAATGTTCTAATTCTTTTTATTCTACTTATTCTTCTAATTCCTATTATTTTTCTTATTTTTCATATTCATTTTATTTTAATTATTCTTATTATTTTTCTTATTATTCTTATTCTGCATATTATTCTTAATCTTCCTAATCTTTGTATTTTTCTTAATTTTCTTATTCTTCCTATTATTATTATTCTGTCTTTTTAATTCTTCTTATTCTACTTATTCTTCTAATTTGTCTAATTCTTCTTTATCTTTTTATTCTTCTTATTATTCTTCTTTATGTTCTAATTCTTCTTATCCTTCTTTATCTTTTTATTATTCTTATTATTCTTGTTTATGTTCTAATTCTTCTTATTCTTCTTATTTTCTTATTTTTCTTAGTCTTGTTATTTTTTATAATTCTTTTTATTCTTTTTATTTTTATTATTTTTCTCATTGTTTTTATTTTTTTTATTCTTCTGATTCTTTTCATTCTTCTTATACTATTTATTATACTTATTCTTATTCTACTTATTCTTCTTATTCTTATTATACTTCTTATTCTTCTTATTTTTCTTTTTATACTACTTCTTATAATTTTTTTATATTCTTTTTAATTTTCTTATTCTTATTATTCTTCTTTTTCAGCTTATTCTTCTTATTCATTTTATTCTTCTTATTCTTCCTATTCTTTTTATTCTTCTTATTTTCTAATTCTTCTTATTCTTCTTATTCTTCTAATTCTTCTTATTCTTCTTATTCTTCATATTTTTCTTAATCTTTTTATTATTCTTATCCTTCTTATTGTTCTTATACTTCTTATTCTTCTTATTCATATTATTCATCATATTATTATTCTTATTATTATTATTTTTATTCTTCTTATTCTTCTTATTTTTCTTATTCTTTGATTCTTCTTATTATTCATATTATTCTTTTTATTCTTATTCTTTTAAGTATTCTAATTCTTCTTTTTATGCTTATTCTTCTAATTATTATTATTCTTCTAATTCTTTTATTCTTCTTATTCTTTTTATTCTTCTTATTCTTTTTATTCTTCTTATTCTTTTTATTCTTCTTATTCTTCTAATTATTCTTATTCTTTTTATTATACATATAATTGTTATTCTTGATATTCTTTTAATTCTTTTAATTCTTTTAATTTTTTTATTATGTTTATTCTTCAAATTTTTATTATTTTTTTTATTCTTCTTATTCTTCTCATTATTCATATTCTTCTAATTCTTCTTATTCTTTGAAGTCTTCTAATTCTTCTTATTATGTTTATTCTTATTATTCTTCTTAATCTTCTAATTTTTGTTTTTCTACTTATTCTTCTAATTCTTATTATTTTTTTTATTCTTCTTTTTCTTTTTATTTTTATTATCATTCTTATTCTTCTTATTCTTATTATTATTCTTAATCTTCTTAATCTTCTTATTGCTATTAATTTTCTTATCCTTATTATTATTATTATTATTATTCTATGTCTTCTAATTATTCGATTTCTACTTATTATTCTAATTTGTCTAATTATTATTATTCTTCTTTTTTTATTATTTTTTTTGTCTTCTTATTTTTTATTATTCTTTTTATTCTTCTTATTTTTCTTATTTTTCTCATTATTTTTATTCTTTTCATTCTTCTTATTCTTTCATTCTTCTTATTCTATTTATTATACTTATTCTTATTGTTCTTATTTTTGTTTTTATACTTCTTATAATTTTTTTATTCTTCTTAATTTTCTTATTCTTCTTTTTCAGCTTATTCTTCTTATTCTTCTTATTCTTATTATTCTTCTAATTCTTCTTATTCTTCTAATTCTTCTTATTCTTTATATTCTTTCTATTCTTCTTATTCTTCTAATTCTTCATATTCTTATTAATCTTCTTATTATTCTTTTTCTTCTTGTTGTTCTTATACTTCTTATTCTTCTTATTCATATTATTCATCTTATTATTTTTATTCTTCTTATTATTTATTATTCATATTATTTTTACTCTTTTTATTCTTTTAAGTCTTTCTAATTCTTTTTATTATGCTTATTCTTCGAATTAATATTATTTATTTTTATTGTTCTTATTCTTCTTATTCTTCTTATTCTCCTTATTCTTTTTATTATTCATATTCTTCTTTTTCTTCGAAGTGTTTTAATATTTTTTATTATGCTTATTTTTCTTATTCTTCTTAATATTCTAATTCATCTTATTCTACTCATTCTTCTAATTCTTCTTATTCTTTTTATTCTTATTATTCTTCTTATTCTTATAATTCTTCTAAATCTTTTTATTCTTCTTATTATTTTTATTCTTATTTTTATTCTATGTATTCTAATTCTTCTTATTCTACACATTCTTCTAATACTTATAATTCTTCTTATTCTTCTTATTCTTTTTATTATTATTATTGTTCTAATTCTTCTTGTTCTTCTTATTCATCTGAATCTTCTTATTCTTCTTATTCTTTTTAATCTTCTTATTCTTCTTATTCTTCTTATTCTTCTTATTCTTCTTATTCTTCTTATTCTTCTTATTCTTCTTATTCTTCTTATTCTTCTTATTCTTCTTATTCTTCTTATTCTTCTTATTCTTCTTATTCTTCTTATTCTTCTTATTCTTCTTATTCTTCTTATTCTTCTTATTCTTCTTATTCTTCTTATTCTTCTTATTCTTCTTATTCTTCTTATTCTTCTTATTCTTCTTATTCTTCTTATTCTTCTTATTCTTCTTATTCTTCTTATTCTTCTTATTCTTCTTATTCTTCTTATTTTTCTTATTCTTTTTATTATGCTATTTCTTTTTATTATTCTTAGTCATCTTATTTTTCTTTTTATTCAAATTCTTCTTAATTATCTTATTCTTCTTTTTTAATTATTCTTCTTTTTTTTCTAATTCTTTAAATTCTTATTATTTTTTAATAGTCTTCTTATTTGTCTTATTCTTTTTATTCTTTTTATTTTTCTTATTTTTCTCATTTTTCTTATTCTTCTTATTATCTTTATTCATTTTATTATTCTTAATTTTCTAATTCTTTGATTATTCTAATTATTCCTACTTCTTAATATTCTTATTCTTCTAATTACGAAAAATAAGAAGTAATAGAAGATTAAGATGAATAAGAAGAATAGAAAGAATAAGAAGAATATGAACAATAATAAATATAAGAATAATAAGAAAAATAATAAGAATTAGAAGAATATCAATAATAAGAAAAAGAATAAGAGTGGGTTGAAAAATAATAAAAATAATAAAATAGTAATAATAATAATAATAATAATAATAATAATAAAAAGAATAAAAAGAATAAAAAGAATAAAAAGAATAAAATGAAAAGAAGAATAAAAAGAAGAAGAAAAATAATAATAATAATAATAAATAGTATAAGAAGAATAAAAATGAATAAGAAGAATAAGAAGAATAAAAATAATAAAAAGAATAAGAAGAATAAGAAGAATAAAAATAATAAAAAGAATAAGAATAATAAGAAGAATAAGATAAAAAAGAAGAATAAGATGATTAATAAGAATATGAATAAAATGAAGAATAAGATGACTATGAATAATAAGAATAAATAGATTAATAAATAAAATAAGAAGTATAAAAAAAAGAATAAGAAGTATAAGAAGATTAAGAAGAATAACTAGAATTTAAATGAAAGTTGGGCCGAAAGAAGGGCCGAAAATAGAGGCTTCTTAAGAGGCTTGATAAACTAGAGCAAAGACTTCAGCCTATTCTAGTTTAATTTATAAAATGAAAATGCTTATTTGAGAAAGTTCTTAAAATCCAATACGTTAGCTACTATGTTTAAGGTTAAGATGGGTGTAAGAGAGCTACGGGTAGATGTAGGATATAAAAATGGTATTCCTCTGCTAAAAGAGAGGGTTATTAATAATAAAACAAACTTTATAAAAAAAAACTAGAATAATAATATTAAGAAGAATAAGAAGAATAAGAATAATAAAAAGAATAAGAAGAATAAAAAGAAAAGAAGAATAAGAAGAATATGAATAAAAAGAAGTATAATAAAAATAATAAGAATAAATTTAAATAAAAAGAATAATAAGAATAAAATTAAATAAAAAGAATTAGAAGAATAATAAAAATATAAAGAATAATAACAATAAGAAGAATAAGAAAATTAAGAAAAATAAGAAAAATAAGAAAAATAAGAAAAATAAGAATATAAAAAAATAAGAAAAAAAAGAAGAATAAGATGATTAGAAAGAATATGAATAAAAAGAAGAATAAGATGACTAAAAATAATAAGAATAAATAGATGAATAAAAAAACTAAGAAGAATAAGATAATTAAAAATAATAATAAGAAGAATAAGAAGAATACAAAGTATAATAAGAATATTAAGAAAAAGATTAATAAGAAAAATAAAAAGAATAAGAAGCTTAAGAAGAATTATAAGAATAACAATAATAAGAAGATTAAGAAGAATAAGAAGATTAAGAAGGATAAAAAGAATAAGAAGAATAGGAAGAATAAGAAGAATGAGAAGAATGAGAAGAATAAGAAGAATGAGAAGAATGAGAAGAATGAGAAGAATGAGAAGAATGAGAAGAATGAGAATAATGAGAAGAATGAGAAGAATGAGAAGAATGAGAAGAATGAGAAGAATAAAAGAAGAATAATAATAATAATATTAAGAAAAATAAGAATAATAATAAGATTAAGAAGTTGAAAAAAAAAATTATAAGTATACGTAGTAAAAGAAGAATAAGAATAATTAGATGCATTAAAGGAATATGAATAATAAGAATAATAAGAAGAAAATAAGAATAATAGAATAAATAGAATAAGAAGAATAATAAGTATGAGAAGAATAAAAGAATATTAAGAATAAGAAGAATAAGAAAATAAGAAGAATAAGATGAATAAGAAAATTAATTAGAATAAGAAGAATAAGAATAATAAGTAGAATAAGAATAATAAGTAGAATAATATGAATTAGTAGAATAGAAATAATAATTAGAATAAAAAGAATAAGAATAAAGTAAATAATTAGAAGAATAAATAGAATACAAAGATTTAAAAGGCTTTGAATAATAATAATAATATAATAATAAAAATAAGTAGAAGAATAAGTAGAATAATAAAAATTTAGAGACTTAGAATAATAATAATAATAATAATAATAATAATAAAAAGAATAAAAAGAATAAGAAAAATAATAACAATAAGAACAATAAGAATAATTAGAATAATAATAAGAATAAAATGAATAAGTAGAATAAGAAGAATACAAAGAATATGAAGAATATAAAGAATATGAAAAATATGAAGAATAAGCATTATAAAAATAATAATAAAAATAAGAAGAATAAATAGAAAAAGAAGAATAAAAAAATAAGAAGAATTCAAAGAATAAGAAGAATAAGAATAATAAGAAGAAAATGAAGAATAAAAAGAATAAGAAGATTAATAAAAATAAGAAGAATAAGAAGAATGAGAAGAATAAGATGAACAAAAAGAATTAGATGAATAAGAAAAATAAAAAGAATAAGAATAATAATAATAAAATAAGAATAATTAGAATAATAATATGATTAAGAAAAATAAGAAGAATAAGAAAAATAAGAAGAATAAAAAAAATATGAAGAATACGAAGAATAATAAGTATAAGTAGAATAAAATGAATAAGATGAATTAGAAGAATAAGAAGTATAAGCATAATAAGATATAATAAGAATAAAAAGAAAAAAAAATAAAAATAAGAAGAATAAATTGGTTAAGAAGAATAAGAAAAAAAAGAAGAATAATATGAATAATAAAAATTATAAGAATAAGAAGAATAAGAAGAATAATAAGAATATGAAAAATAACAAGAATAAGAAGAAT